>JARKIC010000801.1:0-191973 GCA_029378375.1 Mycena olivaceomarginata | reverse complement strand
GCAAGCACTTGTACTGACAAAGAAAGCATCCTTGGCATGGACTTGGGGTGTAGGGCTGTGGCTTTTCCCGGCAGGTACTCATGCTTATGCATTTTGTCTTCGGGCCTTGGATACTGTGTTTATGTATATGTTCTTGCCGCCT
Source organism: Mycena olivaceomarginata (assembly GCA_029378375.1). NCBI lineage: Eukaryota > Fungi > Basidiomycota > Agaricomycetes > Agaricales > Mycenaceae > Mycena > Mycena olivaceomarginata. The sequence goes on along the minus strand of JARKIC010000801.1, from coordinate 191,831 downwards.
GTGTGTATTACAGGAAGTAAGTGAATATTTTTGGGTGTTACCTTGCTATTTCAAGCTAGTGTAGATTCACCATTTACTTGCCACATTGAACCTGCATTTATCAGCAATGAAGATGTAAACAGACTATTGCAAGCCATAGTGAGCTGCAGAACTTTGATTATATCGGGGTTGATTCACGAGGGAAGTCAGAGTGGCAGATTCTGTTAAAGATAGCTGTCCATTCCCAGCTGCTGCAAGACGTTCCTGAACCAGAAAGAATGCTGTTTGTCGTCCATAGTACAAACCCAGTACAAAGTAGCGTCAAACGAGTGAAGAAAAGCCACGTCACCCCTCCCCGAGGCTTTATATAACTGCCCCACATACATCTCCGATACCCCCAAATGCCCAGCGCCGTGATCCGCCATATCCCCGTTCCTCGCAGTGCGCACCCAAATACCGCCAAATTCTAACAGATTCTAGATTGACTGACATCAATTCAAATTTCAATTCTGAGTTTGAGTTTCGAAGCAAGAATCATGATCTGAGAGTCCACTGGGAACTTGAAAAAGTCCCAGAATTGATAGTCTCTCGCAGCCAGACACTTCAATAATACTGAACTCATACCTCATTATATTGAAGTCTGTTATTGCGGGGGTCTGATCAGGGTAAAAAAGCTTGTTACATAATCTGCACAGCCACCCCGCTGGATTTCGATGTTTTGTTGGCCTACAGGATAGATACTTAAACTAGTTTTTGCTGCAGATGTATTTATACTAGCACACTGAATGTTCCTGCCTGCCTCAGATTTTTTAGATAGAGCTCAGAATCCAGGTGGATGAAGCACCGAAGCATGACATGTGACTATCACTTGTGTTGCACTTCGAGCCTCAAACAGCACTCTAAAAGTCCAAATAAATTGGAGGGGCTTTGCAATGGTGAATCAAACATTCTGTATGCTGGAATTTCTTGAAAATATTGATGCTAGTTTTCGCGGTTGCCTGTTGAAGAACGGTGTGGCTGTGGTGGTTATATGACAAGCGCTTACCCCAATCGGGACCCCCGCGCTTACAAACAGACTACGAATTGAAGATTCTTGTGGCAATTCTGATGACGGCCGTCACGAGTTGAGAATCTGAAACAGATTCAAGTTGGTCAGGCTTGAATCTCAATTCTGGCTTACAAATCACTTTCGAAAACCTGTACAGAAATGACACAGAATCATCAACTTTGGCTTCCCGTACTCCAGTGGAAGATTTGATGAGACTTCCAAAACTCGCGAGGAAAATCACCTATTCAGAAAACGGCAACGATGAAACCAATACTGACTCAATCTGCAGTCTGGCATCACAGCAAAGTTAGGGAGTCCGACTATGTTCAAAAATATAAGAGTTCATGAAATGGGGTTCGTGGTTGGACGGTCAGACAATGGGTGCACAGTAACAACTGTAAACCCAGTACAACATTGGACCAATGTTCGACTTGGTACCTCATCTCAACATAAAATCAGAAACTCTCAACTCAAGACTCAATCTAATTCCAAGCTTTATATGAGGGTTCAGAGTTGTTCATATGGATTCTCGAGTGCCAACCTGTCTCAAAAAGTGGGACTTCTGGGCCAATCAAAACCTAGTGATGAGCAATTGGGTGATTATAGTTGTTCTATTCGCCATGGTAACACAAAATACCTCATGTATATTAAGCAGATCCCTCGTATCAGTATGTACCTTTTATCTTCTCACACTGCTGATGCACACTAATTCCCGGGAATGCTGGGTGAAACAGTGACTATAGGGCTACTGTGAAATAACCACAAACCAAGCCTTGTAATGATACGTGATTCATAAATGCAACTATATCAACTCAAACACTATAAACCTCGTGCAAGTTTGGGGTTCCAATCCAGTAATAGATTGTGGCAATTTGAACTTTAGTTTCTCTTTTACGTGGAACTCATCTGGTATTTGTTAGGTAGCACTATTTAATACATTGTGCCATTTTTTAGTTCTCTTTTGAAAAGCAAGACTTATAGGTCCACAAGTTGTATAGATAATAGCTCGAAACTGTTCTACTAGGCACAATTGTGGATATCAAACGATATTTTGTGTTCAACGGTTTGTGTGATGTGGGGTCTAGGTTTGGAGATAGTACTCCGATGCAAAACACAATTATTCTTATGAAATCCCAATTCAAATAGTATCTGTGGTTGCTAATCCTTGTGAGATTACAACCAATTGACAAGTCCGATCTGTTTCCTTATATTCCATGTGTCCGTTCTGTTTATCCAACATGCCCACGTGTAGTTATAAAGATCCAAATCCAACACAGATAATATTTCAAAGGGAAAAAAAAATGAACTTTGGTATAGCTTCTGGGTTCTCCGAATGAATGCCTACTTGACTGGTTAAGCATGAAGCCTAGTAGCTTTGTTTGTCCGACAGGGGGGTGAGATCCACTTGTCCCTCCCATAACTCACCACTTAATATACTTTACAGGAATCTAAATATAAATGAGACTGATACAAATGTGCGGCAGGGTTCAGGTATATGACTAGTGGTATGGCAGCTAGCCGATGAACTCCTGTCATATATCAAGAGATTAGTAAAAACTGAACAGATTTATAAGGAACATTGATGAGCCAAGCTTAATGATGAGTCAAGATCTACATCGCTTAGAACGATCATGATGGATATTGTTGATGTGTCAAATTTTAGCTTGAGTGATTTGTCTGAAAACCATGATAGCCGTTGCTTTCCAGTACCCGAGTATGGTTTCTTAGTCAATTGGTAGATCACCCAAGTCCAACCTTCTCTTGGCAGTTCTGAAGACGTCAGATGATGTCCAGCAGTAAGCCCTCTTGTTCAGAAGGATAATCTCGTAATACACCCTTAGTCAGGGATGTGCAGTAGCCCCCCAATCCGTTCCCAGGATGGTTAGGCACTTTCCGTAGTTGCTCCATTGGCGACTTCTCACGTCAATCCTTTACCAGGATCATTGTCCAGCGCCTTTCTAATGGTCCGAGACACATTATATCCCTTTTAGCTAACTGCCCAGGCCAGCATTAACCCTTGTGAGATGACGTCGTAATGTTGTCAGGGGAACCACCACCTCAGCCCCTGTTTTCCCCCTTCCCCAGCGCTCACCCTGGCACATAGCCTGTGATCAGGCCGAGACTATTGCCGAGCACTTCGTCACCTATAATGCATCATACCCCGTGATCTGTGGCTGTGGGGAGGCCACCTCACACAGCCACCTCCCACGGTCCCCCCATCACATCCATCATTTGTTGATCAGTTTGGACACGTGCTACTGGCTAGCTTAGTTTTTAAAGCTGTGCCTCGTGTGGGAATCCTCATCCTTCCTTCCTTTGGATTCCCCCGCTAGGTGCATAGTATTTCCGCTCCTGTATTCTAGTACCTATATTTATACTTTGGATTCCCCCGCTAGTTTCCGTGCCTTGCACCGAGCTTAGGTTGCCCTTACAAATGTAGTGCAACACATTATAGTATGGTGCAACTCGAGCAAATTTGAATAAATGCCTGGTGCCTCAGTACCAGGTCTGTCATTGGATTCCTTTACATCCCTCTGCAATGGCCAAAACTTTGTCAAACTCTACCTGAACGCTTTGATGGATTCTTTCCATTCCCATTGGTTCTATCAATTTGCGACTCCACTTCAACGAAATTTCAACCACAAGTTTGCCAATTCAACCAACTTCAGACTCTGTCTCGAGGTCACCTTTGTTTGGCTCTGCAGTTTCTCTTGCTTCTTCTCTATGAGGTGTGCCAGGACACAGCTACACAATTTTAGCATCATTAAATTTGTGCTGTTGGAAAGGACAGCCTGGCTGATCTCGCCTCGCCTTCTCCTCCCTTCCACCTTGTGCTCTGCCGCCGACCGCTCTGATCTTCAATTGCCTGCAATTTCAAGCAACTCCTCTGATGCTCAAAGATCAAGGCCAGTCTCGGATGCTATCAAGACTGAACCGGCAATATCCATCAAGATTGCGAGAAAGCAATCGTTGCAGTTAATCAAACTCTTGGTCTCAAGTCTGTGCTCACCATGTATAGGGATCTATCTTCCACAATATTTCCTTCTCTCAGTGGTCAAGTCTTTTGTATCGCTGGCCCAATGAAACCTTCCCAACACCCTCAACTCTGCACGCATACCTCCTTCCCTGGGTCTCAGGCTTTCACTATGCTAATGGGTTCCATTCTCCCTCCCACCTGCTGTGGTTGCAGGGTCCCAAAGCTTTTCTTGCTGCCGGTGCGATCCAGAACTCAACAAACAAAACAAGCAGGTTTCAATCTGATAATTAATCCGGTTTCAACCCCCCGCTGTTCTTTTGCTGGGTCTCAAGTTCCATTGCACTCATGCCCTTCTCTATGGCAACAGGGACTGGACAGCTTCGTATTTCCGCACCGGAAGTTCGGCAAGCGTGATTGGTGGTGGGACTTGACCCTTTCAGATGCTAGGACCCCAGAGACAAGCCGTGGGTGAAGTACCAGGAGACTGGTAGCCGGTAGAGACCATGACACACTTGCCACGGTACAGCTGTAAATTGAGACAGGATGCAACACTAGCCAAGGTTGATCCAGTACTAGAGGTAATGATGAACTCTTGTTTATTCATTGTTCAGGCTACCAAGTAAGAGAGATGACCGATGATAAGCCAGTAATTGGGCCATGGTTAGATACACGTAATTTTGCGTGTTTCTGATTGTGCTCATTGCTGAAACTGTTGTTTCTATGCAACAGTACTGGTTCCTGGTAGCTGTTGGGCGAACCACAGAGAAACGGGTAGACGTCTAAGGAATTAGAACGTCCATTGGCTAGTCTCGCCCTGAAAACTGTAAGGGAAACGTGCAGCCGAATAATAAGTCAAGGAACTTCTTTTGACTTGTTTCCAACATTTACTTAAGCAACGGAAACGGGTCAAAGGAACGGGAGTTGGCAATGTGTTGTGTTGTGTTGGGACGCTAGGGGAGACGCGTTTAGTCACGAGTGTTTCGGTTGCCAGAGTTGCCGGTTTCCATCGAATGCGGATACACCGAAACAGGTGGTCGGCTATTCTGAGGATCCGATCACAACTCTAAAGGTGTTCCAAGGTTCTTTCTCAAGAACCCTTTCTGGGAAACCCTAGAGAAACGGGTATCCACCGAGACCTAAAAAGGAGTATTATCAAGTTCCGTGCTTGGAACCAAGGGGAGACTTGATTGAAGCAGAAACAGGTCGAACGAGATGCAGTGCGATCTATCGGTGATCGACACACCCTCTGAATAATACAGGGGTGCTGCTGACGGTTCCTGCCTCGTAATTGGCTAGGGAACATGGCGTGCTCGCAGTGGGGAACCAATGGGAGGCGACTCTCGGAAGAACAACCGACAGAAACGCGTTAAAGAGGCGGATAACGGTGAAACGGCGTAACATAAATGCACGGCATCTAGGGCTAATTTTGCGATTTCCTATGACCAGTATTTATACAACGGGAAGCAACTAGCACTTCTGTTGTTACTAGCATATTAGCTAGTACACAGACCACTTGTTAGGTGATATAAAGGAGAGTCAGAGCGAGCCCTAACTGCTGACTGTAGCACGAGGCTACACTAGTGTGACGCGCTAGCTGCTAGTCGAGTGTACAAACAACCAGGGATTAAACCACTGCCCATACATTCATGAGACATGACCTAGGAGACTCTAGTAGTCCAGAGATGGCTTGTGAAGGAGCTAGCGATGATCTAGCAGACGGATATCTACGATGGAGGGCAACTAGGAGCCGCGCCTTGAGCTAGGAAGCTCGGTGCGAGATCCGGTGGTACTATCTAATCTCTAGATAAGCGACTAGACGGCGATAGCGGAATGAACCGAACAGCGACCGGCTAGGGCTTTGACAAAGACATAACACGACACCAGAGATGAGACACACGAGGCTAGTGCCCGATCGTGGGCAGCTAGTACGAACGAATAGCAAGCAGGCTATTGGAACAGAGCTAGGGACGATCGTACAGCCTGTACCGATGACCGGAGGGGTTGATCGCGTTCTGACAAATGACTATGACCATTTGATGTCGGTCGCAACACTGCGTCGCCTAGATGTAATAGATCGACGCTCTGACAGAGTTAGAGATGACCTAGACCACCGTTACTTCGCCGGTTGGTCCGGAAGTGTGTGCTCGGCATGAGACGGAGGGCTGAGGATCAGTTGATAATACCCACGGTTGAACACTAGCCGGTCAGCGAGGCTGACCTGGCGTATACCAAACCTGTCCCAAAACCAAACGGCAGTTGTCTCATTGGCTGACCGTATTTCTCTTTATCTAATATTGCTTATTGTATTATTCAGCTCGCTTTTCACATGTATCTTGAACCTAGTAGTATAAAAGGGGAGCGCAGAGCAGACTAGGGTCTAAGAACATTACGCCCCAGACTTTGGACGAAGCTGGTGCTGGTGCTCTCAGGCTGCTAGTGGAGGTTGATACCGAACTTCACTTGTAGTAGTCTTTATATTGGAATCGGTAGACTGTGGACTCTGGAAACATCGAGTGACTAAGTTGAGGATTTCGTGTTGTTGGTCCTTAGACCTCCACATATAAAATAAGGGTGTTCTCTTCGAGACCCAGCTGCAGTTTGCGCTAGTGACTTTGCCTTCACCCCGGACAAGACGGAAGCTCTGCCGTAGTGTGTTGGATCGCTTGCTAGGTGGATTGTGTGTTGGCTTGAGCCCACTAAGAAGAAGACGGACTAGGTGCCCCCACCTCTAGTTTGGCTATAACTTGTCAGTTACTTCGCCTTCACCCCGACATAGACGAAGCTCTGTCGTAGTGTGTTGGGTCGCTAGCTGGACGCTTGTAGTGAGCTAGTGCCGATAAAAGCAGGAAAGGTTCCTGTTCTTGGTTAAGGAATAGGTCGACGGTTCAAGGACTCTTCTGGGAAGCCCCCAACTTGCCTTGCCGTTTGAGGATTGAAGTCATTTGTTGTTAGCCTCAGTAGTCTTTGGATTGCCCTTAGCGAGGATTTTCACAAACCTACATACTCTGCCCTGGTGTTCTCGACCTAACGGTCCAGCCATCTTGTATCCACCCCCCATATAAAACACACCCCCCGGACCATCCATAGGTTCCTAGCAGTGTTGTTGTTGGCGGTTGCATATTGCTAGTACGTTGTAGAGTGTGTTGTTAGAAGCCTATAAATCAAACTTGTGTTTGTTCAAACCTGCTGGTCGCATACTACGGCCCGGACCCGAACTCACAAAGAGAAGCACTTAGATCTTTGGAGGTAGATTGGTTGTGGTTGGTTGTTTTGGGTGTTTGTTCGCAATACCTATCAATTAGCTATTCCTAGTCATATAAGAAGTGCACCGTTTCATCTGGAGCCCACCGCGAGGGTCCAGTTTGATTCAAACACATAGTTTGGAAACACTAGGCCAATACAAGTCGCTTTACAAAGCACTGTGTAATAGGTAGCAGTCGAGCACGTACTCCTGTAACCTGATCTGTCGAACGTTCAAAGACAAACCAGATCGAATCTGAACGGGTTGAATAAACCTGGTCAACGAAGTCTTCTAGAGCAGTACCATCTCTGGAAGCACGACCCAACTGTAACGACGGCGGAAAGATCAGCTAGAGGGCTTATACCCGAACCTGTCTCTTGGCCCAAGCGTACAACAGATCGGGTCGCGTACAACTAGAAATTCTAGCAAAAGCACGAGCTAGCTATTTCTACATCGGGAGCTCAGATCTCTTGACGAGCAACCAAACCAAGGAAACGAAGAGTCGTTGCCGTTCCGCAGCGGATTTTTGTCCCCCTTGTCATCTCCAGAAGGAAACCTGGATCAGACGGGCAACAGCGCTTCGAACTCGCTAGCCAGTCAGAACGTAAACCCTGCGCCATTAACACCTGGTACAGTCAACCCTGAGACAGTAACCCTGCTTCAGAACCCCTAGTGCAAACCGCACTAAAACCAGTTGAAACTTTGGATAACAAACCATCTGCAATGGATCGCACTAAGCTACCCGCGACTTGGGGAAAGAACGCCCTAAAGTTTGATGGAGCAGCAGATTCTCTACCGGGATATCTAGATGCCGTTGAAGATTTGATTGTAAAAACCGGGGCTACAACTGACGAGGATAAAAATGAAATTGCCATTCATTTCTGCGATCACAAAACGAAGCGAGAGTGGAAAGCGATACTCAATGAGTCGCCGGGCAGCTCTTGGCACGAGTTCAGAGCTAGGATCCGCGAGAGCTACCCTGAGTTCAAGGAATTGGAGAAGGGATCTATCGGGGCCCTAGAGAAATTTGTTAATAAGACCCGCAGGAAAGCCCATACGGTTGACTGATATTAGTGGCCTACAAAGCTACGTACAGTCAGTTCCGAGCGATGGTAGGGGCAACTACTCGCACCAACAATGCGGATCTCCAACCGAGATGCTACCAAGCACTTCCTAGCGGGTTGTCCTCTGAGTTTTCACAAGCACTGCGACAGCAGTTGCGGGCGACGCCTCGGGACTGCGATGACTTCGTACAAGAAGGCCAAGTTGGAGTGGGAAAGTGTAGCCGCCAATCGGGATAAACCCTATGAGCCCCTGAAGTGGATAACTGATGACAGATATATCTGGACGGATGTGATTGAAGTAGCGACCACCCTTGTGTGAGGAGGAAGCTGGCTCATATTATGAGCTAGAACCTTATACAGAGGATAGAAAGAAAGCTGCGGTTATGTTGCAAGAAACGGAAGTGGACACCCACGAACTAGTAAAGCAACTGACAGAAAAAGTGGGCAAGTTAGAGGCAGGTCGTGCGAAGGACGACACACAACTGAAAGAGGCGCTAGCTCGTGAAATAAAGGGCAGCCTTGAGGAAGTGCTGACGGGACACCTGGATAAATTCACAACGGATCAGCATAGGGAGATGCAAAAGATACAGATGGCACTGGACGCTCGTCCAGCGCCTCCTAGTCACACTGCACCGGCCCACACGTATCCTAATCCAGTCCCAGCTTTCGCTAGGAACCGTGCCGCACCTCCTAGGAACGAGAATTGTTTCTATTGCTATAGGGGAGGACATTTCATTGATCAGTGCGAGGACCGAAAGGCCGACCTGGACAAAGGAATTATCACCCTAGCGGGAGGGAAACTAACGTTCTTCGATGGGAAAATAGTTCCTAGGGAACCGACGCACAAATCTCCTAGGGAGAAGGCGCATGACCATTATAACCGTCGGGCTGTTGGACAAAATTATAACGGCCACAACTACGATGAGATTATGGACATTTACTTCGGTACTGAGGAAGTCCCAGAATCTGGAACTGCAAGTCAGTCCGCGTTCGCGCAGACTAGGGCTTCAGGACCAGCGGAGAATGCCTCGGGTTTTCGCTGAATCCAAGGAAGGAGGCTAATCCACGGAGGAAGCCTCCTGAGGAATCGAAACGTGTGATACCCGGAAAGCGGCAGGTCGAAGTGGTAATTGAGAGGCAGGCAAAGAAGGCCTGCAGAGAAGAAAGAGATGAGGGGAACCAGCGAGTCGAGTGGAAACTAGGCCGCTAGAGGAACCCAAACGCCCAGCTAGGGTCACAGTGGAGGATGTCGAGGACTCGGAAGATGAGCGGGACCTAGTTCCACCTGGAAGGCAGTCCGATTTGAACTGCCGTTCAAGGATGTTGAGCCTTTAAGGACCCACCCACTCGAGAAGTTCTGCCTCGACGGCCGTCTGAAAACTCGACTAGCAGTGATAAGACCGAGTTTAAACGACGAACCCGAGCACCTAGGAATACGGAGCTTGAAGACCAGGCCACTGAAGGTCTGCTAGGTTCGATTCGTGAAATCACGGTCCCGGTCAAGCTAGGAGACTTGATGGATAGCAATCCAAAGATACGAAAGGCGCTAGCTGTTGGCATATCCAAGTCCAGATGTCCGAATTTTGTGCAGAACACAGAAGGCCACGTACTGGCACCAAGGGTCCAAACCTTTTGTGTCCCAGAGATTCTACGAGGAAAGTGATGAGTCCTCTGACGAAACGAGGACATTGAAGAAGAGTTTTGGCTCGAACGTCAGGATGGAAAAGACCACGCTAGAGAAGCTAGGAGATGACGGCGAGGTGCTAGGGGTGGTTGATGCTGGACACGTTTCCCTGAGATTGTGACGTCCTCTACCCATGAGCTGGAAGAGGGTAGCATAATCATGCAGGATCCTGTGGCGCAGTATTTTGACTCGCTAAAGCAGGGGGAGAAAACCGAAGGTCATTCGGATGCCCGTGGCTAACACATCAGCGGCCCTACGCTGTTTGTACCCAGTCCTAGGGGGAAGCACATAGAGGCGCTCCTAGACTCGGGGTCGCAGATCTTGTCGATCAGCAAACGAGCTGCGGAAAAGAGGGGTTTAAGTTGGGACCCTTCCCGCTCGACTACCATGCAGTCGGCAAACAGCGAGACCCACGCGACGCTAGGGATGGCGAAGAACGTACCAATAGGGTTCTCTAAAGGGTTCGGCGTATATGCCACAGTTGCATGTAGTTGCGATAGCACCTTACGAACTCCTACTAGGACGTCCCCTTCGACATGCTAGTGGAAACCCTAGTAAAGAGCAAAAAGAACGGCGATTGTAGACATCACCTAACGGACCCATATTCGGGAAGGCTATTAACACTGCCGACCTATCCTAGGGTCACATTTGGATGTCGCAGCCGCTAGATAATGAGAGCAACGAAAACGCAGAGGAAGCTAGCAAGCAATCTAAAGGAGCCCCAGGATTTTTAGCAATCTTCGATGAACTCAACGAGGAGGGAGAAGTGATGACAGCTTGGGACTACAAGAAAGCGGGGAGCTAGTATGCGTCGGATATGGGATGCCTAAAGAGGGCTGGGAGGCAGTGCCTGATGATCGGAAAGATCGCGTACTTGTGTGCGTCGCAGGAAGTTATTGCGGGATGATAATGTCGCTTCTGAAGCTACTTGACCAGTATCTTGGGCAAGAAGGAAGTAGAAGAAGGGCAGCAAGATCTGTTTATTCAATCAGGTCGAGCCTTCCAACAAACCGAAGAAACCGAACCGTGAGAAGAGACCGTTTACAGCGGGCAAGATGTCCCGTAAGATGAATGTCCTGCATCAGCGGCTAGGAAAATCGGAATGGCTTCACGAGCGAAAAGGGACTAGCCATCCAGTTAGCGCGCCTAAAGTACCTACAGTACCGCGACAGGAGTCGGTTCAAGAAGCCCTAGGGCCTCAGAAACCTGCGTCTGTATTGCTGGGAAAGAAGTACAAACCGGTCGCTGAAAAGATAACGCCCATACTTGGTGAACTACCGCGAAATTTCGTATAGAAAGAAGATCATAGGGGATCCTCTAGCGAACATGCCAGTCCTAGAGACGCACCCGCCTGACTTTGTACCTAACGGTCGCTATACGGAAGAAAAGAATGAAGGTGGTGGATGAGACTCACAACACCGGGTTCTTAGAGCCTGAAGGAAGTGAAGCTAGCTCACCACTTCGTTGGGGTACATAATGCGGACTTCGCCTGGGAAGAAGATGAGAGGGGACAGTTCAAACATGAACAGTTTCCCCCAGTGGAAATACCGGTAGTCAAACACACACCCTGGGTGTGTCGTCAGATTCCCATTCCACCGGGACATTTTGAAGAGTTCTGCAAAAACATCAAGAGTAAAATTGATGCTGGAGTATATGAACCTTCGAACTCGTCTTACCGCTCGCCTATTTTGCGGTAGTAAAGAAAGATGGAAAGTCACTAAGAATAGTGCACTCGCTAGAGAGGTTGAATGAAGTGACTATTCAACACTCAGGAGTTACGCCGGGGACGGAACAGCTAGCTGAACACTTTCGCGGGGAGAGGCCTGTGGAGCTGCACTGGACATGTTTGTCGGGTATGACAACCGGGACTTAGCAGAAGGATCTAGGGACTATACGACCTTTCAGACGCCATTCAGGGGCTATGAGACTAGTTAAGTTACCTATGGGCTGGACCAACTCGGTGCCCATCTTCCACGACGACGTTACCTATGTCTTAAGGGAAGAGATACCGCATGTGGACTATCCCCTACATCGACGATGTGCCAGTGCGGGGGCCAGCTACACGTTATGAAACTCCAGACGGCGACTACGAGAGGATTCCAGAAAATCCTGGGATTAGACGGTTCGTTTGGGAGCATTTCCAGAACTTGAACCGTGTAGTTACTAGGATGGCCCATGCGGGTGGAACTTTCTCTGGAAAGAAGTTGATACTGTGTGCAGATGAGTTTACAGTAGTAGGACACATCTGTTCATACAGAGGGCGGATTGCAGATCCCAAAGAGGATTGAGGTCATCAACAACTGGGGCCCATGCGCAAACTTCTCGCAAGTTAAGGCGTACCTAGGGACTGTAGGGAGTATTGCGAAACTTTATTGAAAAATATGGCGATATCGTAGCGCCTATCAATGAGTTGACCAAGAAAGGAATAGTCTTTGAGTGGAACCAGGCGTGCGATGAAGCTCAAGCGAAAGTACGAGAAGCGTTGAAAGACTGCCCAGCTCTGAAACCATTAAATTATGAGTGGAATTCAGATATAGTACTGCAGGTGGACACGTCGTGGCGAGCCATTGGTATCATCATATATCAGCTCGACCCAGACGATCCTAAAAGAAGTACTTCGCTAGGTTCGCGTCGATCACGCTAGGGAAAACAGAGGCCAACTACTCGCAACCCAAGAGGGAACTTTACGGGTTAATGAGAGCCCTAGAGGCCATGTATTATTGGATCTTCGGCGCTAGGAAACTAGTAGTTGAGACGGACGCATTGTATATTAAGGGAATGCTGAAGAACCCTGGAATGGGACCCAATGCAACGATAAACAGATGGATCGAGAAGATCTTGATGTTCCACTTCAAGTTGAAACATGTGCCAGGAGAGCGCTTTGCGCCGGACGGGTTGTCTCGTAGAGACCCTCAGCCAGGCGACGAAGTGTTCCCGAACTCGGAAGAAGGCTACGATCAGAACGAGCCTCCGGAGGACCACGAAGATGCGGACCCTAGTGGACCACAACCGTTGGAATTCGATGAGTTCAAGCATTTGATAGACACTAGGGGTGGATATTTGCAAATCAGTGGGGCGGAAGCAAGCAGTATAGAAGACTTTACGGAGGAAACTTCGTTAGAAGCCGATCTAGAACGTGCTGTGCACTTACACCCGCACTAGGGCCTATAAAGCAGAAGGACTAGCGGTACCACAATATATACAGATGCAGGAGCCCGTGATCCCTGGGCTGGTAGAAAAATGGGACAAGGATAAGAAGGAACCGTACGAAGAAAAGCATCGTACGGAGGGAATGTTGAAGCAGGATAAAAAGCTTCCGCTAGTTAAACAGTGGCTGGCGGATCCTTTAATTAGACCTACGGGAATGAATGATGATCAGGAATACCGAGCCTTTATGAGGTACTCTTCGCACTTCTTTTTGAAAGGGGGGAGGATGTATAGAAAAAATATTGGCACGGCGCATCAGCTAGTAGTTGACAAAGACCACCGCATGTACATGATGAGGGCTGCTCATGATAGCCTAGGACATCGCGGCGCGTTTGCAACGAGAGAGTTGATAGCCCTGAGATTCTGGTGGCCAGGATTTGAAGCAGACGTAGATTGGTATGTCAAGACATGTCACCTGTGTCAGACGCGCCAGCATACTATGCTGAAAAATCCCACCGGTAGTCACTCATACAGCCTAGCTTGTTCCAAGTAGGTCCATATAGACGTCATGAACATGGGAGTCATGTCCAACAAGTGTAGCCTAGTGGTTGACGCTAGAGATTCGCTATCGACTTGGGTGGAAGGCAGACCGTTGACAAGGGACACGGCACAAGCGCTAGGGTTGTTCCTGCTGGAAGATATCATCTGCCGCTGGGGTTGTCCGAAATTATTCGTAACGGATAACGCACCTCAGTTTAAAGCAGCGGTAGCATGGTTGGAAGAGAAATATGGCATACCGAATATACAGGTGTCACCGTATAACTCTCAAGGCAATGGGAAAGTTGAAAACGGGCACTTCCCTATGAGGCAGTCCCTGTTCAAAGCAACGGGTGGAAATCCATCGAAATGGTTTTATTTCTTCCATCTGGTGTTGTGGGCAGACAGGATTACGATTAGGAAAGGGCTAGGATGCTCCCCGTTCTTCATGGTAACTGGAGCGCACCCAATTTTGCCTCTAGATATCGAAGAAGCCACCTGGCTAGTAGACTTACCAGGGAGACCGTTAACGGACGCGGAAGTTGTGGGATATCGAGCTCAGGCGCTAGCTAAACATGTATCCCATGTAGAAGCTATGAGAGCGAGGGTGGACCACGCCAAACGCGTATCTGTACGAAAGTATGAGAGATATCACGAACACACTATAAAGAACTACGACTTCAAACCAGGGAGACTAGTCCTAGTGAGGTTCACGCAGTTCGAGAAGACTGTGAGCGGCAAAATGAAACCAAGGTACCTAGGACCCATGGTCGTGATCAGACGGACCAAAGGGGGAGCGTATCTTGTGGCGGAAATGAACGGTGCGATGTTCCAAGAAAGGATAGCCGCGTTTCGCGTGATCCCTTACGAGGCTAGACATAGCATTCAAATTCCAGCCAAGATTCAGCGGTTCATAGATATCTCAGAGGAAGCGCTAGCTGAGCTAGTGGATGACGACCCGATCACCTCTAGTTCCAAAGTAGCTAAGAAATACAAAGGCAAAGACCTGCTTATTCGACAAAGTACGACTACGGGTAACGCCGGAAGATTTCGAAGACTCGGAAACATCAGAAGAAGAGGGTGAAGAGGAAGAGGAGTCGTTTGGCTTAGACGAAGAACCCGAAGCACAGGGTCCTAGGAAGTCGAAGCGGTCACGATCCTAGCCAAGATGGCCTACATAATGACTTGACGGCAGGAGAGGCTAGGGATCGAAAAGTCAGCTAGGAAAGAGAGAGGTCGGAAAATAACGCACTTAGCAGTGGCAGGGAACCGAAAGACCTGAAGGCCACCGTGCCCCGGGGTCAACTGCTGTAAGCGAGCCACGACGATGCCGGTGACATTAGCACCGAAGAGAAGACTCTTGAGCTCGGTGTGCAGCTCGAGGAGGCGGTTGACGTCGGTCATAGCCATGATCTTGGCATGAATGCGCGCGAAGTGAGTGTCGAAATGAGTCCGGCGAAGATGAGCAAACGCGTCCCGGACGAACGGCATCAGCTCGTCTGGATGGTACTTGTCGCGACCGAAGGGTTGCGCTAGTAACGTCAGAAGGTTGAAAAAAACCAGCTAGCTGTGAACGTACCGATGGGATAATTATGCAATTGGGCATAGAAACTGGTTTCGTTGAGACCAAGGCAGTCATCGATGGAGCGCCGCTCGCAAAAAGTGACAGCCACGGCCAAACGAGTACCAGATGCAGGGGAGACCTGCGCGAACGCAGTGGCGACAGGCAGACTCGGGCTAGCGCAAGGAATTTAGCCTAGGTTTAGACCTAGGGCAAAACAGACGCACCCGATTGTCCTCTAGCATAGCTAGGGTAAACTGTTCGAGCTCATTCGTAGGGAAAGGCGCCATTGTGGTAGCAGAAAAAGGATAAGGAACTGAGCGTCCTAGGAAAATCTGTGAGCTTCAAATACGGGCTAGGAACCCCGATCTTGGAAGATCGAGATCTAGATCATCAGTAGTTGCCCGATCTACCGTGTTTAAAAGTCTAAATTGACGGATGACGAGATAGATGGGATCGACAACGGCTCATGAAGGTTCCTAGGAACGTGAAAACGGAAGCATGGAACATTGAAAAGTACTGTTGAGAGTACAGGACGGCTAGTTGAATAGACAATGGGTAGAATAGGCAAAAGAACGGTAACCGGGCTACTAGCTAGGGACGTTTAAACTTCGGGCGACTGTAAAAAGCGTTTGAGCAAGTTGAACTAGTCGAAGCAAAAGAGCACGTACCGCTTCTGCGCAGCTCTCATCATCGGCCATCTCGGCGTCCTGGTCAATCTCCATGCGAAGCTGGGTTAGCTCCTTCTCCAAGTATCCGTGCATGGTGAAGAAGTGACGCAAGCTGTAACCACAAACATACAACTGGCGACGAAGGAAACGTTCGCGCAGTTTAGCGGATTCAGCATCACGACCATCAAGGTCGGTAGCGACTAGGATGGCTTCGGCTTGGTCTAGTATGCCTAGACTGACGTCGGTAGTAAGGCCTAGGGGACGGTTGAGTTTCCTAGGACTGGAAGATTAAGACAGAAAACGTACTAGGGATGGCATAGTCTTGCTCAGCGTCTGTGTTGGCAGCATGGCACGAGCTGCGACGCCGTTTCCGAGAAACGGAAGTGGGGGCCTCGACCACCTCGACCTCGGCCTTCTGTATGGGTTGAAAAAGCGTCGGGGTGTAGCGAAACAGATGACGCACGTCGGTAGCGGCCTTAGCTTCAGCCTGTGTGAAATCGAGGATCAGGCCAGGAACTTGCGAGAACGCTAGCAAAGTAACCTTGCGCTTGCGACGCGCTTCCTTGGATTCCTTGACTTCCTCGGCTTTTTCAGTCGTAGAAGATTTCTAGGACAAAGAATCAGTAACTCCTAGGGGAACTAGGAAGGAGAAATCCTACCTTGGGCGGCGGAAGAATCGTGATAGGATCATCTAGGATGATAACCTCACGTTTCTTGTAATCTGCGCGGGCGGCAGCATCCTTGGCCTCTTTATCGCGAACTTCGCGTGCCTTGGCCTTGAGACTGCAGTCAGACTCGGCATGAACGTCGCTCCCGCAAAAGAGACAGACTGGTGACTAGAAGAAACTGAGCACTAGCGAGATTAGATTCGAGCTAGGTGTACCTTGTCAACCTTGGCAGTGTCGCTAGGAGGTGTGGACTTAGTCTTGGAGAAATGGAGGCCGCTAGGAACGGTGCCCGACCCAGCGCGAGACTCTGGAACAGATCCAGAAGAGCTAGCGTTGCTGACGGCTAGATCCACTTCCATCTGAAGGTGTTTGAGAGAATAAATCAACGATCGAAGCTCTAGAAATACCTCAGCGTCAGTAAGACTCTCCAAGTCTGGCAACCCGTCGAACGCACTCTCGCCCTCGGATTCGTCAACTGTGGCATTAGATTTATAAGCCTAGGAAAGGTCAGCCCAGAGAAAGGACGTGAGAATAAGAAATTACCTTGCCAGTTCTCTTGAGGCGACGTTCCTCACATTTAGCATTCTGGGCCTCACGAGCAGCTTCGTAGGAAGTCAACATGTTTTGAATACCGGACATGTGGGCGACAGGAAGTCGAACTTTTGCTCGCGGACGGCTAGGTTGACTAGCTCGCGAAGACGGTACAAGCCTTCCTTGACGAGCACGCGGTCCTTGTGAAGCAGGCTTTCCTTGAACGGCACGAAACCGTGCTAGCGCAAAAATGTTAAATGCGTTAAAGAAAGACTTTGCAATCAGGACGTACGGCGCGGTCAATGGCAGCATTGAGAGTAACATGCTTCGAAGTTATGGACAGAGCGGCGATATTCATAACACCCTCGTAATCCTGAAGGGCAGTAAGGAATGCGGTCCCGGCAGTTTCCAGTGCGGATACGGGAGGAGCAGGCGCCATAGAGAAAGAGAACAGGGGATTTCCTGACAATGGTTGGAAAACCCTAGGACGTTTTTATAGCACAGGGAAGAGATATCCTGGAGGCTTGAAAAAATATCCATGGCGAACCGAAAAGGGGATTCCTAGCTATGTTTAGGCGACGCCTAGCTACTTCGTACACCAGAATGTGTCAACCGAGGACGGTTGATATTTCTAGTGAGGGGGAGAGGGCTGACGTGGGAACATTGCTAGTATGACATTAGTCGAGATCCACGCAACTAGTACGAATTCCACAAGACTAGGAAGGCATTTGTCAAAAGACTTAAGTCAGACCTGAGAATTTTGCGAAATTTCGGAGCTAGCATCGGTTATAGAAGGCTAGATAGACGCGTACATCAAAGCGCGGTCCTAGTTTGGAAGATTAAAGCATAGCCGTATGAATGATTAAAAGCCTAGGCATCAGTCGAGCGCGCGTGACCAAAGATCTTAGGATTAGCGGGTCGTCAGCTAGCTAGACAAATCTCAGGTTTCAACAATCAACTGCGCGCTAGGATCTTCAGAAGAACAGGATAATACATCTAGCGGCCAAAAGAAGATCGATTTGATGGAACTAGCACACATAAGCGTGTACGACTACGAGCTAGGGATTGATAAAATGTGATGGCATGCGAAACAATGTTGTTTCATGTGATGAAGACGTAATAATAGGCCTAGCTCTATTCCTAGGAAGAAAGCAACGTTTTATTATGGGTCTAAATACAGCTAGGGCAAGCAACGGGGACTACAGTGAAAGACTTAGTATCGTTGAGACAAAAATTGTCCTAGTGATCGGATCACGCATGACTAAATGTTGGTGACACATGCCTAGGCGAAAATTCACTAAGTCGAACCTCGAGTTCACTTAAGGTTGACTCGCTAAGTTCACACAAATAAAATCCAAGAAACTTTGTTGTTCTTACTAGTTACTACAAAGTAAACTAGGCACACGGACAGAGGCTAGCAAGTATGTAAAAAGTACAAGGGCACTTTGGCCCGACGCGCAGTAGTAGTTGTTGATCAAAGAAAAGTCCTGGGCGCGAAGCGCGCGCAGCACACGAATACAGCAAATGTCAACCCGACGCAGCATGCGACCCTGCCCCACCAACGACGCCTTCCATGGGCTGGACGTCCCCAGCGACTCGATTGCGAACAGGCGACACCAGATACTTGTGGAGGGTGGACTGGCGCGGTGCAACGGGCGTGTGAGGGGCCACTGGATTCCCAGAAGGCAAGCCGTCCGGTGACGGAGGCGGCGAGTTGGATGCCACCGACATGGTCGCGATGGGCGGCTGCTCAAAGCGGACGTGCAAAGCACCCTGCACAGAAGAAGTCGTTGGTTCCGGCTTTGGAACCAACGGCTGGTCATCTGGTGAGGGCGCGCGCGCGATGTCGGAAAGCGAGGCACCAGGAGCGTCCGTAAAAATATTTGGCGAAAGATGTTCAGAACCCAGGAGGTCTGACACCTTGGAGGGACGCGCGGTGGAGTCGCGGTTGTGGCGCGTGTAATAGGTTAGGCCGTGCGAGTCAGGACCAGAGGTGGTCACCGGCCGTTCGTGGCGGTACGAGGCCTCCAAAGCCGCCCTAGAAGACGCCTCGGCGGCGCGGTCAGACAACGCACGCAGCATCTGGATGTCCTCGGGGTCCTCGAACATCTGTTCGAGGTGCGCCAAGGGCAAGACAGAGGACTGGTGGTTGAACAGCACCACGACCTCAGCGCAGAGGCGGTCGAAATTGTGGGCGGCGCGAGCAAGCATGGCGTAATGCTGCACCATGTCCCGCCGGGCTTGTGCGGCAGACATGACGACCGAAGCAAGCGCTAGCAGAGGACATGAGTAGGCAATAAATAAAGATTAAAGGGACGTACCGCCGCCGCTCAAATCCATGAGCGGGCGCAACGACTCCAAGATCTGGTGGAAGCCTTCGGGGGAACGCGTGAATGTGCAAACTTGCCCGCCTCTGGCGCAATAGTCGCAGGCGGCGTCGAGATTTTGACGTTCGCAAGTGCGCCCGCGCGCAGCACAGGTACCACACGCGATGGTACTCTCGTCGGGCAAGGAGCCGGCGGTGAGCTCGGCCACCGCGTCGTGAGGAACCACCTCGAGATGGGTAGCAGGTTCTAGCAAAAGCTAGATCAGCGCTAGGAAAAGAAAGAATGGAAGGAGACGTACCGACGTCTCGCTCCCCAGCAGGTGGAAGGGCCCCGGCGTGGGACTTAGCAGACTTGCGGGAGGAACCGGCCTCGGGGTCTCGGCCGCGCTGTGGAACGCAGTGAGATAGAGGCTAGGATAAAGAAATGGAAAAAGACGTACCTTTGGTGGCTTTTGCTCGAATCGCTCGGTCTCCACCGAAGGCGGGCGACCTTGCGTATGAATCTCCACTTGGGGGCGTTGGCGGCCGGACTTGCTGGAAGTCGCGGGCAGGCGCTCATCATCGAACAGGTGCTTCGCCTCGGGAGAGGGCGGGGCAGCCGCAGACGAAGGAGCGCCGCGGTAGAGCGCCTTGGGCGTGGGGCGGTTCTGCGTCGTGGGCGTCGCGGGGTTCTTGGCATGGGCGGCACCCTCCTTCTTGACATGGATGGTGCCCCCGGGTTTGGACGTGGAAGCACTGGTAGAATGGGAGACACCCGCAGCCTTCGCCGAAGACGAAGAGACGGTTCGGGTCGTCTGCAGAGGACGCGTGGTTGAGCCAGGGCGACGAGCGCCCGACTCAGAGCCAGATTCGTCCCCCGCAGCGTCCTCCGCATCCCCCACCTTCTGGGCCGCCTCCTCCTTGTCTTCAGAATCGGGTAGCGAGTAGACCACAGGCACGGTGACGACGTGCGGGATTTGAAAGTCGGAATTGAAAGCGGTTGTAGTGGGACCATAGACAGAACGCTAGAGATGAGGTTAGCGATCCAAGTACCCTATAAATAACGAAAAGAACGCACGACCAGGGCGCGACGTTCGCCTGTGGGGCGAACCCAGAGCAGCGGGGTGCAGTAAAATTCGTCGATAGGGTATGGGTTGTCCTCGGTAGATTCGACAGAGGGATCGATCGAAAACGCGTCGGGAAAGCGTTGGGAGAGTGGGGTTGCAGCGGCGACGACCGACCACAGGAACATTTCGAGTTCCGCGGTGGTGTCGGAAAAGCGCTCGCGAAAATCGCGCTGAAAAATAAGTTAGCAAAGAAAATGGAAAGTAGCGGAACACGCACGAAGTACGGCGCGGCCTCGCGGGCAATGGTCATGATGACATGGTCCTCCATTAGCGCAACCTCGGTGGCGTCGAATAAACGGCAAAATTGTCTACATTCGAGGTTGTCGAAGTGTAGCCAAGTGAGAGCGCCGGGCTCGGTAGAGAGCATATTGCGACCGGGGACGAGGCATTTTGGGAGCGTGTCGTCCGCCACTGTAGACGTTGGGCTGGTCGCCTTCTTTTTGGAACGCGTCTTGGATTTAGCCATGGGGCTGGATTCGGAGTCGATAGCAGAAGAGCGTTTGGTGCCGGAGCTACGAGTGCGCGGTGGCATGCGCGGCGAGAACGAGTAAAGACGCCAGGTGGCGAGTCGAAAACGAGGACAGATGAAAGCGGGAGGCAAGAGTTGAGTGGGAAAGTGAAAATTTTCACTGCGCCTTAAGTCCCGGCTTTCCCCGAGTCATGAAACGCGCGGCAGGCGGCGGCTTGAGCTGCGGACGGCGAACTCGAGGCCCTAGAATAAAGGCAAAACATTAGTAGTGGAAGTCTCCTAAAAAGAAGCACGGACACGGACTAAGCCTTATATGGAAATAGTAAACCTTATTAGAGTTGGCTCGGCCTCAGACTCTAGAGAAGTAGGCGAGCAACCCTAGGAATGTTGAGCAGAGTACTAGGCGAGCTAGGAACCGTTCAGAGTGAAGTACCAGACAGGGGCAGTAGAAGGCAACACTCCTAGTGACGTCTCCTGTCTCGGTTGTACTAGAACTCTGATCGGTGTTTGTGATTGCAAATCTATGGGTCCTAGTGTGTCAAAATTAGGATCTAGATCAGATGTACGATTGGGGATTTGAACTAGCTAGGACACGAGACATATCTCGAAAGGCGAGAATGGGTCCTAGGAGATTGAATCATTGAATGGCGTCAAATAACATGGGCACAAAAATATTTATAACGTTCTGGCGGAGATATCATCCGAAGGACCACTAGACATTGCAAAGTGAATGGCACTGCGCAACGACCGGGGACGGTCGAGATTTAGTGAAGGGGAGATGAGACGGCGTAACATAAATGCGCGGCATCTAGGGCTAATTTTGCGATTTCCTATGACCAGTATTTATACAACGGGAAGCAACTAGCACTTCTGTTGTTACTAGCATACTAGCTAGTACACAGACCACTTGTTAGGTGATATAAAGGAGAGTCAGAGCGAGCCCTAACTGCTGACTGTAGCACGAGGCTACACTAGTGTGACGCGCTAGCTGCTAGTCGAGTGTACAAACAACCAGGGATTAAACCACTGCCCATACATTCATGAGACATGACCTAGGAGACTCTAGTAGTCCAGAAATGGCTTGCGAAGGAGCTAGCGATGATCTAGCAGACGGATATCTACAATGGAGGTGCAACTAGGAGCCGCGCCTTGAGCTAGGAAGCTCGGGGCGAGATCCGGTGGTACTATCTAATCTCTAGATAAGCGACTAGACGGCGATAGGCGGAATGAACCGACTAGCGACCGGCTAGGGCTTTGACAAAGACATAACACGACACCAGAGATGAGACAACACGAGGCTAGAGCCCGATCTGGGCAGCTAGGGCGAAGGGGAATAGCCAGTCGGCTATTGGGACGGAGCTAGGGACGATCGCACAGCCTGTACCGATGTTCGGAGGGTGGATCGACGTTCTGACCAGAGAGCTATGACCATTTGATGGCGGTCGCAACACTGCGTCGCCTAGATGTAATAGATCGACACTCTGACAGAGTAGAGATGACCTAGATCACCGGCTACATCGCCGGTTGATCCAGAAGGGGTACTCGGCATAGACGGAGGGCTGAGGATCCATTGATATACCCACGGTTGAACACTAGCCAGTCAGCGAGGCTGACCTGGCATATACCAAACCAGTCCCAAAACCAAACGGCAGTTGTCTCATTGGCTGACCGTATTTCTTATCGTCTAATATTGCTTATTGTATTATTCAGCTCGCTTTCACATGTAACTCACACCTAGTAGTATAAAAGGGAGCGCAGGACAGACTAGGGTCGAAGAACATTACGCCCCAGACTTTGGACGAAGCTGGTGCTGGTGCTCTCAGGCTGCTAGTGGAGGTTGATACCGAACTTCACTTGTAGTAGTCTTTATATTGGAATCAGTAGACTGTGGACTCTGGAAACATCGAGTGACTAAGTTGAGGATTTCGTGTTGTTGGTCCTAGACCTCCACATATAAAATAAGGGTGTTCTCTTCGAGACCCAGCTGCAGTTTGCGCTAGTGACTTTGCCTTCACCCCGACAAGACGGAAGCTCTGCCGTAGTGTGTTGGATCGCTTGCTAGGTGGATTGTGTGTTGGCTTGAGCCCACTAAGAAGAAGACAGACTAGGTGCCCCCACCTCTAGTTTGGCTATAACTTGTCAGTTACTTCGCCTTCACCCCGATATAGACGTAAGCTCTGTCGTAGTGTGTTGGGTCGCTAGCTGGACGCTTGTAGTGAGCTAGTGCCGATAAAAGCGGAAAGGTTCCTGTTCTTGGTTAAGGAATAGGTCGACGGTACAAGGACTCTTCTGGGACGCCCCCAACTTGCCTTGCCGTTTGAGGATTGAAGTCCCTTGTTGTTAGCCTCAGTAGTCTTCGGGTGCGCCCTTAGCGAGGATTTTTACAAACCTACATACTCTGCCCTGGTGTTCTCGACCTAACCGTCCAGCCACCTTGTATCCACCCCCCATATATAAAACACACCCCCCGGACCATCCCTAGGTTCCTAGCAGTGTTGTTGTTGGCGGTTGGATATTGCTAGTACGTTGTAGAGTGTGTTGTTAGAAGCCTATAAATCAAACTTGTGTTTGTTCAAGCCTGCTGGTCGCATACTACGGCCCGGACCCGAACTCACAAAGAGAAGCACTTGGATCTTTGGAGGTAGATTGGTTGTGGTTGGTTGTTTTGGGTGTTTGTTCGCAATACCTATCAATTAGCTATTCCTAGTCATATAAGAAGTGCACCGTTTCAGCGGTTGATGGATACTTGAGAAACATATCCAAGTCCCGGCAACTCCCCATATCTTTTCTTCCCACTTCCATCCTCTCGCTAGCGCGAACTTGAAGTTCTAGGGCATCATGTATCTTCAAACTTGTCCACCTTCAAGTCTTTCCTCAACTCTCAAGCCTCACTCGAAAGTCAATCAAGGCTTCCCTTCTGTCTCTTCAATTCTCTAAAGCTATCAAAATTCTCAAGATTCAAGATACTCAAGCACAATAGAGAGTTTGTGCAAGCCACCTGTCAGGGGAACCTCACCTTTTCACCCTAGCTCCCATCTCCACCCTCATCCTCCACAGGTCAAACCCCAGCGCTCACACTAGCATATAGCCTGTGACCAGGCCCGGGACCACTGCCAATTGATCCGATCACTGTGGCTGTCCACATGAGGTGGATAGCCACCTCCCACGGTCTCCCATCATGCCCATCATCTATTCATCAGTCTGGACACGTGCTACTGGCTAGCTTAGTTTTTAAGCCCACACCTAGTGTGGGAATCCTCATCCTTTCTTCTCTTTGGGTTCCCCGCTAGGTGCGTAGTATTTCCACCCCTGTATTCTAGTGTAGTTATTAATACTTTGGATTCCCCCGCTAGTTTCTGCGCCCTGCACTGAGCTTAAGGTTGCCCTTACACCACCTGATGAAATTTTGAACTTGATTGATCTCTACATCCTCCAGCCCATTCACAAAGACCCAAGCCACCTAGGACACCTTCCACTTGGACCTATTCTAGTGGTTTAGATTCTGGTAGGTGGGCTAATGGGTGTTGAGAAAAATGGCATTGAAAAATTCATCAGGTGGCTTTCACAAACTCTCTAATCTGCGCCAACTCTGTGTGTGCAAGGGTCAATATCAACCTCAAAATTTACTCTGATATCTTGTTTCACTTCGATTCTCTTGACTGGTTGGGCCGATTCTTTGCTTCTCCCTTCACATATTTCTGTTTTCTAAGTACATACTCCTTCTCTTGTATCTGGGGTATTGAGAGAATAATATAACATCTTTGCAATCACACCAGGGGCGAGGACCGATGACTTTGAATGTCAAAGACCCTAAACATCGTTTCCCTGCCTTGACCAACACCTTTACCAACACCTTTTCCTTTGTGATATAATGGATCACATTACATGGGCCCGGAATAAATTGGGGGTTCACTTGACCTGCACAAGTGAAATTTGGATCATTTCAAGGTGAGGTAGCTTCAAAGAGATCATTTGTATGCTTGTTTTAGCCTTACAAATTCGCTTTCACCTTCGAAGTGTATCTGACTTTCAGACTGGATGCCAGGTCAAAAAAGCAGGGGCAAATATTAGAGGGCCCAAGGCAAGGGGACAACTGAGCCATCAATACTTGCATGTTCAAAACATGAACCCCAGGGCAATATTGTGTTGTTACAGTCAGTGAACAAACACAGCTGGCAAGTGCCATTTGCCAATCTCTTTGTTCCTTTGTCAGTGTGGGAATGATAACTGCTTCTGAGTTTTGGTCGAAGACTGACAGCCTTTCACACCGCTCCCTTACACATCACACAGCAGCCGTAACTCAACTCTGAACATGATCAATTTGGTATGTAGAGGATATGAGAAAACATACATGGTTCTGTGTCATAATCTCTCTCTCCTCCAACTCCTGCAGTGCAGTGAATTTGTTCCACGTGCTCTTGAGCCTGGGTGCCCGCTCAGGATTCAGCACCTCCACAATGTGCCAGGCAGCTGGGGAAAATATAGCTGTCTTGTTGGAATCAACTTGCAGTGAGTACAAATAACTTTTGAAGGCAATCGGGAGGGAGTAAAGCAAAAATCTCAAGACCAAGTTGAGAATGCTAAGGTCAAAATGATGACCAGATGATCGCCAATATTGGGCCACAGTAAGTACACCAAGATCCCACACTGACAAAGAGAACAAAGAATTGGCAGATGTCTGTGCAACGCCAGGGCAAGTATTTGTCCCACGCCATTGAAATGCCATGAAGCCGCAGCCATGGCACTTGCCAGCTGTGAAAGTGAAAGACTCCTAGGACATCCGAGCCGATGTTACGCAATCTATTACATCACAAAGAAAAAGGCCTTGGTAAAGGTGTTGGTCAAGGCAGGGCCAGTAATATCAGTAGATGTGATTAAAAATTTCCACAAAATTGTACATCATGAAAATTAATTTTCTACACAAATTGCTATGAACTTCTCAGCTACCCAAATAGGGTCCCAAGATTAATCTTAGACTTAAATCTGATACAACTGAATCATAGAAAGGGCTGCACCCGGATTCGAACAAGGAACATTATGAGAATGCTCACAGAAAAGTGTAGGGTACAACCACTACACCAAGCAAGATATACCAAATCATCTTCACATCTTGTACATATCAAGCACCGCACCCTGGAAGGGAAAAGGGAAAGTCTTTAAGTCCGTTTCATGTTGTGCATGTTGTAGAGAGTATGTGTGATTGCACTACTGTACTATTTTGACCAAGTTTTCAGGTGACACATGATGCAGCCCACTGAATTGAACCACTGGTCACAGTGCCATTGAGATTTTATGGCTGAAATAGGCTCAAAAATGCAAAATTCAGGAACTCTAGATTGAATTTTTGGGAAGATTAAGTCATCCTTGCTTGTGTGGAGTATGGGCCTTGTGGTGTAGTGCCGATACCTTGTACTTTGCCTACACTTTTCAGTAAGCATTATCATAATGTTCCTTGTTCAAATCTGGTTGTGGCCACTTTTTATGATTCAGTTTTATCAGATTTAATCTTCTTAATCTAAGATTAATCTTGGGACCCCGTTTGGGTAGCTGAGAAGTTCATAGCAATTTGTGTAGGAATTTAATTTTCATGATTTGATCTTCTAAGTCTGAGATTAATCTTGGGACCCATTTGGGTAGCTGAGAAGTTCATAGCAATTTGTGTAGAAAATTAATTTTCATGATGTACAATTTCATGGCAAATTTTAATCGCAGCTGCTGCAACTGTTGGCGGGGCAAAGGCAATTAAGGCTTTTAATTTTCAAAGGCCTCGGCCATTGCCCCCGGTGTCAAGGAGCCATGTTACATGCCCAAGCAAAGGCCCACCCCGAGTCGAACAAGCATCTTGCATGCATATGTGCATGTGGTGAGGTGAACCAAGTGCGGTCCACCCGCTATCGAGCCGATACCCACCTCCCTGTGTCCTCACTTGATTCAATAATTGAGCACTCAACTGGAGAAACGGCAACCACAAACCCACCCACACCTCCCGGGAATGAAGTCAAGAAATACCTGAAAAATGGAGTGCCCAAAATTAGAGACCGATGTGAACTTGAACCGAAGCCTGAAGGCAAGAAGAAAAAGAATGATCCCGACAACCAAAGACCCGACCCCGAATCGAACGGGCATCCTGTATATACGCTCGGGTTTCCTGAATGCTCCACGTGGAGCTGGCGCGGTCCTGCCGCTATCGAGCCGAATCTTGCCTTCCTATGTCCCTGCTTGTATAAGTTTTAATCCACACTCGAGAAAGAGAGCAGACACAACCCTACTCACAAGCGCAAACCAGGGTAAGCGAGACCTGAAATGGATTGCGCAAATTGGGGAACGACGTGCGCTTGAACTGAAGCCTGAGGGCAGGAAAAAAAAGAATGATCCCGACAAACAAAGGCCCAGCCCCGAGTCGAATGGGTGTCCTGTATATGCTCTCTCTTTCTCTCGACGGGAAGCAAGCGCGGTCCACCCGCAATCGAGCCGATATCTGCCTATCTCGGTCCCTGCCTGTGGACGAGTGGATCGGCATTCGAGAGATTGAACCGACTCATGCCCCAACTCACGAGCGCGAACAAAGTCAAACGAGCCCTGATACGAAGTACCACGCAATTAGACAGCGACGTGAACTTGAATCGAAGGGCAAGAAGAAAAAGAAAACGATTTTTGCAAGCAAAGGCCCGACCCGGAGTCGGATATGTGCACGTGGTGAAGCGACGGCGCTCCACCCGCTATCGAGCCGATAGATACCCACCTCTGACTCTGCTTTGGTACGATCAAAAATTTCAGCCCTCGACTCGAGAGACAGCAAATACAGACCCACCAACAACTCAAGCCCGAACAACGTCAAACGAAACCTGAAATGATTGCTCCAAATTAGAGGACCACGGGGAGGCGCCGAGAGCGGAAGAAAGGGAGGATATAATAATGAAAAAGCATCTTCGAGGAGCACGGCCCGACCCCGAGTCGAACGGGTGTCCTGCATATACTTGGTTTTTCTCGGTATATTCACGCGAAGCAGGCGCGGTCCACCCGCTATCGAGCCGATAGCTGCCTACTTCTGTCCTTCGATAGCTGCCTCCCTCCGTCGCTTTCATTGAGCGTGATGTGAGCGAGAATGCAGAATGCATTGAAACCAGTCTGAGAACAGTGTGTGGCAAGGCGAGGGCGGGCGGGCTGAATCGGCTCGATTCATAAGAAGAAAGGGATAGGAGCCGTGGGCGTCGTGGTGTGTGCGGCGGAGAGCTCGACAACGGGCGTGCGGCGTGGTGCTCGACCTTCAGAAACTAGATCTGTAAGACGTGTCTTGGAATAGTATAGTCAAATATCGTTACACACAAAGCGGGGTTCTTCTCTTCTCTTCTTCTCTTCCTCTCCTCTCTTCGTCCCCTTCTACCCTCTTGCTCTCCTCCCTCCAAAACTGTTTCACTCCTCGCTCCTTACCAAATACCACCCCACCCCGACCAGTTCCAGCCCGTTCCGCTCGGCAAATTTGACCGCATCCCAGTGCCGCCGGCCCGCGGGGGTGGCATCGTGTTCGGGGGCTTCCTCCGAGAGCATGAAGGAGGGGGGTTCGCGGTAGAGGGTGAATGCTAGATGGGAAAAAAACGAAAGCGAGTGAGGGATTTTAAAATATGAGAGAAAAAAATGCAAGTATAAAGAGAAGCGGAGACGGAATTTGGGAGAGAAGGACGCAGAGCATGAGGGAAGGAGGGACAAGCGAGAAGCGAGAAGCGAGAAGCGAGAAGCGGTGGGGTGCGTTGCATCAGTAGAAACGAGTCGGGAGATGGGAAGCAGACAGGGGAGACGAGAGTAGAGGGAAGAAGCAGAAGGGCAGAAGAAGAGAAGCGACGCACTGTACCGATGCAGCCCGCTGCCCTTTGGCGGACCCGGAGGGCGATACGGCGTCGGTTCCGCAGCGGGCGTAGGTTTGGCCTGTACAGCGGGCAGGGTGGGGTCGGGGTCGGGGATGAGGCCGGTTATCTTAGATCACGGTGAGCCTCCATCCTCTTGAGAAACAACTTGAACGCACCACCTAATGCCGAAACTGTCGACTCGTCGGCTGGGCCGCGCTTGGCGCATCGGGGTCGAACATCGCGAGTGTGTACTTGGGTCCATCTGCGCCAAAATTCTTCACTAACCCATCCTTGCCGACGTCCTCCTCCCTTGGCGCCGCAGCGATCGCCACTTTAGGCGCCTCCACAGTCTCAGAAATCGGGACCTCCGCACCGGGGGCGACAGGGCCGGAGGGGAGGAGAATTGTGAGGAGGGCGGTGGGTGCGAAGGACGCGGGGAGGACGTCGGGGATGAGGTGCGCGGTGGAGAGGGCGGCGGTGAGCGAGCTGAAGGGGTCGATGAGCGGCATGGTGGTGGGAGATGAGAGACGGACGTCAATGACGTCATGGGCCCGTCTCCGGCCCGTGCCTGGGAAGATGATCTGCATCTTCGCTGCTGCGACAGATTATCTTCTACGGTTCCGAACTGGCCCGAGTGGCCCAATTCCAGCCCCCAAGCGTCTGAAGTCTCCGAGTCTTTTTCAGCAACGTTACTCCCGACCAGTGACTTCAGGGTCCAACATAAAAACTCTTGGATCTCAACAAATCCAGCCAGCAGTCTGTGGAAGATAGATATGCGGCAACTCGTCCAAAGCATGTGTGCCCCGCATGCTTGCTTCTACCTCTGGTTATGGTCCGGGCCCAGTGGATATGTACAAATCCATACTGTACCTGAGTCTATCGTCTGCCGTATCTCCGCTGCCGATTCGATCCCACCCAAGCAGCGACCGCGGTAGCCAGCCATCGGCTCGATGGCGGGTGGACCGCGCCTGCTTTGCCTGGGCTCCGGATGATCACCATGTCTATATGCAGGACACCCGTTCGATTCGGGGTCGAGCCGTTATTCTTGGACTGTAAGGTTTTTTTTTTTTGACATTCAGGTCTCGAAACCTTTTCTATTGCGGATTCAGATTCGCATCCGTAAAGGCACGGGCCATCCCCGCCGCTTCAGATATGTTTGGCCTGGTATGTGCGCTTATATATGGTGTTTCTCTAGTGCTGGTTTTTTCCCACCCAACCGGGACACAAGTAGGCTGTTATCGGCTCGATAGCGATGGGACCTCGTCTGCTGCACGGTCATGTAGGACTTGAGTTGCATATGCAGGACACCCGTTCGATTCGGGGTCGAGCCGTTCTTTTTGAACTGTGAGATTTTTCAGCATTCAGATTCAGGTGTTAGTGGTGTTCCTCCCGGCTCCGTATGCGTCTTTACACTTTTTTCCAGTGCATGAAATTGCGAGTGAATTGCGTCTGTACAGGTACGAGCCATGGACACGGCTTCAACTGTGTTTGACTTCTGTGTGGTTTTATATCTGGTGTTTCCCGAGTGCCGATTATATTCCACCCAACCAGGGATACAGGTGGACAGCTATCGGCTCGATAGCGATGGGACCGCGTCTGTATGATCATGTGAGATTCCGACTTCAACTGCATATGCAGGACTCCCATTCGACTCGGGGTCGGGCCATATTTGGTATTTTTATGTTTCCTTTTCAATTCTTTGGCTTCTAAGGCCGCTGACGACCGGGATCTTTTTCCTCCTCCCATCCCTTGGCACAGCCTTCCAGTCCCACCGTCCAGTGTCTGCTCTGGACTGCCGACTCGCCCATGTGGTGTGTAGGTGTTGCAACTAACCTGGAAGTACTCCACCGGCTCGTTTCTAACGACTTCTGCATACTCTGTGTCATTGCTCGGTAGGCGTCGTTGTTAGCACTTGAGACGGAAATAATCGAGTCCGTACAGACACGAGCCATCTTGCCGCTTCATATTTGCCTCTCCTTGCGTGCCTGCTGTTTCGAGTAGAACTATATCAATAATATTGAATGCCATTCAAGCAGTAACCGAGGTCAGCGACCATCGGCTCGATAGCGGTGGGACCGCGTCTGCGTGTCCATACACAATTTTAACGACAACTACATATGCAGGACACCCGTTCGACTTACGAGGTACGAGCTTGGTTAGTATATAGTGTCTGTCTACGAGAGACTCGGGGTCGGGCCATGCACAGTAGTCATTCCCGTTTTTCCTTCGTTTCCTTGCCTTGGCACGCGAAGCCTCAGTTTTTGTGCAAGCGTCAAGGGTGTGCATGAGTTCTTCACAGTCAACTCGCGGTTGAACTTGAGGGTTGACTTACGGTTCCGCGGCAATCGCCCTTATCGCGATCAGATATCCCATCGTGATTCCCACGCGGCTCTCAGAAGTTCTGCATCGTCAACGTTCGACACCTCACGCCAGGCTGCTGGTCGACATGGAAAGCGGGCCTGCGTTTCCGCCTGAACTCGAACGCGAATTATTCGAAACGGCAGCACTCGTACACCCAGCGACAATCCCTGCCGTTTTACGAGTGGCCAAGCGGGTACTTCTCTGGTGTTTTTTCCGCCCTGGCATCTCATGAGTCTGATTCAGTATATGGATTGGGTAGGATTGAGCCTTACTTCTACAGAATGGTCCGTATGCACCGTGACAATCGAGCCATGGCCACTCCGTGCTGGAAGCGATGAAATCTAAAACCCCGGAATTCTTTCGCAGGGCCATCCGCCACCTCGCTACCGGGGAGGATACGTGTTCGATGAAAGACGCGAAGCAGCTGCTGCAACTGTGCACGGGGATCATCGATATTATGGTCGACTACGACTTCACAAGCCCGAAATTCCTTCCATTTATCGCGGAAATGCGCGTCGAGAGGCTGGCTATGGATTTGGAGGAACTGTTCGAGTTCTGCTCCATCAATCTGGCGCACCCGTTATTTCACTCCGTGACCCATCTCGACATCTTTGGCTTCGCCGCCATCGCAGAGGTACTCCTGGATGTTCGATTGCTGCCTGGACTCACCCACCTCGCTCTGGACCGCTATATACCCCGCAAAAATGTGCTGGCAGTGCTGGCGGAATGCTCGCACCTTTCACTTGTGGTGCTACAATGACACCCTTCGCATAGAAACCTGTACCAAATGGCGCGAACTCCGCACGTATACGACGTGCGATTCGTCATCGCAGTTGACGAGGACTACTGGGGAAATTGGCTTGCTGGCACAAGAGGGCTGCCCGATTTTTGGGCGCAAGCAGACGCTTTCGTGGCGTGCAAACGAAATGGAGAGGTCGAAGGCAGGACGTCCTAACTCAGCCACATACACACCTCGCTAACTTGGTCTCAGATACACGCTATTGGTTGAGTTAGTAACTCCAGCAACAGAGGTGTATCTCGGGACTGAATTGTCTGTTGTATTTTCTGCTGGCTTCTTCCCACTGTGATTTTGGAATTGGAATCGCACTTTGGCGCTTCACGGTCCGCCCGTGCTTCAGCGCCAATAGGCTTGACATCTGTATATTTCTT
Source organism: Mycena olivaceomarginata (assembly GCA_029378375.1). Classification (NCBI taxonomy): domain Eukaryota; kingdom Fungi; phylum Basidiomycota; class Agaricomycetes; order Agaricales; family Mycenaceae; genus Mycena; species Mycena olivaceomarginata. The sequence goes on along the minus strand of JARKIC010000801.1, from coordinate 159,447 downwards.
CGGCGGCGAAGGCATGGGTGAGTTTTTTCCTTCTCTCGGTTTCTTTGTACCCAATCCCGATCTCCTCTAGATTTCACTTTCCATAGGTCCGTTCGTACGCGCAAGCCTTATAATTACTGGCAACAGGGTCGTACAATATACACATCGCTTTGACCTCGATCTTGGTGGCGGTGTGGTAAATAAAAGCTTCCAAGCTTTGGCACCCTTCCGCTGACGCTTCCATCACAGGGCCCACCCGCGGCACAGAATTACTCAAAGGCCTGTTTTACTCGGGATTTCTCCTACTGTATCAAATCATTCTAATATATTTTTGTTTTTCTGACAATCGCCACCCTCCGGAATCATCTTTTCTTTTTGAAAGGTCGAGGTTCTGAATAGAAGAATCAAGGAAGAAGCGCACGACGCGCTTGCGAACGCTTTGGTGGCCTTCGGCATGGAACTCAAGTTGCAGTTACCGAAAACGGAATCACAATGTGGCCACCATCAAAGCGACACCTTCAAGGCTAAACAATGGGATGGTATAAAATGAAGCCCGTCCTGGGCGATAACCTTGCTGCTCCTTCCATCCCCACAGCACACTCCCACCTCTCTTCTGCACTTCACTACCCAGCCATGTCCGTCACTGAAACCGAAAGCGTTCTCGATTCTGCGACGCCGACTCTTGTCTTCCTCGAGGATGCCACCAGCGATACCGAGGTGGAGCCGCCCTCCCCCGGCGGTTCCATGAAAGGACTCTACGTGCGCTCGCGCCCACCGTCCATGGATGGCTCCATAATCGAGTTCCCAGGCTTCGCGTCCGAGGTCGATTTTACCCAGTTCGGAATGACCGCCGCACCCGCTGCCACCGTAATCCCGCCCATCGAACCCTCTTTCCCCTTCCCCACGCCCCCCATCATTCGTGCGCCACCCGTCGCAAAGCGCCGCCGATATGCTGCGAGCATGAAGTCTCTGTACACGGGCACTGGGACGGGTACGATCCTAAAGACCAACCAGGCGCCCATCATCCCGGTGAAGATCGTCCCGCGGGTGTTGGTCGATGAGCCGGCGACGCCGCTCCCTGCGAAGACCAGTGGCTGGAAAGCTCTCAAGAAGATCGTGCCTGGTCTCTTCCGGCGCCCCATCGGGCGCCCGCTCACTCCTCTCGATGCCACCATGAACGGTGTGGCCGATGCCACCGCGCCTATCGGGGACACCTCCACCGAGTCCACACCCACTACCTACCCCCCTCCATCCTCCACCCGCCTCCGCGCGCTCAGCATTCGCTCCTTCAAGTCGAGCAAGGCGCGGGGCAAGAAGCCGTCCGCAGGTGTCGAGAACCTCCCACCCCTTCCCACCCGCCCTCCTGCCCCTCGCCCCCGCGTCCACTCGTTCTCGGGGTACCTCGCCGACAACGAGCTGATGGAAGACGAAGACGAGACCGACGCCGAGATGACGGCTGTTCACCTCGAGGCGCTAGGCACGGTGCTCAAGATCAACGACCGGTACCAGTTCGCGCTCGTGGACCCCGCCGAGATCGGTGTCGCGATGTAGAGTATTTGGTCGTCCTTCCCTTGCATTTCCAGCTACTCCACTCCGCTCCGCGCCACTTACCCTCCTCACATCTGTTCCTGCCTCCATTTACCTATGCTCTATGCTCTATGCCACCCACTCTGTATTTCCTCACTGCGCTACCTTTGTATTTGTAGCACTGATGTACCGTTCACATATAAATCAATGTACCATCTCACATTCTCAGCCTTCATGGACTCTTAGAGGATCGGTCGTATCTTGTTTGGAAGCCTGCCTCGAACGAAAGTCAACACCCGCCGATGATTCCCGAACCGCGTCCGTTTCACCCCATCAGCCTCACAATCTTGCAGATGAATTCCAAGATCAACCGGCCGACGTAATTCAAAAAACTCTAATAACAACCTTTCCAACATGCGCCTGCGACGCAAGATAGGCAAACGCCTCCTTCGCCTGCTCGAACGGAAAAACCCTGTCAATAATGGGCCGTGTAGTCTTAGGGTTCGCGCTAATCAGCTTGTTCATGTCGTGGAACCTGTCAATCCATACGAAGTTAATAAGATACTGAAATCGGCATGATAAAATACCGGGGTCGGGATGGGATGTGATGTATTTAGACGAGAACGCACTGGGGAACGGAGCCGACGTATAGCCCACGGAACTTGAGGCTGCGCATTACCGCGGGGAGGACGATGTCTACGGGGCCGGAATCGTTCTGGAAAGGCAGAAAAGGAGTTGAAAATTGAGATCGGAACATTAAGTGACGAAGAGGAGTCTTCGCTCAACGCACCGAACCGCCAACGAGCCCGATGATGTCGATGCTCCCGCCAAGTTTCACCGACGCGATCGAGCGTGCGAGGGTTGCGTTCCCCGCTACCTAAAATGAGGCAATTTATTTACTGTACCGTAGCGGGATGGAGCCCACCCACCTCGATAACGCGATCGACACCGACCCCGCCCGTTATCCTCACCGCTTCGCGGTCCCAGTCTGGGGTGGTGCGGTAGTTGATAACGTGTGCCGCACCGAGGGCCGTGGCGACCTTGAGCTTTTCATCGGACGACGATATGGCGATGACTGTCGCGCCCGATGCGACCGCGAACTGGAGCGCGAAACTGGGTCCATAAATAAGCTTCGATTGGCAAGACATGAGAGAGCGCACACACATCGAGACACCCCCTGTTCCCTGGATAAGCACCGTGTCGCCAGCTTTCAGAGGCGTATATCCGCAGAGGAGGGCATTGTAGGCCGTCAGAGCCGCGCATCTGCTCCGAGCTCACAGTCAATCGCAAGTTAACATGAAACCCAAGGAAAAAATCACGGTAGGGTGGCCGCTTCCTCGTACGAAAGATGCCGTGGAATGGTGACGAGCGACTGGACACCAAATCACTCTTGCGGCTCAGAAAAGGGTGTCGCATGGAACGTACATGTGCCGGGAACGTGCGATATTCAGTTAAAACACCCTGTGTCGTACCACCCAGGGCGCTTTCGTCCGTCTCGGGCGTCTGCACGTCGTTGAGTTTATCCAGGAAGAAATTCGCGCAGACGCGGTCTCCGATTCTCCACTTCTTGACGTCTTCACCCACTGCGATGACTTCGCCTGCCATATCAGAGCATGGGACGAGATCTGGCAGACATCTGTGTTTTTTTTTTAGTGCTGCTGGTTGAACCAGAGGCGAAGATCAGATGCACCGAGCCGGATAGTGTCCGTTCCCGATGGACAGATCGCGGAACTGGGTAGAAATAAGGGTAGGATCGATTGCACAGGGACAGGTGAGCGGTCAATCACTGACCTGCAAGGAGACGGCGCGTGTCTTGACCAAGACCTCATTTCCTTTTGGCGGGTTGAGTCCGACATCTTCGAGAACAAGGTTCTGATGGGACCCGAGCTGAACGATGGATGGGCAATTCGTTTCCAGCGGTACTCAATCGACCATATTTCAGGGACCACACACCTCCGGGTATCTATATTGCCGCGTCTTAGTCGGGATCATGATCCAATCAAGTTCGAAGGTTGTAGCGGGCTGGCAGGTGGGTCTGTTTGCTCGTAAATTAGTGCCGATTCGATGCAGCAGAATAAATATCGCGCCTTGTACTTATACTCGGGTAGCTATTGGTAAGTAGAGCGGTAAGCAACCAGTCCACGAGGTATCGGAATACCGCGTTGACTAAGCTGGTCGGAATGCTGACCCATTTCCTAAGTGCTGACGAATATTCTTGATGAATTTGTGTCTCGTTGGTAGAGCCGCCGGGCGAGGTTTAGGCCGCATAGACACCAGAGAGAAAGAAAGCGGAGCCTATCCAGGGAAAAGCATTGAAGTTCATGCCGAGTAGGGCTACCGCCCGTGACCGTGGCCACGGTTCCACGGCACCCGTACCACGGGTGCCGTGCCCGTTCCGTTGGCCATTTTCTCTCGCTGACAACGGCACGGCTACGGCACGGGTCCCCCATTCAACGGCCCGCGGAAAGACGGCCGTCACGGCCGTGGCACGGGTTACTTTTTTCCTCTATCAGGGGGCACGAATTCCTCAAGGAAATGGTCTGAATATTGATCGGTGTCCTCGAAATTCATGATTCTTCAAGTTTGGCTATGTCCTGCCTACAGGAATGGCAAATCGCAGGTACTCTCGGTAATTGCCGAGTGAGATGTCGGAGTTTGAGATTGGTTCAAACTTCGATTCCACTCCCAGCCACCGTGAATTCCTCTTGGACTAACTATTTTATAAGTATCCATAGGACCTGCGACTTCCATCGACCCATTCTTGAGTTATTGCACAAGGTACCTCTATCTTGCAAGACTGGGGATAATGGAAAACCCCCTTAGAAGCTCAAATACGCTCTGATTACACTTTCTATAAGTACCTTTCATAGTGGAGTCGCGGATGACATTCATGTTAAAAACTACTAAGGAATTTCCGGACATAGCCGTATACCCGTTACGGCCGTGCCGTGAACCGTGCCGTCCCGTTGTGGAAGTCTCTCCAACGGCCGTGTAGAGCACGGGCCGTGCCGTGGATTTCCCGTGGATTCCACGGCCGTGCCCGTTACGGGCACGGGCGGCAGCCCTAATGCCGAGGACCGTTGACTGAAGGCCAATAACAAGATCTTGTTTGCGCAGATCTTTTGATCGCAGCGAATGGTGCCACTTCTGCTATTCGGAATCGAACCACGGTCCTTGGTTTTGGGATTGATGAAGATAAAATGAGTTCCTGATATCTGTGGTGCGATTTGTTGGGGCAGGGTTGGACGACCTGCGATTCATCGGATACGAAAATACCAGACAGGTACGGTGGAGGCGCTTCGATAGCGACCGTCGGGCAACTCAACCCGAGGCTATTTCTGGTATTCGTATCAGATGCCCAGGCTGAGTCGGGGTTTCGATTCGCCATGGTTTCGATTCATACTGAGCACTGCGCTGACGCGGAGCCTCCAAGGAAAGAGCCACATTCCAGCCATAAGCCTCGCGTTCCGGTAAGATCTTGGTGGGGCCAAGATGTGATCTTCGCAGGAAGAAAACTCGGAGAGTGCGGACGAAAGGCGTCGGCCCGGGCAACAAGAGCGAGAGGCGGTGCTATCAGTTGGTGTAATTTGCTTGATGAAGTTTGAATGTCCGACTGATCCTGACTGATGCCATCACTTGAGTCATTTTTGTCCTGCTCCTCCTCCACGTTCCGACTCAGACCGCGTGTCCAATCCAGTTGACTTGTAAGGATATTTGAACATGTCGTGATAGACGACAGCCTGATCGAATTGTGAAAGAATTGGTTCTCAAACGATGGACAACTTGGCGATTAACTAAAGGGGTTTTGGATCCGTGAAAAAGTCCACCTAGGCCGTATTTTTTCAAAAACATGGTCTCAGCGTACCTATCTATCACGTGACCATCCCAATTGGGTAACTCCACTCGGGTACAGCCGTAGCCTGTCAAAACTTGGGTGGGCCTTACATAGATTTTAAGTGGAATGGAATACCAAAATGTTTAAGGATCTTACGTGTCATTATATTTGATAACAGACAACATTTGGAGAAAATAAATAGGTGGTCACCTTGATGATCAATGATCAATGATTGTTTGAGGCGGCATCGCCGGAGTGATCTCTAGTTTGCCGAACCTCTTGCACCAAAAAGTTATTGATAGCCTCCCTGTGTAAGTCTTGGGATTCTAAACACACAGAATACAGCAGGATAGGCAAGTGGGAGTATCCTTAAGTCATTTCAAACAATTTTGGGCCCTTTACTGAGAGGTCATTTTTATGTTTTTTCGGCCTGACAGCCGTACCTACCTACCTCCCCCCTATCCCGGCTTCACCGGCCCGAACCCCCTTGGATTAACTCATCGACATTCTGTATTGTCGGTGTCAATGGCATGAAAGCATGTGGCCTCATGTGCGCGTGCTGGGCATGTCATAGCAGATATAACCTCTTTTCAACAGTGTCCATCTCCGTTTCCAATCTTCTCTCATTTGTCGAACTCGTTTCCATGTCCTCGTCCACAATCCTTCATCCAGGACTTGATCTTGGACTATGATGGCGACTCACATGGTTGTCGGATCTGGACTGGACTCGGCCATGCCCAAACCTCTGTACTCTTGAACTCCGTCTTGGTAAACGAGTGGAAGATCTAGAACCCCTCCATTCGCACATCCGTTCTTGGGCCGAATGGCTCTGTTTTTGAATTGAGGCTGATCGGTAAGAATGTGGCACTGCCTGCAATACCTGACACTATTTTATGTGTCCCTGGCGTAAAGTCACTTCGCCTCGAATTGACGTGGTTCAGAGGACATTATCACACAAGCGAGCAGCCACTGCCCCTCCGATCCCGCTCATCTTGCACACTTTGATGCTTGGACCGACAGACGATGGCGGGAACAAATATATTCCCTGGCTGCTCTCACTCCCCGTTGTCCCGCAGGCCACGAGATGGATTGGGACGGGCTGCATACCATTCTGGCAGAACCACGATTCGGTAATTTGCAGCGCCTCCCTGTGAGCATGATTGGTGCGGATGGGGCGGAAACGTAAGCCATAACGCGGTGGACTCAACTTGGCGGCACACCTGGAACGCAAGATGGCTGCCGCGTGCGCCGCATACGAAAAACGAATTGCCCCCTACAACACCGCACTTCAACAACACACTGGCAAAGGCAAGTCATCCGAGAAGAAGATCTCGAAATCGCGCCCTTCTCTCCCGGCCATCCTCAAAACATCCGGAACCCGCCGAACTTTGTCGATTGGTTCCTTGATATCAATTTTCAATCCCCCTCTCAGGAACTTTTCGAATCTACCGTCTCCTCGCCCGCATCGAAATCTTGAACCAGCATCTTGGGCTCCGCACCGTGCTAGGTAAAACATTGGTAAAACATTGCCTTCGCGAGAAAAACCCGATCTTGACGTATATTTAGAATTTAGTGATAGCCAAAGCGCAGGTCTTTGGCGTTTTCCTGCTCATCCGTGCTTGTCGTTAATGATTTTTTTAGAATGTTTTCGAATCCATCGGCAGCGATTCCTTTCTTTCACCCTCGACGTCAACGAACCACCACTTGTCCGCAACTCTTTCGGCGCAGCACATTGCAGATTTTCGTGATTTCTTGTCCGTATTGATGTATCATCTTGCACTGTAAATCGGCATTCCTCACGTGTAAAGTGCGTAACATGCAATTTTTTCGCACTCGCATCTGTTTGCTCATTGTGATCTCTGTTCAGATGCACTACATAATTCTTGTAGCACTTCCTAACTAAGCTAGTGCAGGAGGAAATCAAAGAAGTAACTACGCACCAGTGCACAGGTAGGCATTCCTGTTGTATGTATGCGACTCGTAGATGGTTTGCGAGACCAGCGGGTTCGATACGGGCTGTGCAATTTCGCAGCTGCCACCAACTTGCGGACCAGTATACTGCTAGTCTCTTGCAGACAGACACTTCAATATGAACTGATCTCGTACCTCGATATATTGAAGTCTGTTATCAAGCGGTGGGGTCCGATCAGAGTAAAGGCTTGTTACGTAATTTGCACAGCCACACAGACACTTTTCGATGTGTTACACCTACGAACTCAATATTAAGACTAGATTTTATGCCAATACACTTATGGAAGTGCTCTGAACCTGCCTACCTGCTCAATTTTTTTTGATACACTGTGGAACGGGGTGGTAGAAATCCTCAAATATCTCATGTGACTGCGCCCTCTGTTGAAGTACCGAACCTTGAACAGTGCTCTAAAATATTGAAAAATTTTCAGAATGCATGGAATGGTAAGAAAGTCCTTTTTAGTGGTTATAACAGACAGAAATGCTTATAGTGGTGCCGTGGTTGGAGGTTCAAAGGCATTGTGGCTGCGCACATTATGTAACAAGTGCTTACCCTGATCGGGACCCCGCGCTTAACAACAGACTAGTATACTGCTCCCAGAAGCTTCAATGCTGTCACCGGTTGCAGAACGGAGCTAACATGAAAGCACACACCTGATCAGTGCGAGCAATCAGACAATCCGCGAGCACTACCTGGGGAGGAAGGAAGGAAATCGGCGGCAGACATCTACCGTTTCTTTAACGAAATGACGAGGTTTCGTTTGTATTTCTTTGGTTCATCTCCATCGAGCTTATCCCCTTCCATGGTTCTCTCTCTTCCTCCTCCATCACCTTACTCATTCATGCACAGTCTAATTCGTGTTTGACAGACACAGCACTGAAAGCTGTAAACATACACCCGATACGAAGGCACTGTTCTCACCAATCCCGAATCCCGAACCGTGCAGCAACCGCGACCCGAGGTGCGGTTAATTTAAACCCACAGCATCTCAGGCTGCAAGTAAATCAAGTCAGGTGTCTCTTTAGCGCAGAAGATCCAGAGGATCGACTTGGCTGGGATATGGGTGTCTCTAGAGAATCGTGTAGGAATTGATCTCGGCTAGCTCTTTTAACGTCGGCCGTGGTTCTGAACTTCTATCTCCCTGAATCACAACGGCCTACAGCCTGCGCAAACGTCGCCGCAACAACCCCGGTGCTTTTCAACCACGGCACTAATAAGCTCCTTTAGGCGTCAATTATTCTCACTAGCACCACAATATCCAATGCTCCGGGCCTGCGGAGCGACTGCGAGACAGCACAAATTTGGACCTATCGGGCGCAGTGGGGAGTCCCCGGTGCTGTGTCTCCAAAATTCTTCATGTGTTTAGCACAATTCCCACTACGCCGCAGTATCGGCACTTTTATTTTTCACACAGCGCCCGATCGCCGTTGCAAATATAAAGGACCAGCATCTCGTGTTCCTATCAACCAGCACCCAGTTTTTTGCGCATTCCCATCGCTAACATCCTCTCTCTCTCTCGGAGCACTAGCCTATCTCATTCAAGCACCGAAGATCTTTCAGCTGCTAGTACTTGGGTTTTCGTCTTGGTCTTATCATTTCCCCACAATTGTAATTTTCAAGATGAATCAAAGCCAAGCATTCAGTGCTACTTGGATTTTAACGCTTTGTTCCTGCTTTCTGTCCAACGGCAAATTTCCAGATGAGTCAATGCAGCCCTTGGTCCCCAAACACCCCCAAGATTTCTGTATTGTGGCAGCATCACTGCTATATGCCGACACTCCTAGCCGGCTCATTTTTCGGCACCAAAGCCGCCGCCGATTGTTAAAGGACTGGATGCGACATGCTATTCTTGCCTGACTGTGGTTGTGACGTTTTTCAATCTCACCAATCATTTGCCTTTCCCTTTCCTGGGCTGCATGTCGGACATGCTGTCATGAATCACCCTGACTCAGCATCGCAGATATCCTTTTTCGGGTTCTACCACATTCCTTTTTGGGAATAACCCGTCCTTGATCGGGTTATTCCCTGGCCCACAACACTCACTCGACCCTCAGGGACATGAACGTCCCTTGGACCTTTATTTGGAATCCATGCAGACATGGATTCCTCACCACTTTACCACCTGGGTTCTTATTGCAGTAACCTGGGACTCTATACGACGATGGCATGACACCATACACATGCAACCCGGGTTCTGTGCGCTAGCAACCCGGACTCCTTTGTGCCGATGACCATATCCAATGGGTCATGACTACACTCCTTTATGTTGGTGGATATTCACTCCTGATATCCCTGCCAAGACGACTACACTCCTGAATGGCGACAGGTGTCTCCTGGGTGCCACCTGTCGACTCCTTTATGCTCATGACTCCTTGGTGACCCCTAGATGCTGTGGTGATAACACATAGGGACTAGGAGCATCAGCATTAATGTTCCTTAATGCTGGATACAGTAACCGATCATGATCGTATTTAATTTATGTAGAAAGGTATATAAACTCGGTAGAATCTCCCCTGTACAGTAGATTCTACCTCGTCTATTCACAGGCCTTACTTTGGCTGGAGTGCTTGGTTCTTGGACTTGAGCCTGGAGTGCTCTTGTCCTCATCTCGTTGTTCTGGTCTTGCCTTCGCTCCCCTTTCGCTCGACAACACCAGAACTCCTACTCTCTGTCTCTTGCCTTGGGATCTCGACCTAGCAGTTGTTGGATCTGGCCCGTTAGGTAGCGGCAAGGAGAGACACTACCTAACAAGGGGAAGAGATCATCACACTAGTTCCCTGGCAGGGTTGTACAGAGACTGGTTCGCCTGAGTTCCCCTCAGGCACCCCTCAGTCTTGGATCCAGTTGGAACCCCTGTTTGGAGTACCCCTGAGTCGGGTTCCCCCTCTCGGGTTCTTGGGATGCAACCCCAAACCCCTATCCAGAACCCGAAGCCCCTATTCGAGACACCCGGAGCGGGTTCCTCTCACTAGGGTCTGGTGCATAGTTGCAGTACTCTCACTGCAATATCTTCGGGTTCTTCTGCATGGGTTGCTCACCACCTATGGATGCTGGCCCGGTTGACCACATCCTCCTCTTGGATCCTCGACGCACGGTCATGCGCTATTCGAGCGGTGACGGTGAAACGATGCACCAAAGTGCAGTAGTGGAATCAATCACAAAAGAGCTAGACGAAGTCTATGCTCTAATATCTATCTCAAATTCCAACCACCAACAAACTTCAATGCTGTGTGTGTGTGTTCGGGGAGGTAGGTCACGTATCGACCCTCAATCTCAAGGGAAAATCTTTGTATCCTTTTGTTCTTAACACTCACAGTGTTTGAAACGATGTAACAAATCTATTATTCTCAGTTACTAACCACAACGAACCCACTGTTGGACTTTAAATGGCACAAGGCCTAGCAAGAGACTTAAAGACTGGATTGAAGAGCAAAGGGCGAAGCCTTGATTCAACCAGGATAAGCTCAGGGTTTAGACGTCAGGTAACCAATCCTGAGAGGTCTGAGTGCCAACAAGTGGGGGTGGGATTCACTGTCTGTACATAATTTACATGCCAGTTTAAATACATGTTGTTTGTCTAAAAGGGTATAAAGTATGTGTGAAGAAAACCGCTTTTCTGGGGTTAAAACTCCGTGTGAGACCGAGAGAACAGCGCCCATGAGTCAGCTGTATCAGTCCTAGCAACCTTCCGATGCAATTTCCGAGGAGAAGGCTATTTCCCCAAGGGAAATGTACAGCCTTTTGAATTGTTTCCAAGTGCAACCTGTATCCACATTCCAGACTTTGCCAAGTGCGTCCAAGTCCTTCTAGACCTATCACACATTGCTCTGGGCATTGTCTGAACATCCTCCCTGTCTGATCCGAGGTCGCTTTGACCGCTTTCTCCAAAAGAAACCATTCTCCAAGGAGACTGTACAGCCTTTTGATTCCTATCTTTTCCCAGCTTATTTCCTTTTATTCTGACAGAGTCTAGACTGTCCGGACCAATGGAACGATACTCCAGACCTCTGCGAAACATCCTTACTCCGAATTGCATGTGAATGAACTCCGGAACAATCCAGAGATTCCGTAAGTTCAACCACTAGATTCCAAATTGGGAAATCCTCTTCAAATAGAGTTCAAATCACCACGGACAAGTTATCCTTCGTTCCTTTAGCTGTTTATAATATCCTTCTATCTTCCCATTGTGTGTTTAATGGCGCAGCATCCATAAATTACCCAAGCGAACCTGCACAAACTGTACAGATTGCAGGAGCAGTGTTATGACCAGTGTGGTTCAAATATTAATAAAACTGGCTTTCAAATGCATAAAACAGCCTAGTGCTCCGTCGTTGGGAGACAACTAGCACCCTTCTAACCTTATTCACGGGTTTTATCAGTCAAACCAACTGAAAGGTCGCAAAAATCGATTTATTTCAGGTGTGTTCAAGTTCACACCTTATCAACGGATTCTCTCTCAACACCTAGGGATGGCTGCTGTTGTGTCTGGTGTGGACGTGGTCCAGCTGATCTAAGGGCCGTTGCTGACACATGCGCTGGACATCAAAATATTTTAAATTGCCGGAGCGAAGCGCAGGCACATCTTGTCGGGTTTAGGGAATACCATCGTGAGAGTATCATGATACGCTGTTAACAATGCGAGATTCCATCACGAACGTGAAGAGTCGTATAATCTCAAAATGCTCTCCAGTCAAGAAGTTCAAGTGAATTATTACTTTGAGCGAGGGAGGATGTGGATTAGCAAAGAAATCATGCAAACAGGTCGGTGGTGAAGAGGGCGAGGCTGGGCGAGATCCGAGATGTGTATGTACAGACTGCGATGATAGCTCGAGAATCAATCAGTTGGGTGCAGAAGGAACAATTTGAATGGCCGAGGGAAAGATCTAGAATGCTGATAAGTGGAAACAGAACCATCTCAATTCGGAAACTTACCTTTGCCAAAGATCTGTCAAGTCGGAAGGTGTATCTTAGGCAAATCCGAATACCCCATATCGAGTTGTTTGAGGTCTGCGCCGGGACATTATCTGTTGCCTTGCAAAATAAATGGGCAAAAGGGCTTACGTCCAGCTTCGAGAACTCATGTTTGACGCGCAGCAAGCGCAACAAATCAAGTGGGCAGGCGGCATCCATGAGCCAATCAGGAATGTACGGAGAATATAATTTCCAGATCTGTGATGTGTGAAGGAGAGGAGGGGAGGCAAAGAGCCGCGTTGTCTTCGGGAGTGGCATGCACTGGTTTTATGAAACAGGAGAGAAACGCGAGGCCGGTGATAGAGGAGTTGCAGTTTTCCAGAACAGCGCGCAGGCTGTGACTGCCCCAGGGGCCGCAGATAGAAACTTTGTGTAACGTGGGGAGGGAGACGAGAGGTCCCAGCAGCTCAACACAGGGCTGCTCATCGTCTGCGTGTTGCAGGGAGATGGCAGATAGGTGGGATCAGGCGACTTGAGCGATCAGGGTGAGGGTTTGAGCATTGCACCAGTGAATGTACAGATTCCGGATGTAGGCGATGAGATGCGGGAAGAGGAAAGGATCTCAGCAAGCTGAGACGTCTTCAGGCGGCTTTCGTCCAATCGGATGGAACAGAATAAATGCATCTGAGCGCGGACGATAAACGCGCGGCATGTCAGAATCGAGGGCGCTAGATTGGGGGCCGAAATGGCTACTCAGATGGGTCGCAGAAAGGGCAAAAGCGAAGTCATGCAATGCATGTACATGATAATTAAGGATGCTGTCGTTCGTAAACCACCAATTCCAACACTCCCACCGGTTGAGAACGACAAAAACTCCCACCTAATCGAAGGAGGGGTGAAGCGTGTCAGGTGTGAATTGCAAAACCCGTGTTTCGGAACATGGTGGCCGCATTTGCATGAGTCGCAGGTGGGTGAATCGGCAAACGAATGACTGCCCATGTACCGATTGAGCTCTTCAACCTCGGGAGCTGAATCGGCATCTTCATCCCAATTTTCGTGTGTGAAGCGCGCAGCACCAGAGGTCTCGAGATGCGCTGCTTTGGCGCTACCGCTCGCAGAGCGTCCGACATGATGCTCATAATGATTCGTGAACATTGCCGGGGTGAGACCAGTGGCGAGAGCGGCAGCGAAGGCAGCAGAGGGAGATGAGGAGTTCACGTGCTTCAGGATCCAGTCCTTGACGAACTGGGGCATGGAATACATGCACCTTAGCGCGAACATGCCCGGGACGGCCGCAACGATGACAGTTGCTGTGGGACGGGTCGCACCAGTGATTTCCATGCTCGTCGACGGGGAAGCCATGAGCACCGATAGAGCCCTGGGATGCGGATCCGGAGGGTTTGGTCTGGCGGGCAACCATACCAAAAGCGGAGGGCTCTGTCTTGACTGCAACAGATGGATTGGAGGCGGCAGTAGTGACGAGGAGGTCCTTGACGGCCTTCAAGGTAGGCTCAGTCGTCGTCGTGAGGATAACACCGCGCGCAGTGTGGAAAGAGGGGTCGATGTTCATGAGGATGACGTCCTTGTGTTCCAGGTCAGAAACGGTGACACCAAGCGCTTCGAGGCGAGCGACAGCGGTCTTGACCTCGTGGAGGTAGACATTGATGTCCTTGGATGTCTCGTGCCTGATGTTGTACAGCTCCTGGCGAGCGGTCATCCGATTTGACATGCTAGTTTTTTCAAACTGGCCTTTTAGCTCCTTCCAAACAGCTGCGGATGATTTGGTGTCCTCCACCAAGTACTGGAACTCCTCCGACACCTTCCCATAGATGTACGGCAGCATCTGCTTGTCTAACGATGCCTTGACTAGGTCGTCGGCAGCCGGGGTGTTACCTGTGGTAATGAACTCGGTGCCGACTCCGAGGAAGAAAAGGTTCATCCCTTTGGACCATTTGGAGATCAGTGATTTTGTTGAGAACGGCGGGTGAGGGTGTTTGGGATGCCAACGGCCATGATGGGTGAAAAGAAAAGAGTGGAAAGGTGAAAAAGAGGGGAGAAAAGAGGATAGGGTGTGAGCACAGGGCCCGTAACCTGTCAGAATCGAGGGCGCTAACGGACGGAAGGGAGGGAGGAAGGCGCAGATTGGGGCCGAAATGGCTACTCAGATGGGTCGCAGAAAGGGCAAAAGCGAAGTTATGTAATGTATGTACATCTTCCTCTTTATAAAATTAAGCCTGTCTGTCTGTCTGAAGCTTTTTAAGCTCCGCTACTCATCTGACCTCTATTTTGATCCGAAATTATCCCTTTATTCATGTTGTTCTCATGACGTATGTCTCGGGATCTCAACCGAAGTGCTGGGGCGCGGAGCGCCCCAGCGCGCTCTTGTGATAATTAAGGATGCTGTCATTCGTAAACCACCAATTCCAACACGGCAAGCCAGGGCGGAGGAGCAAAGTCTTTCCGTAAGTTGTATAGATAGTCCAGGATTTTATCCCATATTTCCTGGACAAGGAGGTTGGATGCTTCCATGGGCTTGTCCTGCAACGTGGTGGCAAGGACGAGGTGAGTTTAATGACATCACCATCATCTGAGTCGGCTATTGCCGAGCGCTACTTTTCTTCCTCCCGCCATGGCAAAGTCTTTCTCTCATCTTGTGAACACAAACGAAGGTATGCTGTTTGCGTCGCCCTGGTTTCTGAGGGCCTGGCTCATTCTCGTTGTCAGAAAAGAAGAACACGTGAATCATGATACGATACATTGCAGAGCGAAATATCACTTACGCGTCGAAACCAAGTGGAAGCCCTGACTAGCTCCTGGCCAGACGTGATACTAGTAGTATTGCTCAGAACATCATGAGAGCCCTCGCAACGTCTGCTGACTGCGTCAATCATCTAGCTGGAGCGGGAGTTCGGAGACGGATGATGGAGTCTCTTCGCAGAATCCTTCGAGCAATCGATGTTCATCCCGTTCTTCTCCTTCCTGTCGTCCGCGCGGATAATCGGGCAGGAGTCGGGGTTCCAGTGAGCCCCACCGCCCCTCGGATCAGAATGTGAGACTACTGTCGATTGGACAGTTAACCTTTTGGCTTGCAAAAGTGACTTGCGCGCCAAATGGCTTGTGTCGAGCGGAGGCGTGGATTTGGGTGGGATCACCCGCCCATTCCCGGTTGATACCCAGCAAAATCGATTGCAAGGTATGACTCCCGAATGATCTCATGGGCGAAGGCGTCCAATTATTCGTGTAACTCGTAGGCTACTGCACTTGACCACGGCGGGGGTCACCGTGGGCTGTGAATTCGGCTGTAAACCCCTCCTTGACCCAATAACGCTAATCTCAATTGGCTTACGTCGAATTGAATGGACGGGACAGGCCGAGGGACAGGAAGGTGGGAAGCGGTACACCTGATCGTCGGAGCTCAGCTTCATTGAATTCAGAACACCAGGATGAGACGGGAGAAGTCAATGGCTATCGGCATTGTGCAGGACACCTCCGCCAATGAGAGCACCGCCGGTTTAGCGACATCTTGAAGCGGCCGATACAGCATGTTTGCTGCTCCCACGGGTGCCCATTGATGCTGCGGAAGAAGTTCGATGGCATGCAGTCGTGCTGCTGCGGAGTGGGACCAATGCTTCTTAGTTCTGGACGACTTTGAACTCCCATTGAATTTTGGCGTGGTTAGTCTTGAACCGTTCAGCGAACGGTATTTAATGCCCGTTTCCAACGTTCAGAAAACGGGATTCAATCCCCGTTGAGGGAGCTGGAGGAGCATAAGAGCTCTGCATGTCCTGCATCGAATAACAACCAACGCACCCACAATGCACTTCAGAAACTTTGCCAACCTTGTTTTGCTCAGCACCGCGCTCTCTGTTCAAGCCCGAGCAAGCGCTTCGTTCCCCAAGGTCACTGCGGGCGACTTCCAGCTCATCCAAACCACCACCGCCGCCCCGAGCCGTCTGCTGGCGAATGCCGACATCCCGACGGTCCCGCCCTTTGTCCCCTCCGCGGACAACCTCATCGTAAACACCACGGTACCCCAGGGCGAGTTCGCGGATCTCGGTTCATCTTCCCCTCCGTCGGGGACAACACCGACCCCGCCGTGTTCGATGGGTCTTCCATCAACGTCACCGTCCTCTACACCCCCCCGGGCGGTGTCGAGACGTTCGTCTTTGGGCACGTTGTCGGTTCTGAATGTATGATTTATGGTGCTGACGAGCGTACATATACAGCATCGATTCTGGCCCAGAGACCCCCCAGCCTGTCGGCGTCGGGTTTTGCGGCTTCTTTCCGGCATTCTTCATCGAGGGTGTCCTGGATTCGTCAGTTCTCGGAACGTACGCTCGCCACTTTGTGTGATTTCTGTCGTGCTATACTGACTGAGTTTTGTCGGCCAGGTATACGGGCAGATGGATTGTCGAGTTCGGGGAAAGCACACAGCCGGATGCGCCTGTCGATCCGAATTCGGGGTGCGGCCCCGAGCCGTTCAATATCACGACTGTGGAGTTCGTGAGGACGTGGGAGGTTGTGGAAGCGGCGTGAAGTCGTGGCAAGAAGGCTGTCTATGGTGGGAGACGGCCGAGTGCTCTTGGTGTACACAAACAGATGTATTGGACTTTAGGCCGCCGCGATCTTGTCTTTGAATCCCTCAATTTTTTGTCTGTGGTTCGCTTCGACAGACGCACTATGGTACACAAGAGGAACACAGAAAACCGGGATATGTAGCGACAAGAGTCGAGCCCAACTTGAAGTTAAGGGGTGATTTCTGCGCGCCTGTCTTGGTATGAAGGCCATGACGGAGCCGGGGAGATCGGCCAGGAACGGATGCATACCGTCTTCTTTCGAGCTTTGACTTCTATGCACCGAGCTCCATGTGGATGGGATCACCAAAGTCTCCGTGGCTCTTACCATGTTATTCGAGTTGTATGGCACATATACTGTCCAAAGAGTATTTAGTGGTTGCATCTGCCTTGTTTTCTTGCATCTGCAGTGTTTTTTGAGTCGATCACAACCAGAAGACAGACTTCGGTTTTGCTTCGGCTTGGCAGATCTGGAATTGAGGAAAAGGCTCGGATAGGGTTCCGATCCGTCCGCCTAACGGAACGGCCGTCGAAAAAACGGCCGTTTTTTGGCTACGGATGGGTCTATCCCGGGCCCGTCCGTTCCGTCCGTCGAACCCGCTACGGCCGTTTCGACGGATGCTTGATTTCATTTTTGGGACTTTGCAATGGCAGTACTATAATTAATGCGACGACGACATAACAAGGTATTTAAACAATTTGGGGAAACCACTCTAACCTCTCGCACTTCTTTGATGGCTCCCTCTCAACACGAGAAGCTAATCCACTCGGATGATCAGCCTTCCGTTTAAGGACTCCGGCACAGGTCAACATCATTGCTCTGAGTCTTGGACTGGTTGGAACCCTCTAGAACACTTCAAACATAGTCCCCAAAGTGTGTTGGACTAAATTGAATTATATTTTCTAATGGTGATACAATAAACCTGACTAAATAACATGGTTCAACTCAGCCTTTCAAGTGTGGCGCAATTTCCACGGGTTGGACTCAGAATCTGTACGAATAGCCTCAAAGATTTGCATTGAACATTTCAAAATGTATGATATACCAGCCGGCATCGTTGACGTTGCTGAGGATCAAATCCAAGGCGGAAACTACACGTCTATCCCGGCTGACACCGGAATTCTGTGGGGCGTATATTCATTGGATTCCGATGGACTCACAGCTGATATGGCCGGCATTGATGCATCATTTCCACTCGAAGTTCACAGGATTTGATGGAAACCAGTGGATTTGCCCAAGTTTTCCTTCTGGAATCCAATGATTATACGAATCTTCGGAATTCATTGGAAAGCATTAGAATTCCGGTGTCAGCCGGGATAGACGTGCACAACACCCCGTGCAAAGCTAATAGCCGACGTGATCGAAGATCACGGCCATCAGATTGATGTGATGAGAATTTCGGGGATGCTAAGTACAACCCAATTGAAAGTGGAGACGCGACCTGATATGTGGACGTGAAGGTGTCGCCCAATTTGCTTACCAGCGACAACCCTGCGAAATTTCGCTAATTTTTGGACAGTATATCGCGCAGAGTTGAGCCGGATACGCAGTTAGACATGATAAGGGTGAGACATCATATCACATCACACATCTCCTGTTTCTTTCCACCCACCCCCCAGTTGAGCCCGCTGAGATCAAGCCGTGAAACCCTCGGCCGCAAATACAGTCAGAAATAACCCTGTCCGCTCACTTTTCAGCTTTCATTTGACTGATGACTCTTCAACGTCTTGCTAACATCCGGTCTAAAATTTCTTCGCCCGCCGTCTGGGGACTGGTTACCGGTCTAGGCTCTGCGTCAACATGGTACGTCCGGACGAGATCAAAAACTTACTTTTTCTGCCGAATGCGTCGACCATCAAACCAGAATGCGAATTCGGCGACGAGTCGGAAGCAGCAGTCACTGCTGGACCGTATCTCAGGACTGGATGCTGCTCTGGGTGAGCAATTTTTCTCTCATATTGACCGTTACAGGTCGGTGATTCCTCGCTCTTGGAGTCTTATTACCAATTTCTTAGCGTTCCCTCTCGACCTCGTCGAAGAGTTTCTGTCGCGGGTGAGCAACATGGTAACAGTTGAAAGCAACGCGTGTCGTTTATTTGCTATCTGACTGATTGATATCGGTTTCTTTTGCCTTTCTAGAAAACTTTCCAGTCCGTCCCCACTTCGAACCTTGGCACTCAATGTATGCATGGATATCTGATTACCCTGCCAAGCTTGCAACATATACCTCTGTCTAGTATCTATGTTCCCCGAAAATTATAACATGTCCAATCAGTCCTATTGCTCCTACTCGTCATTCGGGGGCTGTTCGTCCTCAGATGTGCTCTGGTCCTGTTCTACCTCGGCACTCTGATCCTGTTGCCCCTCGGCCGCGCTTTGGTTCTCGCTCCCGCCCGCATTAGCCTGCTGATACTGCCGCAACCACGCTTGGAACATCTCGTCGCTCACGTTGGGCACCCCCGTCACAGGCAGTCCGAACGCTTGTAACAATTGCGGGTTCTGGGCCGCCGCTGCGCGCATCTCCGGCGTCAACGTGGCGGTGTTTGAGTCGAGGGCCATAATGCATCCGGGATCCCAAGATGCAGCTGCACATGCGGTGTCGTCGTCGCGCTGAGAAATGTTAGTTGCCTGCTGGATGTGGGTGGAGGAAGTAAATCTCACGGCAAGAAGTTCAACGGGGCCGGCCCGCGTCAGAGCGAGCAGCGTCATGCAGGACAGGGCGACGGTAGAGAGTCTCATTGTGTGTATGAGAATTGGTTTGTGATGTAGTGTAGGGAGTGTGTTATTGGAAGCGTGAAGTCGAGGTGAGATGAAATGGGATGGGATGAGATTGAGTGGGCGAGGGTGCACGTATTTATACGCAAATTATGCGAGTCAGGGGGTCAGACATTGGCGGATCGCTGAACACATCCGCGTGGATAATCGGGTAGGGTCGGGGATTCCGGTCAGACCCACCGCCCCTCTGATCAGAATGTGAGACCACTCGATTAGATCCGGGTTGTGTTCCCGCCGGGGTCTCCTCTGCGGCGGTAGTACTCTGCGCTTCATGGGCGAGGTGCTGATCGCCTTTATCCAAAACCAACTTGCCATCAACGGAACCTACGAACAATAATTCTGCGTATTCTAATTGTTCTTCGTGTTCCCAGAAATAGTACCTCTACGAGCTGGACTGGAAAATGAATATTCAAAAGCGTATTCGACTAGACCCAATCATGATCTTGCGAACTACGGAAGCCAAACACGGTCGTTTTTATTGTTCACGTTAATCTCCTGACGCGGCGTTCAATGTGCGTTGACGAGACAGACATCCCCCACCCGGTGTCAACTAGTACTGTTCTTTTTCTGTGGGTTGATCATGGTTCATATTGTCGCATTGAAATATGGATCACTGAATTAGGTCGTCGTTATTGTAAGCGCGCAACTGTTATATTTTCTTGTTAAACCTCGCCAGAGACAGGAAAGATGTGTATTTCCACCCGACCGCCTAAATGTATAAAACACGCAGAAAGTCGTCTTCCACAGATAGCTGGCCGGGTCAGCGGCTATTGAATTATTCCCGGATTAATATACCATTTCATTTCCTCGTATCGTTTGTGCGCCGTTGTCCTTTCGCGTCGCCATCTATCCGGCTCTTTTTCAGAGAGTGGTTTGTACAACAAATATCCCGGTGGTCATTCAGTGCCACGGGAATTTTACATGTCCGGCAAAATAACGGCATGAATGATGTGAATGCCGAATTGTCCGGTGAGCGCACCGGCAATCCGGCAGCGCGCGGACTCATAATGCCGATCTTCGGCCTCTGGAGCGGAGCTCTGTTTTTACGTGTGCACGATCCCCAACCGAATGTTGTGCCAACGGCGGTCGCTAACATGGATCCCGGACTAAGAATTTGCCTCAGAAAATGTGGTGAAAGCAAGAAATATAGCTTGATGGAGTTGGAGGACCAGAACCATTTTAACCATTTTACGGCCGTTTCATTCATTTCTCTTCGGTCAGGGTATAGTTGAACGCAAGGGTGTTGAATCAACTTTGAATGCCAAATCACGAAGGTAACGAAAAGCTGCTTCAGGCTCCTAGAAAGCTGAGGTTCACGTGACCATCGAGACAGGTACGGGGGTACACAGTGCGGGGAATGGCAACTGGCTTATGAGGGATGGGTCAACAGAATATATCGGCAGAGAGAGTATACAGGGCAGTCGAACCAGGAAGAAACATGAGGCGGTGCACAACACGTCTCCATAAACACAAAGCTCTTTATCTGGAGTAGTCGGGAGGTGCCCCATCTGACAGTCGTTGTGCCGATGATGATGAGTGCATCTGTGACTCCATGTCGCGCATTCGGGCGGTCAACTCCCTCAGCTGAGAAAGGACATCCGCGTCGGGAGATCGAGGTCCTTCGCCGTTCGGAATCACCGCCCGGACCGCGGCCTGGGATACGATTGGTGCCTGTCGCTCCAATTCCTGAACATTACCCGTCTTCTCCTGGGTGGCACTAAGCTCGTTCTCGAAGTCCCTCTGGCGTCCCGTAGTGGTGCTCTGTGAGTCAGAATTGTCCGCGGCCGAGCTGGGTACGAGAAATCCGGGAGCTACGTTGGGCAAAGGAGTGACGCCGAGATCGGCGTGTGCAGTTCGGCGTTTTTCGGTGTTTGTGGCGTTGCAAAAGAAATATGGCAATTGAAATCATGGCGCACAGTGCGACCACGATGCCGATGATGGCTCCTGTCTGCACCTTGCCTCTGCAGAACACAAATATCAGACCAAAAGCTCGCTAGATGTCTAGGATCCCTCCTCACCGGTGTGTAGTTACAACTTGAGCTTGAGACGTGCCAGAAGGCGTTGACCCAGTGTCGCTCCTTGAAGCAGAAGATGCTGTAGTGTCACTCACACCTGTCGTTGACAATGGTGAAGTACCTCCCGTTGACAAATGTGAAGTTGTACTGGGAGAATTCGATGTAACTCTGGAGACCGGCGAATATCAGACCCCCACGTTTGAAAAGTAGCTGGAATCCGTCCTCACGGGTGTGTGGATGGACCCTGAGAATTTTGGGACGAGCCAGAAGGTGTTGAGCCGGTACCGGTGCCGCTTATACCCGTTGCTGACGGGGGTGAATTGGGGAATGATGAACTGGTTTGCTGGGGATCGGAGGTGGCGTGAGGGGGATTATCGGCCGTAGTAGAGGTGGTAGGAGTGCCTGTTGCAGCAGCAGCGAATACTTGGGCAGCTTCGAGGTCAAAAGTAACAGGCTGCAATATTCATCAATTTCTCCACGCGGGTATATCGTGAACCACGTACTACAGGGGTTGCAGAAGCCATCGCCAAAGCCCAGGCGGGATATCCGGCTGGAGGTGGAATGTGAGAAAAGAAATCATACAGCCACGGAGGAACTGACGAGGTAACACTGGCGGAACCATACTGAGTGGGAGGTTAGATCATTGTCCGAGACTGCGCAAGTACGGTGAAAAATCAAGCGCACTGAAGAGGTGGCCCAGTGCCTTTACAGCCGATGTGGTTGATTCCTGAGACATACTCATCCCAACTTAACGCCCTGGTCAGTCCGAGAATCGCAAGATCAACAAGAAGGGGAAAAAAAGCCACCTTTCGGTTGCGTCAGCGCATGCCAGACAAGCAGCGGCCAGGTAATATGTAGCCGCAGTCATGCCGCAAGTGCATTCGTCTTCCATAGACCCTATGGTGGAGAATGAGCCCGGGAGATATTCGCCCGGGACACAAACGACGACAAACCTGGGCAAAACGAGTAGAGGGTGCATGGTGGGCTCTCGCCAACCTAGTTCCTCAACTAAGCTAGTGCGGGAGGAAATCAAAGAAGTAATCACGCACCAGTGCGCAGGTAGGCATTCCTGTTGTATGTATGTGACTCGTAGATGGTTTGCGAGACCAGCGGGTTCGAGCGAGCACGGATGTATAGGCAGAAGCGATACGGGCTGTGCAATATCGCAGCTGCCACCAACCTACCTGCACACCCGTATACTGCTCCCAGAAGCTTCAACGCTGTCAGCGGCTGCACAACGGAGCTAATGTGGACGCACACACCTGATGAGTGTGAGCGATAAGACGATCCGCGAGCGCTACCTGGGGACTGAACGGGAGGGAGGAAGGAAGGAGATCGGCAACAGACATGGGGTTTAGGGAATACCATCGTGAGAGTATCATGATACACTGATAGCGATGCGAGATTCCATCACGAACGTGAAGAGTCGTATAATCTAAAAATGCCATGCACTCAAGAAGTTAAGTGAGGGAGGACGTGGATTAGCAAAGAAATCGCGCAAAACAGCTCGGTGGTGAAGAGGGCGAGACTAGGTACGAATACACCACCAAATCAACTTTCTCAGCTAGGGGGAAAGGTGTCTGGGCCGGCGAGATCCGAGATGTGTATGTACAGACTGCGATTATAGCTCGAGAATCAATCAGTTGGGTGCAGAAGGAACAATTTGAATGGATGGCCGAGGCAAAGATCTAAAATGCTGAAACGGAGCCATCTCGATTCGGAAACTTACCTTTGTCAATGATCTGTCGAGTCGGAAGATGTATCTCAGGCAAATCTGAATTCCAGCCCTGGAGACCCATGATGCATTGAACCTGGCCGACGGTGTGGCTCAAAGTTCCGGCACAGCGGCCAAAACAGGCTCGGTGAAGTAATGGAGCAGTTGAGATGTAGGCAAGTCAGTCGCGGTACATACCGCGAGGGGGGCTGTAATGAGGACGGAATGGGGACGGAGTTGATGATGCTGAACCGACAGGAGAAATACAGTCCGTGAGCGACGATAGTTGAGAACGAAAACGAAAGTGGGAGGAAAGAAAGAAGAAAGGAATCCGGCGGCGCGAGATTTGCGGTCCCGGGGACCAGGCACCATCGTGAGAGTATCATGAGAGCCTGACAGCGACACGATATTCCATCACGAGCGTGAAGACTATATTCAGTGAATGTTATGCGCCGAGGGAGCTGGAGTGACTCAACAGCACCTTGAACGAGTCTAAGGAGGCACGACTCCAAAAGAAATTTTGCAAATATGCCTTGGTTTTCGAAGGAAACCAACGAAGAGGACGGGTTCTGTGCGAGTAGATCTATTGCTGTACTAGGCTTGGCCCGCGTGATCCGAGATATCTGTATGGAAGTTAGTTGTCGGACTGCGATTGGACCTTGATAATCGATGAGTGGGCGGGGCGGAGAAGGAATGATTTGGATGGCCATTTGTCCAAGGTCTTCGGAAGAAAATTTACCTTTGCCAACTTCAATTCGGGCGATTCGACTCGTGAGAGATGTACACCTGGACCGCAGGACAGTAACGACGTACACCGCCAAAGTGCCGTCAGGACGTCTCCAGGTGGGATCGCCACCTGAATTCTAGAAAACATACCAGCTGTGACCAGCCGTAAGGGGGATGGAACCCAGCTGGCGGGTTCAGGCCGACTTTCCAGCTGACGAGAGCATGGAAAGTCAGATGGAAGTTGGTTTCTCTCTCAGCTGTGGGGTGGCCGGCACAGTGAAAATAAATATATTAAGCTACCGCCCGATACCTCAATTTTAGCCTAGAAAATCATCGCCAGAATTAAACTCTTCCCCATCAGAATCTCCATCCCCATCGCTCTCGGAGTCGCTGGATTCAGACTCCTCCGCCTGAAGTGCGCGAGCAGAGCGCTTGATCTTGCGTTTCGAGCGGCCCGCCGCAAGACCAATCATTGTGGACCCAGACGCAACTGCCGCTGCTGCGGCCTCTGGTGCGGGGTCTCGGCACCCCTGATCGAGTAGCTGCCTGCAAAGTTCGCCCACGTTTACGAGCCCTCCGGGGTGGTTCGTCATCATCGCTCGATGCCGTGGCGGGGCGGGGACGTTTCTTGGCAGCTGTGTCCTTTCGTTTTGCGGCTTTTGTGGCCCTACTCTCCCGAAGTCGAGCAGAGAATTCATCGTGTTTAGCCCTCCTGTCTTCGAACAGAGCAACAGGTGCCCAGAGGTCGCGCGAGACTGTGGCGCGGACGAGGTGAGGGTTATGGAAGCTGTGGGTGTTGATAATAAAGCGGTCAAGTGGGGTATGGACAATAAAATTCTCAGTTTTATCGGATTCAACGCGTTCTTGCATAACGGGACGGACACCCGTGGCTTCGCATGCTGCAGAAACACAGTCGTGCTGAGTGTTGAAGTCGAATTTTATATTCTAGATACTACACTGTCAGTGTGCACTAATAAACAAGAGACTGACACTGCACCTTTGCGGGGAGGATTGAAAATGTGATTTCATCGTCGCGGCGTGCGAGAACGGGCATCCCATAACGTGAGTGGCGCACTCCCATTATCTGGAAAGTTCAACGACAACAATAGCTACGCCCAACTGGTTGCAGAGGATGTCAGAAAGACGCCCGCAAATTATTGAATTCTGTCATGAGTGAGTAACATCCAAATCAAAAAAAAAATTGAAAGCAAACTTGCCGTGTCCAAGTGCGAGTTCGCAAATACCCAAGTGCCCACGAAACATTCATCAAGGGACTCAGAGATAACCGTCTTGCATCTCATCCACTCGCTGTTGCCGCTATACTCCCCGAAATTCAGTGCACGAGCAGCATTGGTGCTCTTGAGTAACTCGACCGGCCGTGTTCGGATCCCACGTTTCAGTGGCGCCAGCTTTGTATCACCTAAATTTAGGTGAGACACGCTGATCATTGCAAGGGAGATAACACATACCGTGCTTCATCTGTTTTCTCCGGCGTCCATCCAACAAGTCTTTGCAGTATCGGGTGCTTCTCAATGAAATGACGGACACCCGTACCGGCGCCGTGCCAGTCTCCGGTGCTCTTGGACATCCACCTCCCTCCGGTTAACTGGTGCTTGACTGTTTTCTTGTCGCCCGAATTGAATTGCGATGTCCCGGCTTGGCGCGAGGTGGTTGGAGTAGATCGAGCAATAGCGGAACACGGCGTTGAAACTCTCGAAGATTTCCGTGGCCATTGCAATGAGAGGTCCGAGTTCAATCGCATCGAAGTCGAGGTGCGTGAGCAGGTGGTATTTGATCTTGGTCATAATCTTTGAAGGATCGATTTGTGCGACAGCATCGAGGACATTGGCGACCGCAATTTTGAGGTCGTTCTAAATGTGCATGGGTGTGTAAGAAAAGAAAGGAACAGACGAGCAATTCAATTACCCGATATTGGGTGAGATCTCGAATTTCGGGGACCCACAATAGCGCTGAGAGCTCTCCGACCGCTTTCCACGCGGTAAATGGTCCTCAGTGACGAGGTCGTGCAGATGGAAGACAGCGGTTTGGATGATTGTTTTGAATTGCCGCCCGATGAGAGATCCGGCATACTGCATGATATAGTTGGCACGGATGGCGTGGATTGAAAGACCCTCAGTGCTAGTGGCCTGGAGTCGTATTGAATATGTCTTCTTCTTCTCAGTGGACCATGGTGTGTGCGATATATGCCAGATGTATTTGACCGCGCCCAGGAGGATTGTGTGTAGAAGTTCGACGGGAGTATCTGCCGCAGGGTCGAATCCTATCCGTGTGAGTTAAGTTGAATTTGCATGCCGTTTTTTTTTCACGAAACAAAGCACCGTACCTTTCAACGTCAGAAACGGACTATACAATTTCTCTTCGTTGTCACGGGTCCACTGGATGAGCTCGGTCTTGATGTCGGCTTCCGAAGCATGTGGGTCCTGCTGACGCATATCTGCGGCACGAGCCAGAATTTGCTGAATCCAGTATTGCGTATACACATCCTTAACACCCGTTTGCGTTTGCAGCTCTTGGACCCGTTTTGACACGCCACCGCATGCAAGCTCGACCTGTTTTTTGAGCTCGGTGAGAGTGTGCTTCTTTGTGCGCAGTTCCCCCGGCTGTACAAGGTGTGAGAATCTGAACACCGAAAATCAGTCCGCAAAAATTACTAAAAATTACCTCAAATAGTGCATGGTACCCCGTTGGAGTGGTCTTTTCCTCCTGCGTGCCCCCCACATGACATTTGCGGCAGAACTTATTGCCTTTGCCACCAATATGTCCACATATTTCACTTTGCATGGGTTGTCGGAGGGCGTACAGTTGCAATAAATGCAGAATCGCGTGGTCTGGCCATTTTCATCCTGGACGCGAACGGGATTGGAATGCGTGTCTCTGCCGCAAACACGTCACACCATTGCATTGAAATAAAAGTTTAAAACTCACTCAACGGCGGCTTTGAATTCCTGGAATTGCTCAGCCATCGACGCGTGTGGAGAGGTCGAGACAAAATGGACATGAAACTCTTGCTGGAGCAATTTCCGGGGAAGTGTTCGATTTGTCATATACGCGTTTAGATGCTTGTTCCAGGACTTTGACCTGTTCCCAGAGACATCGTCCCCAAAGAAGTCAACGAGCGTGACATACAATGGGTCCCCACCAGCAATTTCTCGCTTGGGATTGGGCATGCGCGCAATGTAGCTACTCTTTTCTGTTTCAGCTGGAAAAGCTTTGAGCGAAATTCACAGAAAAGCACAGTTGCGTACCGCTCCAGTGAAGAATAAGCTTCTTGTCCTGCAGGTCGAGATAGTTTTCTGAGAGTTCGGAAGCGGTGATAATGACCGTCTTGGAATCGTCAATTGTTGCATGGCCGGTCTCAGAGAAAATTAGCTTGGCACGGGTAGGAAGTGGGAAAATAACGCACCTCGTTAAATGAAACCACAAACGCATCCGCGTGAACCTTCCCGCAGTACATCAGCCAGCGAATGGGCACCACAAAATCCCCGTTCTTGAGGCGTGCGAGCTCATTGACATAGTAATGTGCAGTGCCGGCATCGTACATGGGACTGAGGACATCCAGATCTATATTCTTCCGCCACTTTAGCGCGTGCCAGATCTCCCGCACCACACCGTCTTCCGGAATTTCAGGATAAACATGCATCTGAGCTCGAACAGCCGGGTTCGCCCAGTCCTTTTCAAGGCTTAGGCGATAGATTGAATGAAATATAAACATGTCACATACCTGGGCGATTATCGTGCGAGGATCGTTGATGAAAAAAACATTTCCAAGAGGTGATTTACACGGAATACTGGGTACCCCGTACTCGGCCCGAATTTCTTTTGCACTTGGCGTAGGCGATCGAACGAGGGCACGTCCTTGGCTCCCGATTCCCGCAACATCCACAGAAACACGCGCATGAGAGAACTCGAGACGCGTAGTCGCGGCATGTTGTCCAGAATATTGAGAAGAAAGATCTGTCTTGAGTTTAAGACATATCCGGAGCTCTTACATCGCAGCACAGACCGTTTTATTCGGGGTATGGAAAGTATGTGTTGCCTTCTTGTTGAATTTCACTCGCATTTGCATGGACGTCCGCTGGATCTTGTTCGTCGAGACCTGGAAGACATTTGTATGAGAAAATGGTCGTCAATAATCCTGGAGAAGCCGAAGATGGGAGGAAGAAGCGCCACAGTCGCGTTCATAAGAGTGTGCATCAGCGCACGTGAACGCGAAATCATTTCCGCGTTTGGACGAAAACCAACTTGCTCGCAAACACTCACCTGCGTTCGCCATAATCTCAGCCAAGAAGTCGTCCTCTGCGTCAGCCTGCAATAACTCCTTCGCTAGCCCCGCGTCTCCCTCGAAACCAAGCCTCTCCGCCGTTTCCTTCGGATCCAGCAAGCCAAAGATGTCCACCTGCTGCGCCAACCTCTGCTGTGTCACCTCAATGTCATCCTCAATATCCCCTGCGCTGAACATCGCTCCATTCTGCGCATAGTCGGGCCCACATATCAAGCTCTGCTCCGCTCGCATGTGCCCCCGTTGGTCGATCAGCAATGGGCCCGGGATCTGCACCACCCGAATAGGTATATTTTGCGCGACGGCGGCTCGACGCTGCTCCTGCATCTTTCGTGCGTCATCCATTTGCTCCACTGCATTCTTGTGCTCATCCGACTGCAGATGCCTGACACCGTTCCTGGCTAGCAACCAAACACGGCGCTCTTCTGGCAGCCCAGCATTACACACCCTGCATTGGACCTCCGTGCGCTCTGCCCTGAAGACGAAATCTGCAAGGGGATTTTAAGCTTTGAACGCACTCAAGTTCTCTTCAAATTCACCTTCTGCTTTCAAAACCCGCACCACTTCCTTTTGGCGGCATGGATGCAAGATGCAAGGGCTTCCTCGAAGCGCGCAAGATCTTCACGTCCGTGATTCGGTCTGTCTTCCCTGGATGTGCTCGCTTCGGAACTGTGGCCATCAAGTCACTAGTGGTTTTCTTTTCCAAATCTAGCTAAGCGAGAGGCTTGAAAACACGTCCGATCCATCCACTGCAGTAGCGACCCTCGCCCCCTCGCTATTTGCCCTCTCAGTAACCACCATGTCCTCCTCTCCCCTCCCCGTCACTCCTCGCCGTGGCGTCGACGCCATGCTCGATGCGATGGATGAGCTCACCCCTGTTGCCCCCCGCAAACGCCCCCACGCCGACATCGAGCCCAGCTCTGACAATGAGGATGACGAGCCCCTTCCTGCCAACGTGTTCAGCCTGACCAGCCGCAATGTTACCCAGATGCTGCAGCGCCTCGGTGAAAGCAAGCGCCTCCGTGCTGACCAGATCGCCGACAGCATCAATTCCGTAAATGTGTGTATTTACTTCGAAGCTAACCACCCTGTACCGATCCGGTGTGTACAGGACCCCCCGGCTGTTCAAGGAGCAAAGGTCATTCTCGGCTTGTACGCCCTTCACAACCGTTTGGACGCGTTCGAGATGGGCAAGCCTCCCTTTGCAGTCAGCGACGATACCGAGGTCAGTGTTTCCACCCCCCCTCGTCGTCCTCCTCTCACTCCAGCCCAGACCAACATTTATTTTTACGCTGCTGCCATCCTCCTTTCCACCAAATTGAGCGCGTACAAGGGCTCGGTAGCCAAAACATTCTTCTGGCACGTTTTCCTTTGATTATTTGTCCATGATCTGACCCTTCTATGCTCAGGACATCCTCAAGGTCAATCGCTTCGACCTTCCACCCAACATCGAGCGCAACCCTGCCGACTACGCCAAGCTTGTCACCGTCGTCCAAGGCGCTCTGACCCAGCTGCGCTCGAAGATCAAAAAAGCGGTTCGTGTCGTGTTATCCCCGGTCCATGCACTACTCATTTCCTTTAGCTCGCTGCCAGTTTCAAAGTCAACAAGGCACCTGCACCCTCCGCCCGGGAACACCAGAATATCTTTGACGTCACCACGCACCTCGTTCAAGGTACCAAATGTGCTGTCACCCCTGAGCTTTGTGCGCGCGTTGCGCTGATGGTAAGTTGTCCGTTTCATGATTTCCTTCATCTTATTAATTATAATCCTGTAATATTTCAGCGCCAGGTCTATATCGAGGACCCTACAACAAAGTTCTGGGACTCCCTCGATGCCGACCTCCGTAAGATCCGCAACCGTGCCGGTGGAAGTGCTCGCAAGCTCAACAAGTGTGTTAAAATTCATTTTTCAATCCCTGCTTACTGCTGACTTGTGTGCTCAGGGCATTTGAAAATGTGCTGTCGACCGACCGCGCTACTCACGGCGTCGACAATTACAGCATCCCCACCCAGGCCGTTGACGACCTCCAGCGTGAGGTCGACGACACCATCAGTGCCGCTGCCGCCGACAAGGCAACTTCTATCCCCGCCGCTACCCCCCGCTATGCCCGCGACGGAGGAGCCCGCAGAGGAGCCGGAGCAAGAGGTGTAAGAAGTATCATATAATTCTATAGCCAATATACACATGATTTATTTCCGGTCAATCATCTGAATGCAAACATATAAGTTACATGAAATGTCGAATACGCCCACCCTGCCCTACAGCTTGCACACAGGCTGGTTGCCAGGCTGGCCTCCAGGAAAGCTGGGTCCATTGTGGACCCATTTACTCCGTCGGCCGATATCCAGCTGACAGGAGGCTTGGCACCAGCCGGTCATCGCACATGGTATGCATGACCGTCCCAGCTGCCGGCAACGTGATGGACCGTTGGCGGTGTATGCTCCCCGCGGGGTGACCAGGCGACTTGAGCGACCTGGGCGAGGGCCGCGAGGCTTTGAGGCTTTGTGCATCCCCGAATGTCAAGTTTCGGATGGGGGCGATGAGATGCGGGGAAGAGGATCAGGGCACAGGGTCTAACCCCACCATGTGCTTCCTGCAGCGTGGTGCCAGGTGGATTAGCGAGGTGGTCGGGAGTCGGGCTGAGTCGGGACAATGTGGGTTTGATGACATCATGATGATGCATTTGCCGAAAGCCGCCAAGTAAAGTCTTTGCTCTGTCATTCTCCGCAATGTTCTCCGCCCGTCGTACAAAGCTCGGCACGGGGGAAG
The DNA here is from genome assembly GCA_029378375.1 of Mycena olivaceomarginata. Classification (NCBI taxonomy): domain Eukaryota; kingdom Fungi; phylum Basidiomycota; class Agaricomycetes; order Agaricales; family Mycenaceae; genus Mycena; species Mycena olivaceomarginata. Next base: position 128,348 of record JARKIC010000801.1, on the reverse strand, counting down.
GCAGTGCTCTCCAAGTTTTGCCACTTCCATGAAGTTTTCAAGCGTGCAGGTCGTCTCCGTCTATGTCCGTCCACTCCGCGCTGACTGACATGCTCTTCCCTTCCCCTCGCGCAATGGGGGTTCGGTCCAGTACGTCTCCTCCCATGCGCTCCCCCACCCCACACCCCGCTAACTCTGCTCACAGCATGATACACTGCTCCGAAACCTGCGCCGCGGCCAAGCTCTTCTCCAAGCTGCGCTAGGCTTACGTCTCCTCCCATAGACGAAGGTTTGTCCTCTGCTTATCTGCTTTCGACCTCGGGGCTTGGGCTGATTCTTCGTGGACGGCAGAAACGATGGACGACAGAAGATAGGATTCAACGTCGATACAGTAGAACTGCGTAAAATCTCGTTGGGGGAGAGCCCAAGCGTTGTGACATCAGCTTTAACGCATCAAACATCTGACTGGAATGCGCGTTCGACGACGAGCCGGACGAAGACGCAGACACTTCCCCCGTCCGCTTTTTAGGACTGGATTAGGATTGGAAAGCAATTTCCCTCCGAAACGATGGATACTGAACAATCGCAGTAGGTCAGCGACAAGTCGTGATCATACATAATCATGTTCCCATCTCTTCATTCTCCGGAGCCTCGTTACGGGGTTCGGCCTTATTACACAATCCATCTCATTGCTCTCCTCAACCGCATCAGAGTTCTTGTCGCGGACAAGATTGTGAGCGCAACTCGTGATACCAGATATTCGTCGTTTATTTACTGTCTGCGTTGTTTATATCCGTTTTTATCTCCCTTTCCAGAGACCGCACGAATTTCCCGCCTCAATCTCACCGAAGAATCGATCCGCAGCTCAGGGCTGAACACGAATCCATGGGCAATGATCTTAGTCTTCCCGTAGGGCCGCTTCCAAACTCGGCGTTCATTTTTCTATCATTTTTTACTCTTTGCCTCGTTCATATCAATTTCTGAGCTCGCAAACCTTGTAAGTGTATCGGCTCCTCAACCTCAGCGAAGCCTCGATCCGGTGGCTTAGGGCTGACACTGTCCCAGGCACGCAATTCCCTCCGCGCGAAAACAACGGTGGTTGACGAATCTCCAGAGTTGAATGATGACCGAAGCGAGGTCTTTACGGGTTTCTTACACTCCCATGGCTGTTGTTACCGATCTTTCAGAATCCCTTCGAATCTATCAGCAGCGATCTTGGTTTTTCTGGTGGGTCGCGTCGAATCGAACGCTCAGCAGTTTTTCTTCTCCCGTCTCGGTCTCTCTGCGAATCGGGATTCTCCAGATGTACGGTCCTCCCCACGCACCTCTTTCGCATCCACATCCCAACTTTCTCGCTTATTGTGAGTGCTGTGTAGATGAATACATGAATAATCCCCACGTTCAAACGCAGAATTTACCACACGTCGGTCTCGTGGCTTTAGTTTTATGATGTCTGTGTCCCATTATTCTGCCGAACCTAAAACATGACCGTCTGCGCTCCCTGACGAATATAACATTGACTCGAAGCATTAATCACCGCCGCTGTCCTTCCTTATCACATAATACTCCAACTTCAATCAATGCGGTTGGTCCGCGGCGCCTTTGGTCCGTTTCTATCTCGCCCGTACCGAGGCACGAGCTTGAGAGCATTTGTCTAGGATAGACTATCTCGTCCGCGCTCTGGTGGTGTTGCTCCTCGGGCGCGCTCTGTCTGGTCTTGTTGCCCCTCGCGCGCTGTTCCACATCAGCACCACTCGGGTCCTGCTGCCCCACGGCCGCGGTTCTGGTCCTGTTGCGCCTAGACCGGAACACGGGCTCCGGCGGCAGCTGCGTGATTGTCTAATCGCGGGTCTGCATCGTGAGTTAGTTCCCTTACCTTGTATTCTTGAATCTCGACATTGATTCACTCCATATTCCCTCGCAGATTGTTGCACACATTATATTACTCAGACGCTGTTGCCCCCTTGCGTCGGTTGATTAATACCAGCAGTGGCTTCGCAGACTGTCGTGATTCAATCTGCACTGTATGACTGTCGGTTCGTGACGGTTCACGGCGCGATCTCGCATTCACCGTTATCCCATGCTGCCCGGTCCGCTCTCGAGACTTTCAATCCTGCGTACTTTCCAGTCTTTGGGTTGCAAATCCTACCACTGGTCCACAGTACACTCGTTCCACCATCGGCGAATCGCTAGCGCTGTTGCGGTTCCCGCGTCACGGCACGACATGAGCATTTTGATCCCGTGTACAGAGACTGATGATAACCAGCAGATAAGAAGAATATGGCTATTCCTGTCCTCGGGGCCGTCTATTTCGGGAAGGACCCCTTCAATTTTTGCGCGCAGGTCAACGTTTTTCTTGCTGGGTGCATAGACAGCCTTCGCCGACAGCGGAAGGTGTGTTATCAGTAACGTTCCAAAGCAAAGTTGAAATGGCTCCGGACCAGGGGGAGAAGGATGACATCGAGATGGATAACTTCACGCGAAGAAAAGAGCGGCCGTGAACATCGCCATCTCCACGGAAAGGTCAATATAACGAGGTATGAGTTCAGTAATATTGAAGTGTCTGGCTGCGAGAGACTAACGGAAAGGTTGCTGGGTGCATAGACAGCCTTCGCTGACAGCGGAAGGTGTGTTATCAGTAACGCCCCAAAGCAAAGTTGAAACGGCTCCGGACCAGGGGGAGAAGGATGACATGGAGATGGATAACTTACGCGAAGAAAAGAGCGGCCGTGATTATCGCCATCTCCACGGAAAGGTTGCAATTGTCAGGAGAGGCTGCTATTTAGGTCCATATTAGATCCCGCTTTTGGTTCCATGACTGGCAGGTATACAATTGAGTAATGAACCTCCTTCTTTGCCGTAAATCCCCAGGATGTCTACGTCGTTCAATTTCTTCGGATCCGTCAAGAGCGATGCGCGTTATGCGATTACCCTACCGATCGTATATCGCAGCCTCCGTCGTAACAGTGCAATCCGCCAGATTAACGGTCCTCCGTCCCCGTCGTGGCTTTTCGGTCGGCTTCATCGCATTTTTTTTCGAGCTCTTAATGTTTACGGCTGTACACATCTCCAGGGAATATGAAACAGCTGATGCTGCCTCCTTACGGTCGGTATGAGTGAGACTAGCAGGAGACATACGGGCCAGTTTACCGTGTCAAGGGTTGTTTTGGGGTAAGTGTCGTGAGTGGATACACAGAAATTCTTAATACGCTACAGTGCAACCACACCACAGCATGATTCTACCGCGGCGAAGCACGCGATTACCGACAGCGAGATCGTTGCACAGACCGTGATTATCATGATTGCGGGACCGGACATGACTGCAAATACAACTTGCTTTACTTTGATCGAGCTCCAGACCTGCGGGAGAAGCTCCGGGCCGAGATCCATGCCACCGCGGGGAGTGCCCGTTTCAGGGGTGCTGTGTACGACAGCATGCCGTTGCTGAATGCATTTATCAAGGTATGTTCTCACTAATACTCCCAAGGCCTACATAGATGCTTGTAAACGAGGTATGAGTTCAGTAATATTGAAGTGTCTGGCTCCAAGAGACTAAGATGCTTCAACGTAATGATTGAATAGGAAGCACTCAGACTCAGGTACCCCACGGAGGCGATCTCGGAGTGCATGGCCGTAAAAGATGTCTCCATTCCGGTAGCCGATGGTATTCGGGCATCCAGGGGACAACACATCTCGTGCCTGCCTGTCCGCAAAGGCCAGATTGTGAACCTCGGGATCGCTTCATATCAGCGGGTCGGTGTCTTGGTCACTCAGTTTTCGTTCATATTCGCAGACCCGGATCGTGCTGTGGGGACAGCGCGCAGGCCAAAAAGCTTTTAGTTTGAGGCCACCACCAAATTCCGGCGTGATTGATACGGCCATGTGGGCCCTACCCAAAATGGACCACGCCACCCTCGCGTCCAATATTAATCATCCACTCTATTTTGATGTGCAACTGAAACTTGCAGTTTATATTCCAAAACTCCTTACTCTCGCACGAAGGCGGAACCGCTGCTGCATGACTTCTCCACATGCCTGAGGTCCTCCTCTCGACCCAAGGTCGGTTGCCGGCGGTGGAGATAATCAAGGACTACCACAAGCGATGACGTGTTGATTGATATTCGCGAATCGGAAGACGTCATCCGTTCATCTTGCGGCTCGTTATTATTAAGACAGGTTATGCAAAGCCGCATGGAGTCGCATGCGGCTCTCGTGCATCGTGCAGAGCCGCGCGGATTTCTTAATTGTCCTCGGTTATTTTGTTGTGCTCAATGTAGGCCTCTGTAAAACTGCAATACAACAGCCCGAAGTTAGATGGGTTGGATGGGTACACCGCCAAAGTGCTGTCAGGCCATCTCCAGATGGGATGATCAGCTAGACACCAGAAAACATGTCAGCTGTTTCCAGCTGCTATGAGGCTGGAATGCAGCTGCATGATCCAGGCGGCATTCCCAGCTGGCGAGAACGTGGACAACTAGCTGTGAGTTGGCTTTTGTTCCCAGGTGTTGAGCGGTGGCTCGGTAAGAAATAGATAAACCGAAGTCTTGGATGTCCCAAATTTATCCAGAATGATACCTTCGACCAACCTTCGACCCTGCAGCGATGGCCATTGATTGGCATTCAAATTTACATAACACAAGACCCAGGAAGACCGTGATTAGTGTGAGGAAAAATTTGGGATTTGAGTATGTTGCCTTAGCTATCCGGAGTAGAAAAAAAGAGTTCAGCCTTTCAGGTTGGCAGGATGCGAACGGGGCGGCATAATTTCATAAAGAGAGTAAAGAGAGATAAAGACGGGGGATGCGCCGGATTGGACCCCCGCCGCTCACTCTGCAAATACCGATTGACAAAGATCAGGCGCTGAGTTCATTTGAGATAGTGGGCGCTTGAGTTTGTTCGAGAGATGTTCGAGAGATTGCCGACGGGAAACACACCCAGTGTGCCTGAGAAGCCGAAGACTGTGGAAGAGAAAATTAGCGCTGCTCATGAGAGTATCCACAGATTCGGGTACAAATGATCAAAGCAGGGGCGTCAAAGGCTTCAGACAGACATCCGTAATTTTATAAAGTGATAGATATTGAGCACAAAGGAGCCATGCGGGTGAAGAATATCGGCCGCCGAAAAGCTTGTAAAATTGGCCCGACCAGGTTAGACATCAAATGTGAAGAAATGCGGGCGCCAATTTGACGCCGAGAAATATACGGAGCATACGGGAGCTGTGCGCCCAAAAAAGAATGTCGGCCGCAGCGAAGCTTAGTTGCAAGATTGGCACGACGATTTGATGCTGAGATTAGACAGCAAATGTCCAGAAATGTGGCCCGTCATGAGCAGATGATCATGGTGGTGATTGGAGTGGTGATTGGAAAGTACATATGGAGATACGGCTTCAGACGGACAGAGGGACTTAATTTTATAAAGAGAGTGATTCCGAGTCGTTTCGACACATCAGCAAATTGTAAAAATTGGCATGGCATCAAAATCACCGACATATGCAATCAGACCTTTACTTCATGTTGATTTTCAGCCTACTATGTTCACAAAAGCGGGTGCTTGAATGAGTCGACCAGTCGTGCGAAATGTTCCAAGTCATTCAAGCTCCGCCGGATCATGATCCGGGACGTCAGTGACATATGGCAACGCCCATCAAATGGTTGGTCGCTCTCTCTCTTCCCTCCATCTCTCGTCCTTTTGCCCTCCCACCGAGGCCGCCCCCTCGCCGCATCCCACCTTGGCTCGGTATCAAGCTCCCTGGTTTCAAATCCACTCAAGAGCCTCAAATGTCCTCAAGAGTCTATAATAACCCCCGCAAGACTCAAGTCGGCCTGGGTATCCTATCTGCACAAGTCCTTGATGTCTTCGCTAGCGCTATGGCTCCAATTCTTATCCTGGAGTCTTCTCAAGGCTCCTCAATTTCTGGTTCCCTGAGCCCAATGTGCAGTACCTGGGTCATCAAGCACCAACAACATTCTTCGCCTCAAATCCTCAATCCACATGGGGCTGCAGCAACATGCGCGCACTATTAAGAGTGACGGCTATCTCTTGCAAGATACGTCCTTCATATTGGCTGCTAAAACCTCCGCATTTTATTCAAAGTTAACAAACAACCCCCCAGGTGACCTCACGCCGTGCAACGTGGCAATGCGCATCGCGCACGATTCGAGGGCTGTCAAGGCCATGCTCATGCATCACCTGACTCGTTCCTCGCGCCCGCCAACCCGCCCCGCGTTCCCAGGGAGTCGACCGGACAAGATGATGCTGTACACAGTTGGTTCATCTGATGGGATTCCGGGCTACCGATAGTGGATCCGCGCCGACTCGCGGGAAGAAGTATGTATTCTTCGCCTTCTCTGACCCACACAGCAGCTCCGCTCTGACTTCTCTTCCCTTCCTTCACAGCCCCGTCCACCGAAAAAGGCCAAGCCGATAAACCACCTCACGCTCTTCTTCGCCCGCTACCCGCGCTTCAGCTACGACCCCCACGCGCCCGTCTCGGCCCAGTACGACGCGCTCTGTCGGCTCTATCGCTTCTCCGGATGTAAACTCGAGCACGGCGATGCGAAGTCTGAGCGGGAGGTCGCGTACGCGGGCTACCAGCGGGCGATGGCGCTGTCGTTCGGCGCGAGTTACGGGACGGATGTAAACGATCTGGACAGCCTACAATCTCTCGCCCGAGTCCTGGAGATTGATCCGATTCCCCAGTGGGTACGGGCGTGTCAAGAAGTGGGCTGCGCTGTGTTCGAGATTACCCCGAAAGCGAAGTGAACTGACTGTTATTCAATCTCGACCAGGCGATTTGCGCGGTCCACGTCAACCTCGTCGACCTGGTCGACTGGGGCAACAGCGAGGGACAAAGCGCGCCACCGACGATATTCAAGACACTGGACGATCTCCAGGTGTACACGAAGAAGACGCGCAAGTTTTTCCCGCAGGGACGGGCGGAAGACACGCTGCTGAAGTTTTTGCTGCGGCATGTTCTTTGAGCGGTCGCACGTCGCCGGCACGGGTTAATGTATTTTATTTTTAATATCTAATTGGTTTGTGTGCTCGGATCGAGTCGCGGGAAAGGCAGGTACGCCAAGTCGCTTCATATTCTTGCTGCCTGCCTCAGAGAATTATCTCCGCACCTCGAATTTTGAACCCAGTGGATAAATACGACCCTATACCAATTTTACATGACAGCCACAATGGAGAGCACAGCGTAATCGCCCATTTACCACACTTCCTCCTTGTTCACACTGAAGCTCTCTTCAATATTCCAAATGAGGTGAATCCGCGAAGCAGCAAGACAAATGTCGCTCTTTCCCGACCCCGAGTCGACGCATCTGCCCGGAGCGCAGTCCTTGATGACCTCGATGTCTCCATTGGATCCCCCGATGCAATAGAAGAGCGTATCGAACATATGGGCGGGGTCCGTATGCGCTTTCTGAATGGCTTTCTCGATCTGATCCGCGTAATTTCCTGGCGAGACGCGCGAGTAAGTATCACTATCCTAATTAATGCATCCGGCATTGCTGACCTTTCTGGAGAAGGCCGCGGCCACAATAGCTGAGACCTCTCTTTCAATTGTCTGCCATGGTGTAGGTGGCGCTCGCAAGGCCGACAGCAAGAACGATGGTGGTGAACTTCATGGTGCGTGAAGACTGAAGGATAATTCGCTTTTTGGTTGACAAGTGGCGAATTGAGCAGGTTAGTGAACTTGGGGCGTTGAATTGCAGATTTTATGGCCTGCTTCAAGAACAGATGGGAAATAATACCCGGGGTGTACGGACTCATGCTGGGCAAATTATCAGAAGCATACAGGCATTCCGATGCTGGCGGGGAGGCGAAGTGAATTTCCGCTGCTTTGGCGGGGACCAGACTGATCCAGTCCTCGCTTTCACACTCCGGACCGTGGTTGGACACACCAAATGGAAACTGCCAAGAAGACACTCTCGGGATATTACGTCGGTGTAGAAGAGGGTTTAGATTTAAATCACGGATTGCCCGAACAAGTTAAATGTCATACATGTGATAGCTAATCCCAAAGCACCACGAAATAACATGTCGACTGCACGGCGACGACAAGGATAGATTATTCTGCCAAGAGGAGCACATGTTTCGAGGTTGACGGAGGAGAAGGCCGCAGATACGAGGTCTGCGCGTGCAAAAATGAGCGGAGTCCAGGCCTGGACTATGGGCTAGATCGATGGCCAGTCGGTGGTACATTTGGACCGAATGGACACGCAGCAAGCAGAATTCAAAGTAATACTCCAGTTCATTTTTACCCTGCCGCCAGTGTTTCAACCGGGAAAATCTCTACCACAAGGGACAGCGCCGTTGAACCTCAATCCCCCAACACGAATGATCCTCTTGCGAGATAAGGTCGCCGTGCCGTAGAAGACGGAGAAGAAAGCGCCGAGAGCGATACGGTTAATTGCATTGATTAACTGCCAAGTTAAACACGAGGAAACTCACGACAGGTACTTCTCAACAGCCCAGGTTCGAAGCCAGAACAGCAGGCGCTAGAACTCAGCCGACATTTTAAAAATTCATTTCGACCGTTCGATGCAAACCACGAATCGATGGACGCCCTTGGTGTAAAATGACACCCACTCGTCCAGCAGAACGCGTCTCGAGTAGGGCTCGATCGTCGGCAGCGCTCGGGTTTTCCTCGCCCTGGACTATCGGCCGTCCAACAAGAGTTGTGACCATAGAATCAGTCTGAAAGAAATAGGCATGACTAAAACATACATGTAGCTAATTAAGTAGTCTGCTTTTGAAATTTACTAGAGTAAGAGTTTTGTTCTCCGAGATAAAGCGTCAACCGAACTTGGGGGGAGGCCGATGCTGCGCACGGCATAACTCATACTTTACTTTCTTTTTTTGTTCTTCAGGATCACAGTCAGCCCACTTCTCCTTACAGCATGCACTATTTATCTGAATTAATGTTATTGTTGCAGCCTAAATTCCTGGGACCGGTTTAGGTTCCAGGTCTCCATAAAAAATAATGCATTCAAATAACCGTATATAGACCACTTCATCAGCCACCTGACTCCGGCAACCGCCGCATCTTCTACGCTCTTTTAAAATGAAAGGGGTTGGCCGGCAAGCGGCGGGGCACAAACAGAATTCAGACATTAGATTTGCCTGTACTTGTGGGCCTTTTAATTTCTGGACCACTCCGTAGAACTCGAAAGGTGGAATTGATGCAAAATTGATGTAAATACTTGAAAAAGTTTGATGAAAGTGAGTGGCTGGCAAGCGGCGAGGCTGCCCACAAATAAAAAGGACAGGGATTTTAGACAGCTTTTCAGACACCTCAATGTTTGCTCGGTCAACGCTTGCGCGCCGACCAGCTCACATTGACCATGTGAGCTTCAGACTGCTAAAGGTTGTGTGCATTTGTTGAATGATCCAATGATGCCCTTTCCATGTGCTTTTTGAGGCGACATTTTCGGTACTCTAAGCACAATCAGAACAAGTTCCGTTTGTGAATATTAAAACACATTTCTTGATCGTGGATTACTAATCTGGTTAATGCTGTCTCCCCTACCCTTACTAAAACATTAAAATGCATTTCTCAATCGTGGATTACCAATCCGGTAACTACCAACTACCCTACCTCACCAGAACATTAAAATGTATTTCTCGATTGTGGATTACCAACCCGGAACATGTCGGTATGACATCCCTGTCTTTCCGGCTTGCCCCTGTTCCTGCTTCTCCCTCCCTCCCGTTGACACTCTCCAGGCCCAATGTCGTTTCGTCCCAGCATCTGCAACCAGTTCAGCCTCAGACTCGGCCGTCCCGGGACTCCCGCAGGTGGGGCAGGTCGATTCCAGTACGTGAATTTGCGGTATCTGCTGACACTGACATTCGTGAGTAGCCGACAACAAGATGTTCAACTGTGGGATCTGTTGGGACACGCTGTACAAGCCGGTGGTGTGAGTGTGTCCGCTCTCTGTTAGAGGTGATACTGATTTGCTGCCTAGGCCCATGTGTATGCATATCTTTTGTTATGATTGTCTTCACAAGTGGCTGAGCGACTCCCAAGGGAGTTGGGAGTCGATGAGAGTTGATGGGTAAAATGATCTGGTGATGTCTCCACATTTTCAAGTGATTGAAATATTTCGCTCCAAGTCTCGCAGTTCTCTTTTTTCCAACAGCGTGCATGGTTCTCTGAGATACCAGCATCGACTCTGTGTGCGCCCCGATGCGGATCCTCTGACAATCGGCACGCAAAACATTCTCTGGCAGGCCGTGCTTCCCGTCAACTTCAAGTCAAATTAAATCCTCACCTCGAAAAAAAGGGGCAGTCCTGCGCAGCTCATATGCGAGCGATTGAATGTCTACATTGTTGTCCACCATCAGTTCAGGGTTGAATGAAACTAAGCTAGGCCTGCGGCGCTCAACCACCAAAGGTAATGATTGATGGCTTGTCCCAACGCCCGCCGTCGGGAGAAGTAAGAATTTACCTAACCGGCAGCCTTTCCCTCATTCTTTCCCGATCTATTCCACTCCAACGCTCTCGATGAACATTTCGCTCATTTCGCTCGTTTCAATTATCGCTTCTGGTCTCCTAGGGAGCTGTGCTGATTATTGCGCCGCTCATGACGACTCGTGAACAGGGCGATATCCAGTCCCTTCCTGGACCGGTAAGCTTGGCCGCAAATCGGATTTTCCAACTATTCAATGTTCCGGGTAGTCCGAGACTATTTCCAGCTGGATCTGGGGACACGAACTATTGGTATTCCAACATGCAGCGGCATAGATGTATTCCATTTGGGCACGCTCATTTGGCGGGCTATTTAAAATCAAAGCAGCGCTATTCCACCCTGATATTGCGAGTTGGAGTTGTGTCGCGACTTGGATGAAAGAACTAATGGAGACGAATAGATAGTCGCAACAGACTATTCAGCTGTGCATCACATACTCGCTAACAGCCACTTGTCAAATCGCCTGCATTTCGACCTCCAATCAAGAATCTGCTCGGAAAGGGGGTACTCTGGGCAGAGAGAGATGAATAGCATTGGCAGTGCAAGATACTGGGTCCTGCATTCTCGTGCGCTCATGCCATCTCTCCGTACAGATTCGTTTATTTAATATTTGAAATGAAACTAGTACAGAATCTTTAAAATAAATGACATGAATGCGCCGAGCGGCTGGAAGCACGCCTGACCAACCTCATCCTGCTGGATTCCACGCCGCCCGCAACGGACGGAACTTGGCTCAACATGTCCCGTCTATTAGCGTGTGTACGTGAGTGAATTCGATTCTTCTTCCGAATACTCGGTGTATCAATTACTTAGGCCAATGGCACTATGCAGTTTCGATATCATCGGTACCGTCGCGCTCTCCCATTCTTTTTCCGTGCAATCCGTGCGCCCGAATGATCTGCACTCCAACGCGGCGCAGATCAGCTCTTCTTGGACTAAACATGTTAATGTTGGTTTGAAGCCGTTGGCATTCCTGGCGCCCATTGTTGTACGCGCCATTCCTACCGTTACGAGGGCTCCTTTGCCGCTTATGCAGAGCCAAGGTGTTGTCAAAACAATTGTACGCCGAATAGGCCGCAAAATTCTCTGCCTTTGACAAGAATAATTCAATCGGCAGCAAATGCCCGACAAAAGATGGGCTGGCCCAGGGAAATGATATCATTAGTGTTTTTCTCCGTGCCCGGCGGGTGAGAAGGCGGTCTATGAACAACTCTCCGACGAGCAGATTCTTGATAGCGTATTTACCACGGTTCATGTCTTGAGCTCGGAGTTTCCTAACTAACGATGGCTTCGACAGATATCCACTGTCACGTCTGTCCTTTCTGATACTCCAACATTTGAAACATAAATTTTATTGCAGCATGGTGGGTCACGAAACGACTGGTGGCAGTCTCGTCTTCATATTATGGGAGCTTGCGCGCCAACCGGCCATTCAAGTAATCAAAATAGTATCTCATTACTCGTATATAAACGAGATCCCTCGAATCAGAGTACGTCTATTTGTACTGCCGAAATTACCCCTTTCACAATCCCAGCTGACCTCCTCTATCCAGAATTGGTTTAAACGCCCTGGTGCTTGCTCAATTCTACCTCGCCGATCAGCCCTCAAGCCCCACTCAAAAGGCGCCCCATTGTTCCAACTTCTCCCGGGCCTACCTTACAATCCGCATACTAACTCAATGTTACCCTCGCTCAAGCCTCCTGCAGCCGTACTGTCCCATCCAATGCTCATGTCCTTGAGGCTCCGACTATATGTCGTATCGACAATCCAATTACTCGTACCACAGATGGTGGGAATCACATTGTACATGTTTGTTTTCGCCTGCCACCGGCGTTTCTGCTTCCCGCCGCCTCGTAAGCCCCAAAGACTCTTTTCGTATACCCACCTGACCGGTCTAACAGGGAGTAGTTTTCCTGCGGAAAAGTGAACGCTATTTTGAAACCCTGCCGATTCACCGGCACACCTGTTTGCGTGTTGCACGCCACCGCTTCTTTCTGTTCTACCGTTCTCCTCGGTCGCATCAACTGTTCCTTACGGTTATTTTCCTCCATTTTCCTCGTGCTCTGGCCGGCAGCTCCCATTTATGCAGCCCAATTTAATTTTCGGGGTTTGCCTTCATCAGAAATTAGAAGGTGATCAGCCAGTTTATTTCCTTCACTGTTCGTTCAATATTTCGTACGATTGAATCACTCAGTTCCCCTTCGGTTATGTGTGTCTTGGATAATCTAATGAATTTTCATTTCAGTCCTCAAGGTATTCGGAGTCGTTCCTGCGACCATGGTACTGAGGAGGTAAGTTGCCTCCATATATACCCTGTCCGTTCAACGTCTCTTTCAATGGACTCAACTTCGAGGATGCGCGCTCTCGTAACATTTCACTTCAGTGCCCCTATTTTCGTTTTGCACGGTATTCCGAGTTTCCCCAGGACCGTGTTGCGGCGTCGAGGTAAGCTCCTTCCATATGTTCAAATACCCAACTCAACCGTCTCTGCGTGCCTGAGTCTCAGACTTTATTTAACATTTGACCTTCCTGTGAGTATGGCATTTGGAATGGCGCCTCTAAATATTTGTCCATCTGGATTTTACCGAAACGGTGCGCTGCGAGGTAGCCAGCTTAGGTCGAAACTCACCCATTCCCTCCGCTCATCGATGACCGTCGTTTCCTCAAGTTTTCATTCGCTATATCCTGCTGGTGAATTGGTCTATACTCTTGCGATCCTATCTTACTTTCCCGCTGACTTCTCAGCAACATTCCGGGGGGTCGCTTCTCGAGTTCTAGCAAGTATTCTCTCCGAGTTGGGTCGAAGAGTCGTATTCTGACTTTTAGACTGTCCAGCCGTTTGTGAATTTGGCATATTTTCCTCCGCAGGTACGATTGGTCCTGCAACTCCCACATGCCTGTATCCAAACGTGAGCAATGCTCCGCTGCGCAGCTCTTTCTCTCTTTTTTTGAACATTTGCTTTCCCTATCACCGCACGCTCACGTTCTCGCTAACATCCCGTCACTAGATTTCAAAACCCCATCATCTATGCTGCCTTCGTTACGCCTGGCAGCGCACGGAGATTTGGATTCTGTTTTATTGCGTTCCTGTGACCTGTCCAACGTGTTTCAGGTATGCTTTGGCTTATCCTTACCTCTTCTTAGGTAGCGCTCACTTCTCCTTTGACCTTGCACGTCGCGAATCTTTATGTTCAATTTTTGGCCTTTTGTGGGGCGTTCCCGGTGTCGCGTTCCCGCGACCGGGATACTGAGCGGTGGGGTGGCGCTTTCTTATCCAGGGAATGATTTTAATGCAGCACCAGGCTTAATACGTCGAGGATCGTGTTCAGCATGCGCTGCAAGGACGAACGGGGTGCGTTGTCGGTGGGTTACCTGATATGCCTTATTCCGCAGCACGGATACTAACCTATCCTCGCAGTCCCCACGCCTTGACGCACCACGGCATGCCCACTACACCAACACTGCATTTTCATTCTCGATTTTTGAATGCCCGACGAGGCCGGTTTGTCGGTAGTTGCATGTGCTCGCGCTTGATACCAATATAAGAATCAATGCACAGAGTTGTAACAGATCACCCCGAATTCAAGCTGCTGTCTGGTAAGTCGTATATCTTCTCACGTTTCGAGTCGCACTTTCCATTCAGTTTTAACTCTGTTATTCCCTGCCCACTATTCGTTTAGAAATGGGTGTTGATCTCCCCAGTAATTATTCTGCATTCCTCTCTAATCTAATTTGGAGTGTGTTGTGGAGCTTGGCGTGTGACCTGATATATGACATTGATACATGTGTACCTGCACGCCTCGCATCCATGGAGTGACTTTGAGAATACGCTCTCGCTTTACTTTATTTCTGCCAAGATGTGGAATTCGGAGTTCGATTTTTCTGCCTCAAACAGAGTGAACTGTCGTCTGTTATGGAATTGGTAAGCATGGGACGAGCCAAGGACTCTCATGCGTTCGGTGTTTACTCGTTTGACTACAGTATAAGTATGTGCCTTGAAAACATTTATCCTTCGGGCAGCTGTTTGCCTTTTGACATGCTGCAGAGTCTACACCTATGCCGGAGCGAAGTGAAGGCATGTCTTGTCTGTCTTTAATCATTGATGATATGTTCAGAGCAGGCCTCGAAAGGCATTTCCGTCGTATGGGCGCGATCTGTCTGACGATGATATCCAAAAAATCGAATTTCTGGACGCAGTGGTTAAAGAAGGGCGAGTTTACCCTTGACTGCAAGTTCAACTTTGATTACAAACCCACTGTCTGCAATCTATAGCTGCACCCAGCCTCGCCACAGACCGAACACCTTCAGGGGCGTTGCCTTGAGTCATGAGACCCGGCCAGCAAACATGAGAGCAAAATATAGACGGGTGGCTGTGCATGTGTTGCGCACGCAAGACTTCGGGTACATCCGCCGGCAGTGATCGCCGATTGATCGTTGACATTTAGCAATGGTGCAGACTGAATCAAGCCACTAGAATATTGAGATGAACAACTTAAGAAGAAAATCCATGTTTATCGAGCCACTGCCTGGCAAGAAATATGAATAAAGAAAATAGAATTAAAAATAATAAAAAACAGTTCGAACCGGCAGAATCGAACCAGCCCCATCCGCCTTGATTACATCACCACTAAATTCATTAGATCGAGGTCTTAAAAAGACTTCAAAAAGCTAATGAACACCGCCACTATTTCATTACATCGTCAAAACGCACTGATAAAGTTTCGCGAAGTCAAAAACCTGGCTCTGGTGTCATATGTGGAACTGAAATTTTTCTATTCAAAAATATTCAAAAACTACGTAACCAGATAGTAATCGTCTACTGGCAACTTTAGCCAATGGTTACTTAGTGTACTTTGATCATGCATTGTCTTCTGATTTGATGGTTTTAGTCCGCACCGGTTCGAACACGGCGGCTGTCTCTTTTTTTTTACAACACCCATTTCCCTTCCGAAATTCCGCTCTTTGCTTAATGCAAGCAGAAAAAAATCTCCTCTGTTGTCCCATCCTTCTCTTTCTTTTCCAGCCACTTTTGAAGCACACCCAAATTCCTGGACCAGTTTCTTTAAAATGTACCTGCAAGATACATTCCCATCATTATGCATATTTTTGGGGCTCTGCAGTGCATGGGAGAATTTGAATACTGAGCTCCTTCCTTATTTATGTGACTGTTTAGATTTGTACCAGAACTCGATTTTCTGCTCCCACTTTTCTATAGAAAGCTTCCGACACTGTTTTGCATCCTCCTGCACACAACTTGGCTATTTTTTGCAGCCTGCGGCGCTGAACAACAACCATAGATAACCATGGTGCCTTGAGAGGCCAAGTTTTTTTTTCTCTGCCATGGTATAAGGCAGCTGAAATTTTGCAGCCCAATCCATTTTGCTTGATTCTCTATGCTTAACCCATAAGAATGGTTTTTTTGGCTGCCTGCGGCAGCATAGAATTGCTTGAACTTGCCACACAATCGTCCTTGTAAGCTAAATGTGTGTGATCAATGGAAAACAGCAGCAGAAAGCACATCAGCCAGTGGAATAGGGGCCTGGGAACGAGCCAGAGACCAAATTGGGTCTGGCTGGCCAAATGCGGTCTGGATTTCCTAATCGGATCTGGATTTTCCTAATCGGGTCTGACTTCGGTTCCACATATGACACCACAGCCAAAAACCTGGTCTCGATTATGAAAAGAACGATCACTTTACTACGTAAAGTACTCGTAACATTGATCGACAATTGAAAAAGGTTAGAATCCATGGGCAAATTGCTAGCCGCATGGATCGCTCTGGATGTCCTGCGTAAACGGCGGTCTTCGGGAGAGGGAACAATAACGAGATAGGAAGCTCAAAACCGTTCGAATGTTTGAAGAATTAGGAAGTCTCTGTGATTTTCCGGTCCAGATTTCTCGGTCGAATCTAACTGACACCCAGCATAATGTCAAGATCATGACCGGGCAATACATAACTGGCGCTGCCAGACCAGCCCGCATTTAACACTGCGTGAAAAACGGCAACAATCTGTGCGCCCATTGGAGAGATCTCTTTTACAATTTTTCATATGCAGGTCGGAGCTCCATGTAAGATATGTAATTTACCTAGGGCTCCGAACCGTCCGTAAAACGGAACGGCCGTCGAAAAAACGGCCGTTTCTAGGACAAGATATTTGGAAAACGGACGGGTCCGTTTGACCCGTTTCTGTCCGTCTACCCGTTTTCGACGGGTCCATTATGCCTCGAGGTAAGTGACTAAAGTAAGAGGCGTGTCAATTCGTGCGTAAAACCTACCTGGTTTGATGCTTTGAATCCTCAGGAACACCTGAATGAGGGCCGGTGATAACGGAGAGTGAGGTATTGACCAACCCGTTTCTACCCGTTTTTAAAACGGGTAAGGAAATGCCCTCGACGGACGGAACGGAAACCGTTTCGGCGGTCCGTCGACCCGTCTCAGACGGAGCCCTAAATTTACCATGACATTTCCATGTAAAATTGGGTCTATGTAATTTAAATAGAGCGATTTTAGCCAGCACTAATTTTAAAAGCCAGGGCTTGAAGCCCTAGCTTTGGCTTCACTGACCTCAAGCCAACCCGATGCCCTGACTGTGGCTTGGCTTGGCTTTGGCTTCCGGGCTTCCGGGCTTTAAGCCAAGCCAAGCATATCACTAGGTCTAGGGTTCCGATCCGTTCCCGTCTGCGACGGGTCGACGGTCTGTCGTGACGGGAGTACCGCGGTGCGGCGGGCATGGTATAGACCCGTACCTCACCCGGGTACGGTGGCAGTCAGGCTGGACCCGCGGTGCACTTCCTTAATCTTGGGTTTCTCCACGCTAGGGCCACCAATGAGGAATGTTCTCCACTCACTGTCTCACGACTGGCGGCTATATAATGAGGTGGTGGGTCTCGTTCGTTCTTTGCCCTCACGACCACGTCCTTCAATCCCTTTATATCCGCCATGAGTGCTGCCCATTACGGGATCGCGATCTTCGGGTTGATCTCCTTACTGGTCGTGTATCGTGGCCTCCGTCGTAACAGTGCAATCCGCCAGCTCAATGGTCCTCCGTCCCCATCTTGGCTGTTCGGTCAGTTCCAGTACTTCTATTGTCGAAATTCCCCGTGCTCACGAGAAACACGTCTGTAGGCAATATGGCACAGCTGATGCTGCCTCCTTACGGCCGGTACGAGTTTGACTGGCAGAAGATATACGGGCCAGTCTACCGCTTCAAGGGGTGTTTCGGGGTAAGTGATATTTTCCGTTCACGCTCTGAGGAAGATTCCTCGTCTCATGCTTTTACAGCAGGACCGCTTGATGATTTCCGATCCGGTCGCACTGCACTACATCCTGAATAGCCCGCAATTCAAGTTGGGCCCAGTCCCGGAAAACCTCGTCCACTTGCTGTACCCAAAGGGGAGTATTATGTCCGTTGACCGTGGTATGTGGTCTGGCACTCCCAAGAGATTATTCATTGATTCATGGCGTGGTCTTTAGAGGAAGATCATAAACGGATCCGCGCCGTCTTGGGTGTTGGTTTCACTGCGGCTGCGATTCGGAATTACATCCCTATTTTCGAGAGAGCAGCACAAATGGCAAACAACTCTATGCTCGCCGACACCACTTCTGACCTGATTCCTTTTCTGCAGATCAGTGAACAGCTGGAGGACTCCTCGGTGGTCCCTATCAATATTGCGCCGATCTTTAATCATGCTACTCTTGGCACAACGAGCGAAGGTTGCGCCGTGTCTTCTCCTTCAATCAGGTTCTAACGGCATATCCAGCTACGCTAGGATATTCCGTCGATGATCTTGGGGAGGAATTCGTATCGAACAATATTGAGATATTGTGCGTCGCCTTCCTCCGCGATTAATTGTTCCTGTTTCGAGCCAATTTCCTTAGAACCTTGGCATCAACTCAGTCGGCGACGCACATTCTAGGGGAGGCCATCGGATCGAAACTGCCCACGTTTGTGTGGAGAGCGGCTGAGTACTTGCCAACGGCGACGTGCAAGGTCATTCGGAGGGCAAAATACCTTGCAGATGAACTCGGCATCCGCGTAGTCCAGGGCAAACGGTCTGGGGCACGACAGGGACTCGAGATCGATACGGATCTTTTTGGCCAGCTCTGTGAGTATACATGTATTCCGTCGCCCGAATTTCGTTGATGCGGACTTGCAGTGCAACAACACGATTCAACCTCGGCGAAGCATTCAATGACCGAGAAGGAGATCGTTGCACAGACCGGGATGATGATACTTGCGGTAGCTTCTCGGAGATATACATTATGTATACACTAACCTGTCCCTAGGGCCAGGAAACGACGTCCACGACACTTTCATTCGGGTTAATTGAGCTTGCAAAAGCTCCAGAATTGCAAGAAAAGCTTCGTGCCGAGATCCACGCAACAATGGGGAGTGCTCGCGCCAGCAGTGTCACGTACAACAGCATGCCTTTGCTGAATGCATTCATCAAGGCACGTTCTCACTCATGATCCAAAGATCCAGATGGCTGAGACTGAGCGCGATGGCTGAACAGGAAGTACTCAGGATGTACCCCGCGGAGGCGATCGGGGAGCGCTTGGCCCTAGAAGATGCTGTTATTCCGTTAGGAGATGGTAACATATCGCACCTGCCAGTCCGCAAGGGCCAGATTGTGAACCTCGGGTTCGCTTGCTATCAACGGTTTGTTTGTTCTCGGGAGTGTCTTGGTCACTCAGTTCTCATCCATATTTGCAGACTCGAATCGCGCTGGGGGAAGGACGCGCACGAATTCAGGCCCTCTCGTTGGCTCGATGGTGGAGTATTCAAGGGAGAGGCCATTGGACCTTATGCGAATCTGTGAGTTAGATTTATTTGTTCACTCTCTTCTTCCATACTTTGCCAATGCCTGACTCATCCATCGTTCGCAGACTTAGCTTTCTCGGTGGCCCCCGGACATGCCTAGGGTGAGATTCCAAATGAATTCCGAGAAAACGGTACTCACCCAGCAACGTGATCTAGATGGCGTTTTGCGTCAGTGGTTTCTTCTGGAACTTGGAAGAATGCTGACATGTGAGAATGCAGGATATTGGAGATGCAGGTTATCCTCTCCGAATTAGTAGGTAAATTTTCATTTGCATTGCCAGTGGAGGGCGCACCTCGCACCCGATTCGCCGGCACCTTGCAACCGATCATGCCCAACGGCCAGAAGGGTGCTCTGGTCTTGATTAGACGACTTATGTAGGGGATGCTGATGATTACACCATGTATTCTGTGTATAGAATCTGAAATTTGAATCTTGAATATAGCGCAAGAGCATAGACGCAAACCGCCGCAAATGATTTGCGGCCAGGTGCGAGATCGCGAACCTTTCACGGGAGCAGGGCAAAGATCTGTACAAGTGCAGTTCCTTACGGTAAGGACTAAGGGAATCAAATATTACGGGGACATTCCCTCAGATTGCCGAGTGTATAGAAAAGCATGCTTCTGCCTGGGTTCTTACGTGAGGTTGGAGCTGATAATACAGGAGCTACCACAGGACTAAGGACAAGGCATGAGCGCAACAACTGTCAGGACCTAAATTTATTGGGTATGCCCTGGCCTATGGCCCTTGATACAGATTGACAGATGTATGATACATATCATCGGACCTAGTAGAAACTACATATAAACCCTATGCACTTGTACTTGCCCTCAGTCTTTTGATCCCTCATAGTGGGAGACTGAGGGTGAGTCCATTACTTACTTCTCATACCTTTATTTACTTATTTTGTAGTACAGTGCCTTCCGCGCATTTTCAAGTATTTAATAGAGTCTTTTGATCCCACATAGCGGGGGACTGAGGTATAGTGCCTTCTGCGGATTTTCAGATCTTGATAGGTTATGGGCCCCGAGCGCTATCGCTCTTACAAGAGAAGACTCACCACTTGCTCATCAGAGCTAGAAGCACCACGAGCACTGTCTCGCATTTATCACACAGCCGGCATCCTCACACAGCCGACATTTCTTTTCAAACAGCCAACACTTCTTTCCCACACCATGTCATCTACAGCTGTCATGGTTTTCTCCGAGTTTTTGGGTGCAGAAGGCTGGTCAACTTTCCGTGTTCAGGCTCAGATAGAGCTACGCCGAGAAGGGCTGTTCACTTTGCTGGAAACTGTTATCCAGGCCATTAATGCTGCTGATGCTCTCACTGCTGCTGCTGCCAATACCCCTCTACCTGGAGCTGCTCCACTTGCAATAAATTCCTAAGGCACAACTGTTTCGCTCTGCAGGGGTGTCTTTGAATGCTATGCCTGCAAGAGGAGCAGCTCCAGGTAGAGGGGTATTGGCAGCAGCAGCAGTGAGAGCATCAGCAGCATTAATGGCCTGGATAACAGTTTCCAGCAAAGTGAACAGCCCTTCTCGGCGTAGCTCCATCTGAGCCTGAACACGGAAAGTTGACCAGCCTTCTGCACCCAAAAACTCGGAGAAAACCAGGACAGCCGTAGATGACATGGTGTGGGAAAGAAGTGTCGGCTGTGTGAAAAGAAATGTCGGCTGTGTGAAAGATGTCGGTTGTGTGAGGATGCCGGCTGTGTGATAAATGCGAGACAGTGCTCGTGGTGCTTCTAGCTCTGATGAGCGAGTGGTGAGTCTTCTCTTGTAAGGTATGTCTCAGAGTGATAGCGCTTGGGGCCCATAACCTATCAAGATCTGAAAATCCGCAGAAGGCACTATACCTCAGTAATGACGATCCCGATGACAATGAGACCATATCTCACATGGCACTTGTTGAGGGAGGACCAGTTGTTGCATACCAGATCCAATAACAATAAATTCCTTTCAGTCGAACTGCAAATGGAATATGTTGATGAACCAAATGCAGGGTATCTGTGGGCAAAGCTTTGTGGGCGCTTTGAAGAGGACAATTGTGCAGATACTGCCATGGGCATTCTCACTAATCTCTTTACCACTAAACTGGTGGTAGAGAATGAGCCAGAACTCATTGATCACACAAATATTGAAACTCATATAGGTGTTATCAAGGGACACTTTGACCGCCTTGCACGGTTGAAATACCCTTTTTCTCCAGACCTGCAGCCCCTCATCCTGCTCAGCACTCTACCAGAGGATAGCTATTGGACAGGAATCAGAGGAAACATTGTCTCTTCTCTTGGCACAGGGATGACTTGGGATAAAGTCCGCTCTCATCTCCTCACCATTGGGAAGCGCCCAGAGGATAAAGATGATGAATCTGCTCTGGCTGTTAAATCACAGAGCTCCAACAAGGCAAATTCATCTACCAGCAGTGACAAGTTCTGTGTCATTCATGGCCAGAACAAATCCCACACCTCAGATGAGTGCCATCAGTTGAAGGTCCTGGTCAAGGACTTAAAGAAGGGGAACAAACCCAACTCTGGGAAGCAGGACAGAAATTTTGGTGCCAGGGCTAATGCCTCAGCCACCAAATCTGATTCTGATGATGAGGACAGTGCCAATCTAGCTACACCTTCTGTATCTCACAAATCTTATACTGCTATGTCCGCTTATATCTCGCGTGACTCAGCTGGTGCGATAACAGTGGTAATTGACTCTGGAGTATCTACCACAATGACACCACAGATAGATTGGTTTGAAACTGGAACTTACCAGGTTTTGGACCAGCCAAGGAGAGTACGCCTGGGCAATGATACATTCTGTGATGCAGTTGGAATTGGCATTATTTGTCTGTCTTGCAAGACAAAGCTTGGAAGGACTGACCTCTCATTGCAAGCCTTGCACATTCCCTCATTTGGGATAACCCTCTTATCTGTTCAGCAGTTGACCAAAAAGGGATACCAATTTGTGTTTGAAGGAAATGAGTGCATTGTATGAAATCGTAAAGGACAAAGAATGATTGAGGCAAAGCAACAGAAAGGTCTATTCCATGTTACCTGCTCTCCCTTGAGTGCAGATCCCAATGCTTTATTTGCAATGGATATTAACTACCTTCACAAAATCTCTGGGCATACAAATTTCCAGCTACTCCAGAAATCGGTCATTAAACACCGGCTAGGGGAAATTACTTCCTTGACTGGGATCCCAACATTCTGTGAAGCTTGTGTCATAGGGAAAATGAAGAAACTGTCATTTTCCAAGAGCCAGACCAAAGCTCGTGGTCCTTTAGACATTGTCTCCTCTGATGTTGGTGGACCAGTCACACCATAGGGCCCTGGTGGAATACACTACTGGGTGGTATTGGTTGATCATTGGTCTTCAAATGTGTGGGTCTTGTTTGCGAAAAAGAAATCACAAGTCTAAAAACTCCTGAAGGAATGGCGTAAGAATGTTGAAGCAGAATTTCGTGGACAGATTGCCAACTGGGAGTTTTGTAATGGCTGGATTCGATTTTTTTTGCACAGACAGAGGCGGTGGGTTTACATCTAAGGAAATGGAAGCAGAGTTCAAAAACCAGGGAATCATTCATGAAAACACCGCACCATATACACCTGAACAAAATGGTATGGCAGAACACATGAATCAGACTCTGGTGACTCGAGCCACAACTATGCTGATTGATTCTCAACTTCCTCGAAAATTCTGGACTTTTGCTCTCCTTGTAGCTGCGTATACCATCAATCACACTCCTACCTCCGCACAAAATTATCACATTCCATATGAGATCCTCTATGACCGCCCAGTGAACATACACCATCACTGCATTGTTTTGGATGTAGGGCATATCCTCTCATTCCCAAGGAAAAGCGCCACAAGCAGAAATTTGGAGACAAAGCAAACCATTGTGTCTTTGTTGGATATCACGAGGGCAGTAAAGCAAATGACCTACTTGTGATCAACAAAGATGGTACTTATGGTCAAATCATAACCTCGAGACACATCAAGTTTAATGATGATGAACTGTTCACTGTGGTGCAACCTCCAGTGGAACCAGCAGCTAATTCTAGACAAAAATTTGAGAAATTTTCTCAGAGTCTATGACCCAGAGAGATATCATTGGCTGAACCGGAGGTTTAGCTAACCTGGAGAACTTGGGTTTCGGCCAACACAGCATTTCATCATATAAATTGGTCATCACTGAAAACACAGAACTACTGGTACTTGTGTCCTACTTGAGGTTATGTAATGATGTATGCTGCTTCTCCTAGGTTTCCTGAATTTTTTTTGGCTGGTCTGGGTTCAGGACTTTGACAGTAGATAAAGTATTTTCGTTGCTTGCGTTTGTTCGTTACTCATTTCCGCTTTGTCATTCGCCGGGCCCCACGCGGGCCGCCGGCATGTGATGATTGTGATTGATATGCGTCTTGTATGCGTCACTTTCTTTGATGCCCGACAAGTCTCCCCATGTCGTCCCCCGCTACCTTCTGTGACGCAGTCGTGTCCACTCAATTTGACAGCCATGCTACAAGTTCTCATGTTTCCCTGGACTGGGTGATCAATTCTGGGGTTCCGACGCGCGGCTCCCGGCTCTCTGGGCGGCTCACGCTTCCTTGCAATACGGGTGGAATCTCTATCCTTTTGCCCGATGTCACCGTGGTGGCTTCTTTGCCTTGTGATCTGGTTCTTGGCTTGGACTGGGTCCCACTCATGCGCAAATCGGCGCAGCGGGTGGTTGTACATCTCAGCAGCGGCCCACTGGATTTTCGGACACCAGGATCATCCATAGGTGTGTTACCTTTGAACGCTTGTATCTCAAGCTTACTTCTGTAACATCAGTCTTCCCACAATTCCAAGCGAGCCCAGTGCGTTTCTCGGTGTTATCAGTGCCGGCGCCCACGGGTGGACCTCGTACGCGAGATAGAATATCCGACCAGGATGTTCGACCTGGTTCACCAGTAGCACCGCGTCCGCGGGGCAAAATTCTCAATATGAATGGAGACTTGATATTGAACGAACATGATCCTTTTGTTCGTCTGGCTTCGGAAGATAAAATTGCGGTCGTTCATTTTCTCATAGTCAAACATCAAATTGATGTTCTTGCTTTGAGGAAGATGACTGCTCGCCATAATGGCTTGTCTTCACGACTGTCTGGTGAAACGAGGAAGAGCGCTGATGTTTTACGCTCAGAGTTTCTCACTCACCAATGTACAGAAGCATGCCTTGTATTGAAGTCTGAAGCTCTGCTGGCTGGATTAGGCCCGCCGTCGCTGACAGGTGTCGAAATCCAGCTGTGCATGCTTCTCCTTGGTACTCAAAAACGACACACACCGTTTCCCAGCACCGCGGGGAGCCTCAGTCCACCGAGCCCGAATCCGCAAAAGAAAGGACATACCTGGGCTAGCAGTTCAGATCACTCTACAGTCTGATGCGAGGTGACACATCTATTGACGCAACCAAGACCGTTCGACGGTGTACGGTATTCATGCATTATATATACATTTTATTGACCACTATGTTAGGGTTTATCTGGTATTATCGACTTCATTACGAGTCCTAAAATATCCTTTTTAGACTCGTTCTTTAGGCAATCCTGTTGCACCAACCAACCTCAAAATTTATCGACTTTTATAATTGTGACCCTCGTCTCGATAGTCAATACAATTGACTTCCCGCACATATCACCACCATCCATTTGCCCATGGCAATTGTCTAATACAAGCTGTCTCAGCCTGCAATATCATTTTCTCTGGATGCTCTGCCGTCTGTGCTACCTACCGTGCTCACGGTGATCCTTTACCTACCTACCTACCTACCTATATTCTGTCAATAGATTCGTTGTAGAAGCCAAGTACTGAATCTATGGGAAATATCTCATCGTAGTCCTACCATGACCACCTTCATTTGGGGGTTGCTGTGAAAAAATGCGGCCCCCAAGGTTCAGCCTCCCGCCTCGCAGAGGCCCAATCCATGTCATATTATGATGATGATGATGAGGATATCCCACTACAACAGATACCAGTTTCAGTGGGGGACCCTCAGCTCTCTGCAGCTCCAACAGGGGACAGTTTACCTCAGACAACTCCCCAATCATCACCAGATGATAGTCCATCTATTGGACATCCTTCCGAGAAGGGAAATCCACCACTGCGAAAAGTTGCTGGTGCCAGAATTGAACCCTCCCAAAGAGCAACACACTTTTGTGTGGCAGCTAAACACCCCAATGCAGATTATGATCACATTGCACAAGGGCAACAAAGTCAATCCAAATTACAATGTGCAGCAGAAACTGCAGCACGAAAGCCAGCACAGGATAGAGCAACATCTTCACCTGAACCAGACATTGACACAAACATTGAGGAGCCTGACATCCCTGAAGCAGTACTTCTTGCTAGTTCCAGGATGCTATAGCTGAAGCCTTTACTGCACATGGCCCCCTGGATCCTGCAAGCTGGCAGGAAGCTATGAGCAGCCCAGATGCTGATCAATGGATTGGAGGACTCAATGAAGAGCTAGCTGGTTTCCAGGAGAATGATGTCTACGATGTTGTTCCCAGTCCTGAGGGTGTAAAGCCAATTAAATCCAAGGTTGTGCCAAAGGTCAAGACTGACGAAACAGGCAAGATAGTATGATACAAAGTCTGTATTGTTGCTTGGGGAGATACCCAGAAAGAAGGCATTGACTACAAAGAAGTTTTTGCTCCCACTGCCAATTTAGAATCTGTGCGCATTATTTGTGCTCTTGCTGCAAAGTACAATCTGGATCTCGACCAAATGGATGTCTCCACTGCTTATCTCAATGGTGAGCTTGAGGAGGAAATCTACATGACTGCTCCAAATTGTGTTGAGATTCCTGAAGGTCACTGCTGGCAATTGAAACGATCACTACATGGTCTGAAACAAGCAGGTCGGACCTGGAACCGCACCTTTGACTCAAAACTCCTTAAGCTTGGTTTTCATCGACTCAATTCAGAGACATGTCTCTATGTTTACAAAGAAGGCAAACAGACATGCTTTGTTGTAGTTTATGTCGATGATCTCCTCATAGCTGCTACATCCAAGGAGTTCTCCCAGTGAGTAAAAGGATTACTTTCATGCAGTTTCAAAATGCAGGATCTGGGCCCAGCTAAATATCTGCTTGGGATCGAACTGGTTCGTGATCACAAGAAATGCACAATTGCACTTAAGCAATGTCAATACATTGACAAAGTCCTTGCTCATTTTGGCATGACAGACTGCAAGCCTGTGTTCACTCCAATGGCTACAGGTGCCCATCTCAGTAATGACGATCTCGATGACAATGAGACCATATCTCACATGGCACTTGTTGAGGGAGGACCAGTTGTTGCATACCAGAGTGTTGTTGGATCTGTCATGTATGTCATGCTTGGTACACGACCAGATATTGCATATACTGTAGGAATGCTTGGTCGATTCAGTGCAAATCCAAAAAGGAATCACTGGGCTGCTGCCAAATGGCTTCTTCGTTACCTCAAAGGCACACGAGATTGGGCACTCCACTTTGATGGAGCTGACCTTGGCATGGACATGACATTCTATGGCTACAGTGACTCAGACTGAAATGGTGATAGAGACACATCTTGCTCAACTTCTGGTTATGTCTTCATTGCAAGTTGAGGAGCTATTGGCTGGTCAAGCCATAGGCAGTCCATGATTGCCCTGTTGTCAACCGAAAGCGAGTACATTGGGCTTGCAAATGCTGGGCAGCACTTGGCATGGTTGAGATCCTTCTTCGAGGAGCTTGGACAGCCCCAGAAAAATCCAACTGAGTTGCGGTGCGATAACCGTGCTGCAATTACCCTTTCCCAGGATCCACAATATTGTGCACAAACTCAGCACATTCAATGGAAGTACCACTTCGTTCGGGATGACTTGGTTCGACAAGGGGAATGGGTGGTACTATGGTATCCAACAGAGGACATGGGAGCAGACATTTTTACAAAGGCTTTACCACATGACAAGCACTCAAAGTTCTGTCTGTCTATGGGACTATGGCCTGGGTCAAGTGGGGGTGTCAGGACCTAAATTTATCGGGTACGCCCCAGCCTACGGCCCTTGATACAGATTGACAGATGTATGATACATATCATCGGACCTCTATGCACTTGTACTTGCCCTCAGTCTTTTGATCCCACATAGCGGGAGACTGAGGGTGAGTCTATTACTTCTCATACCTTATTTACTTATTTTGTAGTATAGTGCCTTCTGCACATTTTCAGGTATTTAATAGAGTCTTTTGATCCCACATAGCGAACATGGTGGCAATGAAAAGCCAAGGGACTTGTAGTATGTGTGGTTTTTTTTGTAGACGCAGCAGAAGAGTCTGATTCGCAGTAGGATTGTAGAGCACGAATGATCCTCAGTATTGGCTCCTTGGGAAATTCCGTGTGCTGGATTCAACTGGGTGAGCTGATCACAGATCATTAGGGTTGTTCACAATAGCCCTTTTTTCGCCTTTTTTGCCATTCTCTCCGTTTTTTGTAGTCTCTGTAACAGATACTCTATATTGATGACGACAAGTAAGTATCAATATAGACGTTTTTTGCCCATTTGTTTTTTCCCCTTTTTCAATTAGAAGTATGAAAAAGGTAGAAGACGGAAAAAAAACGAGGTCTCACATGCATTTCTGGAAGAAATGGAAAAAAAAGGGCTGCGAAAAGGGGCAACTGTGAAATGCCTAGTTTGAAGTTCCCTTTTTCCGCCCTGTTTGACTCCTTTTTTTTTTTTTTTTGCGTTTCATGCAGCCTGGGTGCTCCTATTGTTCCTCAAAGGTCAGATACCAACTTGAATGTTCAAAAAGGACCGTGGTGAATTTTTCTGGATTTTATAGCTCACTGTCTACCAAACATGAGAAAGGGAGCAAAAAGGGAGCAAAAAGGGCGCAAAAAGGGCGCCAAAAAGGCCAACCGTGAACAACCCTATTGGGAGTTGTGATTGCCACGCGCCACCGATCATGCCATCGGCAGGCGGCATCTCTTCAGGGGACTTTGAATATGGCATCACCATCAATCATCTGTATGCAAGTCGACGATACCCTCGCCAAGCCCGCTAAGAGTACCTCTGCCAAGACCGTCGCTACATTCCCTAATTTCGCAGAAACACACAACTTGAATCCACCCGGTAAGTACTTGCACGTGGGCGCCAAGTTATGCGACGCACCCCACGAAGACGACACAGAGCTCCCCCGTCATTCGTCAGGGGTCGTTGCGATGAAGGACCGCTCGTGACCGGTGCGCCGTCTCGTTGATCCAGGACTCAGACCACTGCGCGTCTGATCAAGACTCCGGTCACTCCACTTCCCAGGAGAAACGAACTGTTGATAGGAAGCAATCCCGAGGGTCACAATCTCGCCTTTGCGAACTGGCAAGTGCGATATGTGCTGTCCCTTTGACGTCCGAATGCCATTTCAAAATAACGAGGTACGAGCTCAGGAATATTGAAGTGTCTGTCTGCAAGAGACTACGAATGCCATCCCCCAGCGGAATTACGGTATCAGTTACGGCCATGCGCTCCGAGATGGCCTCCGCCGGATACATACTGGGTGCCTCCTGTTAGGTTCAGTCGTTTAATAAGCTGGAACTATCAACCCCAGTCATACCTTGATGAATGCATTCACCAAAGGCATGCTGTCGTACGCGACGCTGCTAGCGCGAGCAACCCCCACGGTTGCGTAGATTTCTCGTGGATCTCGGCACGGAGCTCCTCTTGCAATTTTGGAGCTCTGGCAAGCTCGATTCAACTGAACGCTATTGGCATGGCCGTCGTGTCCCGCCCTGCGATCATGATAATCGCGGTCTGTGCAACAATCTCCTCGGTCATTAAATGCTTCGCTGAGGTTTAATCGTGTTGTTGTTGCACTGCAAGAATACGTCGATAAAACTCTTGTCACGGGATACATGTATACTTACCAAGTCGGCCAAACACATCCGTATCGATGTCAAGTCCCTGCCGTGCCGCATCTGTCTTTTCACGAATGGGCCGGGTCCTGACTTCATCTGGATTTGGGGAGGGGGGGGGGGGGGGGGATACCGTTGGGTTGGCGTTGGCCGCGAACTCGGAGTCAATCGTCTCGAAGACAGACACTTCAATATAAACTGATCTCTTACCTCGATATGTTAAATCGAATTGCTCTTTGAGTGTACATTACCACCATTTCAAATCTCTGTCTTTAGCTTTTACTAGATCACGGACTTGGAGTTGACCGCAGTGCGGATTCTCGAGTTGAAATCGACAGAAGTCGTAGAATAAATTAGGTTGGATTAGAGACGTTGATTACCTGCGGCCATGTTCGATTCGAGGTCCCGCCGTTCTGTAGTAGGTGCACCATTCTTTTGTCACGACATCTTGTTTTGAATGGGGGTCCCGCCATGCCCGTCCTGTAGGTTAGTAAGGAATCAAAGAACACATGTGATTCGCTCGAGCTGCCGGTTGATCTGGTTAAAAACATCAACATGATTGTCATAAGTACTTAGTTCGAACCAGAGCTTACGAGTCATCCCCAAGGGTCAACACGTCCCGGTGATGAAATAACGATTCAGGAAGCTAGAACAGAACCCCACCCGAAGCCCTGCCGCCTGCTCGAGATTTAAACCCATTCACTGCATTCAGCCTATCGTGGCCGACCCTGGCCGACCTGAGTCCGCCTGTTCCGGCCGGAACAGGTAGACCAACCTCGGCAGGGATCGGCAGATGGATCGGAAAAGGTCGGCGTGGTCTGCCTACACATATGCCTACTGAGATCCGGCAGACCTGTGCCCACGGGGGGTCTGAATGCAGTGATTTCAACGGAAACAGGGGACAAAAGTAGGGATTCGCAGACTTAAGAAGGCTCAGTGGTGGCCCTCGTTTCTGTCAGCAAGCCAGGCGCGCGGTCCGTTCGATTCGGGCTGGGGCCATTCTTGGGTCATCATGCACTTTTCTTTTTGGGTTTTCGTGGGAGATGGGAGGGGTTTTTGCCGACACAGTTGGACAACAAGAACCAGTGTCTGTCTGCACGGTTGAACCTGCGCATCAAACCAAAGCAAACCACGATAGGGCGCGACACGTAGAAGAGAAGGGAAGTTGAATTTGAACCTCCGGGAGAAGGTTGAACACATCGCATCGCAAGGGTGGTAGAGAATATATCCGAGCCAACTACCGGGAAGGTGTCGCACTCCTAGCAAGGCTTGGTGGTGCCTTTCTGTCCTTATTCCTAGTTTCGAGGGGCCGCAGTAGGTACTAAGCAGGCGTCCGTTCGAATCGGACCAGAGTCATCCTCAATCCGGTACAAGATGGACCTCCACTTCGCTCCGGTAAACAGAGGTGAAAGGTGAAGATAAATTACATATAAAGAATACAATGTTGTGACAAATACTTGACGATGGGAAGTAAAGAATTACCTGATCTCAATCAAGGTAGTTGCGAAAAAGATCGAAAGAAATTTCTATTACACATGTACTACCTTTAAGACGAGCGGGAAATCGTCTTGTGTGGCAGGAAAAATCAGTGAAGTAAAATGGGCCGGGACAAATCTGGAAAGCAGGAAGTTGAGATCTCAGCAGAAAGCAGCCTGAACACGAAGCATTTTCGAGAACTGGGAGAGCGTTGGAATAATATTGGCGGTCAAAATGGGCACACCGTCTTGAAAATCTCCCGTCACTCAACGTGACGGCAGGTGATGGCGTTAAACATGGTACGACGCCAATGGAGGAGCGAGCCCGAGAGCACTGCATCAGAATGTACTGTGACACCGAAAATGAAGGAATTCAATTGCGCCTGCCAAGCGGATGGACTGAATGAAGCCGACGGATGATTGATCATTGCGTACACATTGAGGACTGTTGTGTGGGTATTATCTTGCAAAATATCGAAATTCTATGGCCTTAAACACAGGACAAGTGGATGGCAAGGAAAACAACTCAGATTTTACAGCGGGACTATGCGATACAGAGATTGTTGAATCCGAGAGCAGAAAAGCAGAATGGTTGCAGTAAAGTGCCAGTGGGCAGTTGAAGCAAGCCAGAAGATTGCAGGCCAGGGCGCGAGAAATCACAGGGGAGCGGAAAAGGGAGTACATGGAAGAAGGGGTGAGGTTACTGGTCCTTTTATCTACGCCACGGTGACTCGGCCGCAGTGAGAAAGATTGAGCGGCGCGGCGAGAGAATAACTGCTGCAGTGAGAAATCCGCTGCGGGTTTGCTGGGTAGTATACAAGTTCGTAAGTCAGAGTGAGTATTGATGTTCGTCAGTTTGATGGTCACCTTCGTCAGTCTGATGGCCACCTTAGTCAGTCTGGATAGCCGAGCTTGAATCCTCGTCACTCGATAGAGCCGATCGTGCAAGCTCGTCAGTCGCGATCTCTCGGCGGAGATCATCCCAACTCAGTAGGTGCCGCGGATCCCGCCACCTGCTTTTTTGCTTCCACACCGCCGCCCCCACAAGGAGCGCGTCGCACGTTCGACAGATTGTACGGGTGCCTCCTCCAGCCCAACAGGTGCCGATAGTCTCACCCTCTCCCAGCTGATCTTCACATGTACGGCACCAGCGCGCATTGGCTGTACGGCAATGTCAGCAGCACCGACACGTCGGGACGGAATGGGGTCGGGGGTGGGAACCATGAGGGTCAATCCGATGTATGCGCCCCGTTCACATGTTCAAGGTGACCTGTCCTCTTCTCACCATTCCTGAAGGCAAGCTTCTGCCACATCTTTCCCATCTACATCACCGCCGTCACCCCAGCCGTCGGCCCCCAGCTAGAATGCAGCGCCTTCCTTCGGCTCTTCGGCCCACTCACTGTCCTACAATGTTGCCGGACGCATTTGCGCAGTCGATGCCGTATCAGCCGCACAACGATGGCTACCGTCTGGCATTTGGAACTGAGCCTGGATCTTTTCTCCGACAATCTCTCGTGTGCACAGTACACCGAACCACTGAAATTTTCGCCACAACCGGCCGCCCTTGATCAGAAGCTCGATTTCTTCATGTGTGCCTTGCAGCGGGGATGTTCCACAACAATGCTGACATTTTCATGCCCAGACATCCATCAATCCACCCGGAGCAATCAGCATGCCAGTGGTTCGCATTCCTCAACTTCCTCCCCAGTATATTACTCGTGCACTGTTCTTTTTGGTGGTGAATTATTCAAAACTGACAGATTGTGCTCAGAAATGACCAACATGCTACTTCCAGGTGCGCAC
This sequence comes from Mycena olivaceomarginata, assembly GCA_029378375.1. Classification (NCBI taxonomy): domain Eukaryota; kingdom Fungi; phylum Basidiomycota; class Agaricomycetes; order Agaricales; family Mycenaceae; genus Mycena; species Mycena olivaceomarginata. The sequence continues at coordinate 95,886 of JARKIC010000801.1, read as the reverse complement.
CTCTCACCACAATGTGATGCTCTGATCTAGTACCGGTTGCTCGACACCATATTCGGACTTCGCGCAGTTTGATATATTTTCTGAGGGGTGGGAATCTGTGTGAGTACTCGGGCATCTCCATTCCAAGTCCCGCTCTCACCGTGGCGCGAGAACACTGAGGATTTCAAGTTGGAATGGCCTGCATATGCATATCTTGTGGATAATCTTTAGTTTATTTTTTGCTTAATCTTGACTCAACTCCCATGCTTTTCTGAATCACAATTGTTATAGTGAGTTGCAATGAGAGTCAAACAAGACCATCTCCGACCTACAGAAGGAATGCCACGTGACCGTGAAGATGGGTATGCCAAGGCCAGTGAGTGTCGGAAGATCGTTGCCGACTCGCCAACATCCCGACAGAATGACGAGGATCGACAGCACTGACGAAGATCAACAACGGCACTGACGAACAAGATAATACGGACTGACTGACGAGTTTGTAAATGTCCCGGGTTTGCTGGATGGAGTTGCATGTGGTCATCTGAGCAATTGTGCTCAAATGCCATGAGTATCCAAATGGGACAGGAAAGTAGGCTCTGCAGAACCAGAAGAGATGGAAAGGCAGAGGAGATACAGCTAGCAATTGCACCGCCAAACAATTGAGGCGTTGAAGAACAGTTAATAATAATTCCACAGTCGGCCGGACTATGTGGCCCGCCGGCATCATAAAAAGTCGCTATGCCATAGGCGGTAGCAACTGCGTCCTTTCAGGAAGGGGCTGTGTACAGGTGCCGCAGATGAAAAGACAGTGGTGAAGAAGCCTGAGGCTGGAAGGGGTTAATGGAAGAGGAAGAACAGAGGAGAGCCAGAAGGAGAATGGACATATGGAGTAATTGCACCGCCGAATGAGCAAAATCTTAAAGAACGGTTAATGTTTTTTCTTTCGCTACCGGATTTACATCCATGACCTCGCTGCCCCTAATTCAATTCCCTCTGACTGCACTTTGTTTGGGGACCAAACCGGCACACGCGATCCCATCAGCGTGCTCAATGTCCTCGTTTGTTCTCGATAACAGATCGGTTCCAAACTCCACGATGAAGATTTTGTTTAAACGGCCTCCACACGTCAAGGATTTTTGATTATTAGGTACAGAATAGTAGTTTATATATCAATGGTCAATACGTCCGTGTTGAAATTTATTAACTCATCTTGATTCAAAAATGTGTGTGCATTCAAGGTGAAAAAGTCCTATAACTTTGAATTTCGAAACAATAAGACGATTTCAATGCAGACATATTGTATTCCAGGATACTAGCTGCAATTTCCATCTGTGAAGCAAGTTGCCAATGTGCTTGGATTGACCATTCAACATCAGCTTTAGTGCCGAATCCACCGTGGGAATCCAAGTTATTTGCCGTTCGGGTCGTGCTCGGTGAACCAGATTGTGGATGGTTCTGACACAGAAACAGTCCACATAGCAGCCAGTAGCTCATTAAAGGTCATTCACAAAAGAGAAACTTCTCTGGGCCCAAAATCGAACGTAAACGGACACCATCGTGTGGTGACATATCATGACTGTCTTGAAAATGGACCATTGTACAGCAGGAAAGGCTCAGATAAATTAACTGAGCTGGCGAAGAGGAGAATAAAGCATGTAGAAATATATTCTCCAGCACAATATCAAGACGAAATGTCGAATTGTCGTAACAGCACAGGTGAGGAACCAGTATCAGAAATTATTTGGCAGAGAACAAGGACAATGAGCACGCTGATGGGATCACGTGTGCCGGTCCCCTTGAACGCATCAACCTCCAATCACCGCATGTTGTTTGTGGGCCCTGTGATGCCTTGATTAAGCAGCGATGCTTAATCTTGGCAATTAAACCCTAGTCTCTGTAACAGATACTCTATATTGATGACGACAAGTAAGTATCAATATAGAGTCTGTTAGCAAACACAACCATCTTGTTGGCCGACCCATCAATTTTTTGCGGCCTTGCTCTTGGACACCTTCTCAGGCAATAATTCTGCAAATATTTGAGCATGTAGAGGTCCTTCTAATGGGACAAACCTTCCCTTACACCTAAGCGATTGGTGTAGCTATTGTGATGATATCGGATAGATTTGTGAACAACAGCTTATCTAATCATTTTTTTGCTAGATCATGGATTGAAGGATTGGCTAGCCAAAACACTTAAATCTTGCTGGAGGATATAATCCATCTCAATTTATAAAGCTGCACAGAGTGTTTTACATATATTCATGTTGTATTCATTGTGATACGAAGGAAAGAAATGCCAGTGGGCATAGCCACCTGATTGCATAATCAGTTGGTCGGCCAACAACATGATCGTGTTTGCTATAAGACTAATTAAACCCTTAATCATGGATGTAACCAGTATGAACTTTCCAGTTGATACATCCCAGGCGGACTTGATTAAGGTCCTCATGCAGGATAAAGCCCTGATTAGCCATATAGGACTTATGCTAATCCTTTGGAGCAGTGCGCTATGTGATTAAGGTAGAAATTGCAAATTCCTTGCTATTTCACCCATGGTCCGTTTCACGGCTTATCAACAGTGATGTGCCCATGGGTGGAGGTGAATGGTGTTGATTGATGTGCTCAGAACCTATATAAGAAACACACAAATAACCCCACTTGACTCGAGAGCGGCACAGAAACAATCCAGAGATTGTTCCAACAACCAACAAACAAATCAAACGGCAATATATGCACGTTTCCAAAGATCCCGACGAGTTACAGCCCCTAGTACAGGGCCTTGTAAAGGTTGTAGGGAGAGGTTTCGTATCTCAAGGAGATAATAGAGCAAACTGCGTAGAACGTGTTTCTAGACACAGTGGAAACGTTGTTTCCAAACAAGATAGATTTATAGCTTCGCAGCGTGTGTGTGTGCGTATCCAAGCGACAGCGAAACAAGTTTAAAGTAGTCCCGTAGACTCAAGTAGGGCCCCTAGTTTATAGGCCAAGAACGTTCACAGAGCTTTCCCTAAAGAGGTACTTTCTGAGCAACGCCAGCAGTCACGTTTCCAAAGTTTTCCCTTGACGGTACTTTCTGAAACCCGCTCCGCAAACAACAACAATAATGTTTCTTTCAACAGAGACCCAGATCCAACAGATTCTCAGAGTTCAGACAGTTTCCAGGCAAAGCCCAAGTGCGTTTCCAGAATATATATGATTCAGAAACAAATAAGATTTCGACTAATAATGCTACTCTATAAGAGTGCGTTCGCCGAGGATCCCAGATCAACCCAATGCGCAAGCGTATAGCCTACTAGTTCGGGGGAAGATGCTGTGTCCATCGTAGAAAACACCCTCGGATACTTATACAACCGCCAAGACACTGTTACAAAGCCCAAAACACAATCCCAATGAGTCAAAAGTCCGTTTATCCGTCTCTTTAACCGCGTTTCCGTCGGTTGTTCTTCCGAGCGTCGCCTCCCATTGGTTCCCAGCTGTGAGCACGCCATGTTCCCTTGCCAATTACGAGGCAGTAACCCGTCAGCAGCACCCCTGTATTATTCAGAGGGTGTGTTGATCACCAATAGATCGGCACTGCATCTCGTTCGACCTGTTTCCGCTTCAACTCAAGTTTCCCCTTGGTTCCAAGTACGGAACTTGATAGTACTCCTTTGTAGGTCTCGGTAGATACCCGTTTCTCTGGGGTTTCCCAGAAAGGGTTCTTGAGAAAGAACCTTAGAACACCTTTAGAGTTGTGATCCGGATCCACAGGATAGCCGACCACCTGTTTCGGTGCATCCGCATTCGATGGAAACCGGCAACTCTGGCAACCGAAACACTCGTGACCGAACACGTCTCCTCTAGCGTCTCAACACAACACAACACATTGCCAACTCCCGTTCCCTTGACCCGTTTCCGTTGTTTAAGTGAATGTTGGAAACAAGTCAAAAGAAGTTCCTTGACTTATTATCTGGCTGCACGTTTCCCTTACAGTTTTCAGGGCGAGACTAGCCAATGGACGTTCTAATTCCTTAGAACGTCCACCCGTTTCTCTGTGGTTCGCCCAACAGCTACCAGGAACCAGTACTGTTGCATAGAAACAACAGTTTCAGCAATGAGCACGATCAGAAACATGCAAAATTACGTGTATCTAACCATGGCCCAATTACTGGCTTATCAGCGTCGAGGCTGAGTATGAGATGCGGGGACAGGGGATGCAGCTGCGCAGCCCGCAGATGCTGGCAAGCTTGCCTGTGGTGCACATCTCGCAGGAGCCACTGTTTGTGACGCCACGTCAAGCTTCACTAACTTGGCAAAAGAAATGTCACATGGGTTTTTTGATGGGAATTCGAGAATTGTACACAATGGGCGCATTTTTTCGGGAGACTTTGAGTAAGAGAGTTATAGCCCAGGGTATGTATTGTATCTCTGTGAAGTGGCCAGGTTGCGGCACTATTCCTCGGCAAGTTACAATCTATCACTTCTGATTTGTTGAATGAGGTCACATTTCTGGCAAACAACTCCACACTTGATGCATCTCTACTGCCACTTTGAACACATCTCTACTGCTCTACTTTGCACACCTCATTCTCCCGTCTATGAACTGGTCTTATGGCCCCTAACACAACTCCTACAAAGAAGGCCAAGATTGTAGCATGGAAAAGCGAAGGACGGTCTCATGATTACATCCGGGCGCATCTCACCAGCCGTCACGAAATCTCAGATCACCAGATCATTCGCATCTCGCGGAAATATGGCGAGAAGGAGAACTACTATGATGTTGGACACAAAACTGGATGGCTGCCCAAGATGGACAAGTGGGACACCCAATTTATGGTCTGACAGCTTGCCACCAAGAGGCCCCACGATGCGACGCACCTACAGGAGCAGTTCTACCCCGACCTCCATGTGGATACCGTGAGAAAGCACCTCAGGGAGGGTGGTCTCGAGTCCCATATTCGTCACCTGGTGCCCCTCATCCCGCACCCAAATTTAAAGAAGCCAAAGGAGTGGGCTGAGGCGATGCTGGCTTGGACTGTGGAGAATTGGAAGCAGGTCACATTCTCAGACGAGTCAATTTTTTGTCTCATTGGTTCAGATGGGATGGAGTGGTGCTGGAGGAAGCCAAACGAACACTTAGACCCGCGATTCACGAAGAAGAGGGTGAAACACGGCGGGGGCAGGTTACAGTATGGGGAATGATCACTCCTCACGGGTTGGGCTGGCTTGTCCGCATCGAGGGGAACATGCACAAGGAGTTATACCGCGGAGTCTTACAGGACGACTTCCTCAGCACCATGAACGACCTCGAACTCGATGTGCACAACTACTATTTTCAGCAGGACAACAATCCGAAGCACAAAGCCGGCATTGTGACAAAGTGGTTTGAGAAAAATAACATTGATGTGCTCCCGTGGCCCACTTCTAGCCCTGACATGAAATGTCTGGCATCGCCTCGACCAGATGGTACGCCGCAGGGATCCCCTACCCCAAAATCTGGAGCAGCTGTGGGTGGCTTGGCAGGAAGAATGGGCCCGGATGGATGAGGGGTATATTGCACACCTGTACGAGTCAATGCCCAGACGCATCCGTGCACTATGCGAGGCGAATGGTGGTACCCCACGCTACTAATTAGTTTTGTTTAAATATCCTTGTATCACGCAGCATTCGCTGTTTTTCCTGACGACATGATCTTTCAAACATCCCAAATAGGCAAGTCCCGCATAAATCATGCAATATCTCCACCAAGCCGGACCCGCTGCACTGGAAAATTTATACAGCAATAACCAGGATATAGGGCTACATTTCTCTCCCTCAAAGTCCCCCGAGAAAATGCGCCCATCGAGTGCAATTCTCGAATTCCCATCAGAAAACCCATGTGACATTTCTTTGGCCGAGTTAGTATTGGGCTCGATGGCATCGGCGACACCCTGACCTCCCCCACAGGCAGATCAACCCCGATCTCCCCGCCCCACGCACGGCCTGTAAACAGTGCACTGCTGATCGAGGAGGAGCCGCAGTACGAGTACGGCAGCGTGCCCGAGGAGACGGACGAGGTCACCGACAGGTACAAGTACAGTACGCATACTCGCCTCCGGCTCAGTGTCGGGGTCCTCGCCTGTGGCTCGTCTTCCGTCACATACGGTGCACTGGGTGTGGTCGGCTGCGGCTCGTGCTGCTATGCGAACTCCTCGTCTGCGGTTTGTCGTCTGTCGCTATTACAGTGCCGTGGATGCGACTGTCGTTGCCCGAAGGTGTGTTCGGCGATGTGCGAGCTGAGTAGGGGCATAGCCGTGTGGAGAAAGGCTCGGATACGCCCGAAGAGGCGGACTTGGATATGAATGTGGCTCACTGCTTCACAACGACCGTTAAAACAATAATTTGCAGCTTCTCTGGATTTGAGAATGCATTTTTCTTACTCACAATACCTCTGGGTGCTCAGAGAATGGGTTTGTACTTGAGCTTACAAGACCAATATAATCCGCCGATGGGATTGTAAGGAGGCGCGGAACTGACAAGACAGGGATATGCTTGTGTTTATCTTACAAAGCGCCGATAAGGATCTTATCAGGTGGCTGCCTTATAAGGCTGTTCGGATTTTTCCGACATCCCCCCCTGTTGATTTGAATGAAATAGTTCAGTATTGTCTTTTCTTTTCCCACTCTATGGGGCACACCTCCAGTGCGTTGCGCCACATTCTGCACATCGCCACAGAGTCATCCTGCTCCTCCTCAGGGCTTTCTTCCTAGGTATGTCCTTTCCCTGTATTCCTCAATACTTCTGTTTCCCTAACTTTTTATCTCTTCGCAACCTCCCGCACACAAGCAACTGGAGGTGGCAGCGCCGCTGTCTACGATGTAGTATGGTATCGCCGCGTCCCCCCTTTTTTATGCGCGACTTTTCCGAATGCCATTGTGCAATTCACACCTCGAAACATATTATACGCCAAGTATCTGCTTGACACCACTTAAGTATGGCAAGTCATAAGCATCGCTTTCCCACATCACCCAATACAGAGAACACGTGAGTCCAAGAGAACGAGTAGAAACCAAGAAAGTTCATGCAAGATGCTGCTGGGCTCGTCGGACCTCCACGTGGGCCCAGAAAAATACATGAACCAGAAACAAGTACCCGATTGGTCCGCTGCAGCCAACCTCCCAAGTAAAAAGTTTCAATCCCCCGTTTTTGGCTCACCCAATTCAAGAGAATCCAAAGTATGTTTCTAATCCGAGAATGGGGTACCACAGTGCAGTGAATTCCAGATTCCACAGCTCTGAATCACCACCAGATTCTCGTCCGAAAAGGCCAGATTTAACGGATTATTTTCGGGCACGATGACACTGAGAACATCTTCCGAAGTTGGGGAGATTGCGATGTTAACACACTGGGACCTGAGCTGGCAAATGTGGTTCGTAATTTGGCGAGGATATCGGACGTGATCACGGCTCCTGATCTGTCACTAGCTATGAGATGGACTCTACAGGTCATTCCCAGTATCAATGAGTCGATTGGCAGCGCAAAAGCTCTGGAAGAATTCCTCCAACAGTATGAGCAGGGACTGCCTTATCTAGAGCCTCGCAATTTTGCCGATTACTGCGCAATTTCGTTCAATTCGGCGGTCACGCGTCACGCACCCCCTGTGCCGCGATGAATTTTGGTTTCGGTCATGGGTCACGGCACCCAGTGCCGAATGTAAAATGCGTGACATCAGGGCCAAATCTCCCTTGGAGGTGCAAAAAAGGCAGAATTTTCAAAAAATTCCGTCTTCAATGCCGAATTTTTGGAGGTGTCACGCCAAAGTTCGTTGGTTGCCGAAGTGCCGAATCGGTATTTTGGGTCACGAGTCACAACCCATGCCGAATTGAACGAAATTGCGCAGTACCCTTTCTGAATCTACAGTTTATTGCGGAGGCCGAGCGGTTTCGACATGGTTTGGTTGGACGATAGGTGAGTGAGCCAAACTCCTCACGAATAGAAAAAGACCTCAGTGGCTTTCAAGAAACATTGTCAAACTTGATTTTTAAATGCCTCTCCGAGTCAGAAGCGCTTAAACGCTGACGATCCTGCCAGTCATCCAAGCGTGAGCGACAAGGGGAGTGGGAGGGATTGTGTGTGCAAGCTGGAACAATGCTAGTTACGCTACTCAGGGACTTGGGCAGAACGAGAGCGCGTAAGTGTGGGCGTGGACGTGAGTGTGAGCGTGGCAGCGACGAGGGCCAACACTGAGTGCGACGAGGGACTAATGCAAAGGGGAAACAAATTGTGTCTTATTCATGTACACTACGTACATTTTATAGGTGAGTACAACAATAAAGACAATAAAGACAATATGGCAGAAGGGATGAGTATTGGACAGTACTGTCAAACTCTTGGAAACACTCCTCAGCAGCATGTCAACTTCAATCACAGAATCACACACAAACGGAAGGAGATGGTTTTACCCGAATGAACTTCGCCAGCAGTTTCAGTCTAAAATTCATAAGTTGGTATGTAGTATCGGCCAAGTCAAGCAATATGTTCACTTTCAGGACAATGACACATCCCCAATGTACTTTAATCAAGTTTGACTGCGGTAGGAATCAGTATTAATTGGGATTGTTCCTGATCGTTCCAAAGGTTGAGTAATGAAACCATGCATTGCAAAGTGCCACGAGAAATTGAACAAAGTACTAATTCACGTTCGGGCCGAAGGGGAAAAGCATCGTCTGGTTGCAAGGGGAAGTCGCCACCGATTGGAAAAGGATGTTGACCAAAAATTCTACGTTCTGTTTAAATAGCCCCGTTGTGTTGGCGAGTCCGGCGGGCATGGTCCCAAGAAGATCCCAGTAGGTTGCACATCCCTGTACAACCTATCATAATTCTGCGAAAATTTTCACTTGAGATTGACGTACAGTGCTGGCATTGAAGGGTGCAGGGGGAGGCGGGTCGGCAACGTAGACACCCTGTTCGTTGTTCCTCCCCGGAACGATACCCGGGACCCCAGCGGAAATTCGGCCGGCGGATTCAGACCCAGACACTGGAGTGGCGGCTCGGAACCAATTTTGGGGGAACGTCTGGTTACGGAAGAATGAGCCGACGATGGGCAGAGTAGCTTGTTTCGTGGTGCCTGCTCAAGTTGAGAATTAAATCAAGTGTTGAAAAGTCTAGTCACCGTTCGCAAACACGCTGGAATCAAATAGAATAGATCAGGTCGATGTACTTCGAACTCGAAGGTATGTAGGACGACGAACTTCAGCACAAACGATGCCTCCGTGAACATTGCACTCAAGCGCCTAGGCGGGACAGCGAACTGCGCAATGCTCAGCTGACACTTAAAACAGAGGAGTAGTTCCAACCTGTGGGTTAGCAGCTTGGTCCATCGCAAGGTTTTGCTGTTTAATTCCAATCATCGTCGCAACATTGAAGACTGTATTATTTCCGTTTGGCCCATTGTCGCCAAATTGTCCGAGCTGAAGCAAGTCCTGGGAGGATTAAGTTGCACGCGGAAGATCCAGTGTTGCACATTCACGTACGAGATCGTATAAGATGTCCTGGAAGTTGCGATTATCACCAATGAATGCGTCTGCGCGTGTCATTGACGCGTCGCCTGCCAATTAGGGAAAAAATGAAACTGGATCATAAGAAGCATCTGGGATTCTTACCCTCAAACCCTCCGTGAAGCGCTATGCCGCCAGGATGAGGGCTACCAACATTTCCCGGCAGCGACGGAACTAAAGGAGAACTTCCGCCAATAGAGACCTTGTTCACAAATGGATTGCCTCGCATCATCTTTATTGGGCCGCATGTCGGTCAATTGCTCAGCCTGAGGTTGCCAAACGATACCATGTTTGCTGCAGTAATAAATTCCATCAAGCCTGACTGAACATTGAAAGCCTATCCATAGATATAAGGGATAATCTGCCCGCGGCGTAATCTGGTGTCAGCGTACCTCCATCGCGCCTGTCACAATTTCTTCAAAGCTCGCGATGCCGCTGAAATCGTCTCAGTTTTTGGAAATATCGAGGTAAAAGAACACACTTTCTCGGGATATAACCGTGGTTTGCCAGAGTGTTCATGCCGGCTGGCAAAACGGTGAGGCTGATATTATAACCCTGGTTCTACGAAGACACATACGGCACGCTGCCGATAGAAAATAAGATGAGCGATCGTTGCGAAGTGAAGACAGCCTCACGTCCACGCTGATCGTTTGGACCCGGCGCAATGAAAGGGTGGTTAGCATCCGGAACTTGCTGCAATCCTGTGTTCGTCGGTAGTGGAGGAGAAGTAATCAAGGTCCCCGTTTGTCCCTCTTGCACTTCGGTACCGCGGCGCACGGTGGTAGTGGCAGAGACTAGAGTTGGTAGAAGAATGTAGAGCGTCGTAGAGGGCCGCATACTGGGCTCTTCGCACGGTGCACATACGGGACCTCTTTGCTCTTTTATGGCCGGCCGCCATTCAGGAAAGAATCGAGCGCCCAGGGACTGAAGACCCCGTGGCATTCTGGAATAGCGGCAAAAGAGACCATCTTATGGCGTACAAACGGCATCAACGTACACATGTACACGCCAAAGCTGTGTTTAGAAAATTGAACGCGATTGGCGGAGCGTAGCTGTTTGATACTGATATCCGTTCAAGTCTACCTGGCGCACATGCAGGAGAAGTACTTGGGCCCGTTCTGTGGGCTTCCTCGCAGGTTTTGGTAGCCCCGACCTCGGACCCCGTGGCATTCTGGAATAGCGGCAAAAGAGACCAGCTTGTGGCGTACAAACGGCATCGATGTACACATGTACACGCCAAAGCCGTGTTTAGAAAATTGAACGCGATTGGCGGAGCGTAGCGGTTTGATTCTGATATCCGTTCAAGTCTACCGGGCACACTAGTCCTCATGGTATATGCGAGAGAAGTACTTGGGCCCGTTTTGTGCGATTTCTTACACGTTTTGGTAGCCCCGACCTCGGAACGTACTATGTTGGTGTTGCTTAATCAGAAACAGAGGTTTAGCGACCCTTCCATCTTCCGAGAACCCCGACTGCTAGCCGCCACGAATAACATTTCTTCGTTCCATGTGAATAGAAGCCGGGAACCAGTATGCTTGGTCGAAACGGTCGCACTTTGAACTTCGGGGAAGAGGCGACTTCGGAGAACTTTTTGGGAACCAAAACGATATTCGGTGTCTCCACTTTACGCCCGCTATCGCGTTCTCTCCCTCGCCGCGCAGCTTAACCTCTCCCGGTCTCCGTATCTCTGTTCCCATCGTTCCCCGTCACAAGCGGCCACACCGGACATCCATAATCGCCGAGCCTGTACGTTATTCGAGCGTCTCGTGGACAGGCGCTTTAGCCGGAATGGGGAACTAAGACGGAGGCAGATAAGACGGAGACAAGACAGGCACGCATCGATATCGGCTCATGTACTATGTCTGTGTTTCTCGGAGAAAAACGCGTTTTTTCAAGTTGCAAAAAAAGAGGAAAAAAGAAGAAAAGGGAGGGAGACTCAGATACATACCTGGATTCTATGTGGCTGCTAAAATCGAGCCCAAAGGTCGCTGTTCCAGCAAAAAAAGCAATCAGAAATCTTGATTGAACTGTCGATGCCGTCGTTCCGTTGATCATCAAGGCTTTCAAGAGCTGTCGCTATCGGAGTTAAAGGCCTATCGTCAGCCAATGGTTTTCAAGATGTTTCCGGTCCTTTCACGCGCTACCAAATCACGACTCGGCGCGCCAGCGCGACGCGAACTTGTTCTCTTTTCACCTCACTTCTCTACCCACCGTTGCTGTTCTCCGCAGGCGTTCAGTGCGGCCCTCTAGGCGAGATCTAGGCGACCTTATAGGCTGCCACAAACCCTAGACTTGAAGCAAGCGGATCGACGGAAACAGGACGAAAAGTCGGGGCTGACCCTCACATGAGCAATCAAAACGTCAACCGTTCCAATTGCAGTAGTTCTTCTGGGCTGCACGGGGCTGGATCGCCGCACAAATCACTTCTGCCCAAACTGAGCTTTGTTGAACCGGACCAACCCCGGGCCGGGTCACGCTCGTCACAGCCATGACATTACACACCCTCCACAAAAACATCGGGAATCGGCTCCGAGCTCGTTCCTGTCGTCTTTCTTCCCCACAACTCACGCAGACTCTGAAGACGAGGAACAGAAGCCCGCCGCGTCCGAGCAGACGTCCGCGAACGAGGAGGCGCCCGAGGCACCCAAGGAAGCAGAGGCGGAGGAGGAGGAGGAGCCGGAGGATGTGCGTGTCTCTTCCCTTATTCTTTCGGGGAGAGGGCGGGGCTGACTCTTCTTAGGAACACCCAAAGATCCGCGCAGACTGCGAGGCGTCGCCCGCGTGCGCGCCGCTGAAGCACCACTTTGAGAAATGCCAGGAGAAGGTCAACGCTGGCGAGGGCTTCAAGGGCGAGGACTGTGTTGATGAGATGTACGAGTTCTCTCCGTTCCTGTTGTCCCTACCTTCCCCGATGACTGACTGACTGACGCGCTGCAGGTGTACGTCCCCCGTCCCGTCTATACCCGCGCTGACTGACACTGATCTGCCTTCCTTTCCCCTCGCGCGCTGCGTATCGTATTCAGTCCAGTGCGTCCCCTGCCCCTTCTCCACTTCGCCCCCGCTAACTCTGTGCCTACAGCATGATGCACTGCTCCGAAGCCTGCGCCGCGCCCAAGCTCTTCTCTAAGCTGCGCTAGGCTCCCTTTGCCTTGTCCTTCGTGGATCTCGGACGAAGATACGTCGACCGCCCCTCTTCTCCCCACCTCTGGACGCGGGCTGATTGCGTTTTCTTTTGGACGGCAGGAAAGAAACAGATGCGGTGGAAGATGACCATCCACCGTCGACACAGATGGGCCTGCGCAGGGGGTCGCTGGGGAAGAGCCCGGGCGTCTTGATGCTTGTTTCAATGCATCAAACATCTGCCTGGAGCGTGCGTTCGACGACGGGTCGGACGATGACGCAGACACTTCCAGCCGCATTTTTACGACTAGACTTCAACTGGATGCTACTGTACAACTTTCCTTCGGGCCAAATGGATACTGGTAGGTCGACAAGTCGTGATTCATACATTTCTATGTTTTTCGTTACACAATTGATCGAGCAATCAACGTTCATCTCATTTTTCTCTTTGGCCGCATCGAAGTGTTGCTGTCGCGGGCATGCAAAATACGACCGAACTGAAAGCGCAAGATAACGACTGTTTGCCGTTTCTTGACTCTCTGCTTCATTGATATCAATTTCTGACCTTGCGAGTGTACCGTCTCCTCAACCACCTTATCGAGCCTCGATCCAGCAGCTCAGGGCCAGGTCTTTCTCTTGCTTGACGTCAAGATCTTTTTCGCTCCCCAGAATCCCTTCGAATCCGTCCGCAGCGATTTTGGTTTTTCTGGTGGGCTTCACGAACCCTCACCGGGGTTTATTGTTCGACTAGGTATCCTGCGAATTGGCTTTCTGCAGATGTACAGCATCTCTTTCGCATCTCTTTCGCATCCGCATCCCAACTTCCTCGCTTACTATGAGCTCTGTATAGATGAATAATGCCAAGCGTTCAAACACAGCATTTACATTCATCGGTCCCGTGTCTACACGATGTCTCTGTCCCATTACTCTCCCACCACAGTACATTTCTTGAAGAAGATAGAATCGACTCGGAAGTATTACCCATCGCCGCCTCATCTTACTATCCTTATTTCTTCCTCTCCCGAACATGATGCTCCAACTGCAATCAATTCTGTTGCCCCTTGGTTGCGCTCTGTTCCTGTTCTACCTCGGGCGCGCTCTGGTCTTGTTGCTCCTCGGGCATGCTCTGGTCTGACGCTCAGCCGCACTCTAGCCTTCGCCCTTCTCTCCCGGCCATCCTCAAAACGTCCGGAACCCCGCCGAACTTTGTCGATTGGTTCCTTGATATCGATTTTCAATCCCCCTCCCAGAAACTTTTCGAATCTAACGTCTCCTCGCCCCCATCGAAATCTTGAACCAGCATCTTGGGCTCCGCACCGTGCTAGGTAAAACATTGGTAAAACATTCCCTTCGCGAGAAAAACCCGATCTTGACGTTAGAATTTAGTGATAGCCAAAGCGCTGGTCTTTGGCGTTTTCCTACTCATCCGCGCTTGCCGTTAATGATTTTCTTAGAATCTTTTCGAATCCATCGGCAGCGGTTCCTTTTTTTCACCCTCGACGTCAGCGAACCACCACTTGTCCGCAACTCTTTCTGCGCAGCACATTGCAGATTTTCGTGATTTCTTGTCCGTATTGATGTATCATCTTGCACTGTAAATCGGCATTCCTCACGTGTAAAGTGCGTAACATGCAATTTTTTCACACTCGCATCCGTTTGCTCATTGCGAGCTCTGTTCAAATACACTACATAATTCTTGTAGCACTTCCTAACTAAGCTAGTGCGGGAGGAAATCAAAGAGTGCGCAGGTAGGCATTCCTGTTGTATGTATGCGACTCGTAGATGGTTTGCGAGACCAGCGAGTTCGAGCGAACACGGATGTATAGGCAGAATCGATACGGGCTGTGCAATGTCACAGCTGCCACCAACCTGCGGACCAGTATACTGCTCCCAGGTTGCACAACGGAGCTAACAGGGACGCACACACCTGATCAGTGTGAGCAATCAGACAATCCGCGAGCACTACCTGGGGACTAAAACGAGAGTGGGAGGGAGGAAGGAAGGAAATTGGCGGCAGACATCGGATTTAGGGAATACCATCGTGAGAGTATCATGATACGCTGATAGCGATGCGAGATTCTATCACGAACGTGAAGAGTCGTATAATCTCAAAATGCTCTCCACTCAAGAAGTTCAAGTGAATTATTACTTTGCGCGAGGGAGGACGTGGATTAGCAAAGAAATCGTGCAAACAGCTCGGTGCTGAAGAGGGCGAGGCTGGGCGAGATCCGAGATGTGTATGTACAGACTGCGATGATAACTCGAGAATCAATCAGTTGAGTGCAGAAGGAACAATTTGAATGGCCGAGGCAAAGATCTAGAATGCTGATAAGTGGAAACAGATCTAGAACCATCTCGATTCGGAAACTTACCTTTGCCAATGATCTGTCAAGTGGGAAGGTGTATCTTAGGCAAATCCGAATACCCCATATCGAGTTGTTTGAGGTCTGCGCCGGGACATTATCTGTTGCCTTGCAAAATAAACGGGCAGAAGAGCTTGCGTCCAGCTTCGATGCGGAGGCACTCTATTGTGCGGCCAACGGCATGGAGGAAAGTGGAGAGCCCTCGTGCTGTCGAGAACTCATGTTTGACGCGCAGCAAGCGCGACAAATCAAGCGGGCAGGCGGTATCCACGAGCCAATCAGGAATGTGCGGAGAATATAATTTCCAGATCCGTGATATGTGAAGGAGGAAAAGAGCCGCATTGTCTTCGGGAGTGGCATGCGCTGGTTTTATGAAACAGGAGAGAAACGCGAGGCCGGTGATAGAGGAGTTACAGTTTTCCAGAACAGCGCGCAGGCTGTGACTGCCCAGGGGCCGCGGATAGAAGCTTTGTGTAACGTGGGGAGGGAGACGAGAGGGCCCAGAAGCTCAACACAGGGCTGCTCATCGTCGGCGTGTTGCAGGGAGATGGCAGATAGGTGGGATCAGGCAATTTGAGCGATCGGGGTGAGGGTTTGAGCATCGCACCGGTGAATGTACAGATTCCGGATGTAGGCGATGAGATGCGGGGAAGAGGAAAGGATCTCAGCAAGCTGAGACGTCTTCAGGCGGCTTTCGTCCAATCGGATGGAACAGAATAAATGCATCTGAGCGCGGACGATAAACGCGCGGCAAGCCAGGGCGGAGGAGCAAAGTCTTTCCGCAAGTTGTATAAATAGTCCAGGATTTCATCCCATATTTCCTGGACAAGGAGGTTGGATGCTTCCATGGGCTTGTCCTGCAACGTGGTGGTAAGGACGAGGTGAGTTTAATGACATCACCATCATCTGAGTGGGCTATTGCCGAGCGCCACCTTTCTTCCTCCCGCCATGGCAAAGTCTTTCTCTCATCCTGTGAACACAAACGAAGGTAGGCTGTTTGCGTCGCCCTGGTTTCTGAGGGCCTGGCTCATTCTCGTTGTCAGAAAAGAAGAACGCGTGAATCATGATACGATACATTGGAGAGCGAAATACTACTTACGCGTCGAAACCAAGTGGAAGCCCTGACTAGCTCCTGGCCAGACGTGATACTAGTAGTATTGCTCAGGACATCATGAGAGCCCTCGCAACATCTGTTGGCTGCGTCAATCATCTAGCTGGAGCGGGAGTTCGGAGACGGATGATGGAGTCTCTTCGCAGAATCCTTCGAGCAATCGATGTTCATCCCGTTCTTCTCCTTCCTGTTGTCCGCGCGGATAATCGGGCAGAAGCCGGGGGTTCCAGTGAGCCCCACCGCCCCTCAGATCAGAATGTGAGACTACTGTCGATTGGACAGTTAACCTTTTGGCTCGCAAAAGTGACTTGCGCGCCAAATGGCTTGTGTCGGGCGGAGGCGTGGATTTGGGTGGGATCACCCGCCCATGCCCGGTTGATGCCCAGCGAAATCGATTGCAAGGTATGACTCCCGAATGATCTCATGGGCGAAGGCGTCCAATTATTAACCGTTCTTTAACGAAATGGCTCCTCGGCTGTTCCATTTCTCCATATGTCCATACTCCTTTCGTCTTCATCTGCTCGCACTCTGTTTTTAACCCCATCCATGCTCGAATCCCTGCGCTGGTCCACACTGCCTCTTCATTTTGTATGCCCCATATGTCCTTTCTGCTCGACGGCAGCAATCTGAGGGATCGCACGGGCCCTACGCACCTCGCTTCTTCGGATCTTGACTTGAGCTGTACTGTTCTTTTTTGGTTTAGCTTCACTGCGACCATTACTGCGTCCTGCGGCACAGCGAGGTCAGATTCTAATTTATTGGTCTTTGCTCTGGCTCCTGCTGTCGCCCGCTCGTTAACGAAATCCTCGTCCGGCGGTGCAATTACCCCATTCATCTCTGTACCTTTTAGGCTTTCCTCTGCGTTTGGTCTGAAGGGCGCTTCTCCTTCTCCCTTTTGTGGACCGAACGGATCCCGGGGGTTTTCAATTGAAGTTGTTCAGCTGACATCCCTTCTTGCAATCCGCAGAGGCATGCAGCTCCCCGCAGCTAATTTCCGGCCGTGCCGCGGTTGATTTCTCACTGCATTTCCGCACTGCGGCCGCGTCACCGAGGCATACCTCATGTATTAAGCAGATCCCTCGTATCAGTATGCACATGTTTACCATCACCTCAATTTGCCATCTTTTTTCTCAACTGCCACGTGTTGTACAGCCTCCGCTCCGAGCTCACCAAATTCGGTTTGGTTTCTTCCCATGATTATTTCTGGAAGGCGCCCTAAATCACAATTTAGCCCTGATCGGCTCCGCTTCTGACGTGCCGCTCTGCGGCTCTATTCACCGGGGCCTACTTTCCGGCGCTCGGGGGCCACTCGAAAGAAGCTCGCTTCCCAATCTTCCTTCGTTCTTTTCCCCCATCATCGTCGGGCTGTCCTTACACCTTCAATGCCGTTCTCCACGTCCAGTTCTGTCCTCGATCAAGACCATAGCATCCTCAATGTCGATGTACCCAGTGGCTGGCTCTTCAAGTTGCCCTGATCAAGGCTGGTCGCGGCCATACAGAAAAACCGAGGGCTACCACAATTTTCACTAGCAACTGGGCTTCAAGGCTCACAACACGGACTTGAATGACTGTTCTGGCATGAACCAAGTTGCTGCAAGGCGTACTGACAAGCATTTCATGTATCAAAAGTTCAAAATGCAAGACCTTGCTTCGCCACTCATAGACTCCCTGCTGCCTTCACGACCTCAAGACCCTCGAGATACCTCTCAAGACAGACAAGATGTGGAATACATCTCAAGCTGCGCATTGACAAGACGTCTCAAGACGCGGATACAATGGCTGCTGCTGGCGCCTCCGAGTCAAGACATCGACACTGAATTCCTCAAGCCGCTCAAGAACGATGGCCTCGACATTTTCATATTGATCGACTGCGACACGCGATGGGTAGCAGGCTGGACCCTCCCCAGTGAGAGCTCTTCTTACGCTTCTCCCTTCTCCACGTTCTCACAATTTCAAGCCATACAGAGAACAACAACTAGAGCTAGAGTGAGTCGCCGAAATACTCTGTTGGCCATTTTGCGCGACTACTACTCACGCTGCGAAGCAGAGGATCACTTTGCCCACTTCATACACCCTCTACTCCTCCGGTCGGCTCATTTCATTAGTTTCATTCAGCCCTGATTTTTACTTTCAGTGTTCAAAAGCAATCCAGGTCTCTGCTGGGCAGATATACAGTTCCCTCATCAATTGTAATGCATTTCCCGGACGTCGAGTCCCAGCTTCTCACTGTGCATTTCTCTCTAATTTAATTTAATTTTCCTATCGGTGAACTGAACTCAAGTTCTCAGACGCTAGACCCTCATGTCAACCGCAAGCACGGCTACGCTGAAATCTTTTGTTAGATTTTCCGCGCTGCCGGGAGTTTTTGGTATGCTGTCGCTCATCCTCACTTCCTTGAACGGAGCGCTCAAGTGTTTATCGTTGCGAACACCCAGATTCAGCTTCTTCCTGCGCGTGTGTAGAACGTCTCGCAACCACGGAATATTCATTTGACAGTGCAATTTCTTGCGAGCCAGCTGCTATACAGAGTGAGTTACATTCCATTTCTGTATCCCTTCACTGATCCAACCCCCCGAAGCTTGATGCGCCCAGTTCCGCACTGCAGCAACCACGGTATCGGTTCGACGCGTCCCTAACGTGTCTGATGGAGCCAATTATAGTGATTTGAACTTGAGTGTTTTCCCGATCGAACCGACGTGTCTGCGTTTCCGGTACACCTCGAGTTCGAAAGCGACACTGACATACTTATCTAAGGTTTTGGTCATGCCACCAACACTACTCACCTTCTTACCCTCTTACCACCCTGCCACACAATTGCCGTCCCTAACTTACCAGGACCATTTTTTATTCTTCTCAAAAGTTTGGACTTCATACGGTGATCAGTGTCATCAGTGCGTTATCCCGTATTTCTTATTCCACTGCTGACTGGATCTTCGTCTTCTCGATGCGTACCAACCACAGGGTCACAGGGCACTTTCGACTTGCTGGAAGACCCCGCAGTCAAGGTAGAGGTTAATTAATAGCTAACACAAGCAGGCTGATGATAGCTTAGTAAAAGGTCACCAGCATTAAACTGCTGTCTGGTATGGTGCATGTAGAGGGCAATTGCGGCCCATGGATGCGGAGCTGTGGCACATAGGTAGATTCTATGTAGATTCGCACGAATAAAGTGATCTTTCAATACGTCGTTACATTTTTTTCGGTAATCCATTTGTTGCCACCGCCTGTCTGCACTTACGCCGGAGCGAAGCGAAGGCACGTCTTGTTCGTTGTAACGATCACGGCGGGGGTCACCGTGAGCTGTGAATTCGGCTGTAAACCCCTCCTTGACCCAATAACGCCAATCTCAATTGGCTTACGTCGAATTGAATAGACGGGACAGGCCGAGGGACAGGAAGGTGGGAAGCGGTACACCTGATCCTCGGAGCTCAGCTTCATTGAATTCAGAACACCAGGATGAGACGGGAGAAGTCAATGGCTATCGGCATTGTGCAGGACACCTCCGCCAATGAGAGCACCGCCGGTTTAGCGATATCTTGAAGCAGTCGAGACAGCATGTTTGCTGCTCCCACAGGTGCCTGTTGATGCTGCGGAAGAAGTTCAATGGCATGCAGCCGTGCTGCTGCAGAGTGGGACCAAGGCTTCTTAGTTCTGGACGACTTTGAACTCCCATTGAATTTTGGCGTGGTTAGTCTTGAACCGTTCAGCGAACGGGATTTAATGCCCGTTTCCAACGTTCAGAAAACGGGATTCAATCCCCGTTGAGGGAGCTGGAGGAGCATAAGAGCTCTGCATGTCCTGCATCGAATAACAACCAACGCACCCACAATGCACTTCAGAAACCTTGCCAACCTTGTTTTGCTCAGCACCGCGCTCTCTGTTCAAGCCCGCGCAAGCGCTTCGTTCCCCAAGGTCACTGCGGGCGACTTCCAGCTCATCCAAACCACCACCGCCGCCCCAAGCCGTCTGCTGGCGAATGCCGACATGCCGACGGTCCCGCCCTTTGTCCCGTCCGCGGACAACCTCATCGTAAACACCACGGTACCCCAGGGCGAGTTTGCGGATCTCGGGTTCATCTTCCCGTCCGTCGGAGACAACACCGACCCCGCCGTGTTCGATGGGTCTTTCATCAACCTCACCGTCCTCTACACCCCCCCGGGCGGTGTCGAGACGTTCGTCTTTGGGCACGTTGTCTGTTCTGAATGTTTGATTCATGGTGCTGACGAGGCACATATACAGCATCGATTCTGGCCCAGAGACCGAGTTTTGCGGCTTCTTCCCGGAATTCTTCGTCGAGGGTGTCCTGGATGCGTCAGTTCTCGGAACGTACGATCGTCGCTTCGTGTGATTTATGTCGTGCTATACTGACTGAGTTTGGTCGGCTAGGTATACGGGCAGATGGATTGTCGAGTTCGGGGAAAGCACACAGCCGGATGCGCCTGTGGATCCTGATTCGGGGTGCGGCCCCGAGCCATTCAATATCACGACTGTGGAGTTCGTGAGGACGTGGGAGGTTGTGGAAGCGGCGTGAAGTCGTGGCAAGAAGGCTGTCTATGGTGGAAGACGGCCGAGTGCTCTTGGTGTACACAAACGGATGTATTGGACTTTAGGCCGCCACGATCTTGTCTTTGAATCCCTCAATTTTTTGTCTGTGGTTCGCTTCGACAGACGCACTATGGTCCACAAGAGGACCACAGAAAACCGGGATATGTAGCGACAAGAGTCGAACCCAACTTGAAGTTAAGCGGTGATTTTCTGCGCGCCTGTCTTGGTATGAAGGTCATGACGGAGCCGGGGAGATCGACCAGGAACGGATGCATACCGTCTACTTTCGAGCTTTTACCTCTATGCACCGAGCTCCATGTGGCTGGGATCACGAAAAGTCTCCGTGGCTCTTACCATGTTATTCAAGTTGTATGGCACATATACTGTCCGAAGAGTACTTAATGGTTGCATCTGCCTCCACACAGGGTTGTTTTCTTGCATCTGCAGTGTTTTTTGGGTCGATCACAACCAGAGGACATACTTCGGTTTTGCTTCGGCTTGGCAGATCTGGAATTGAGGAAAAGGCTCGGATAGGGTTCCGATCCGTCCGCCTAACGGAACGGCCGTCGAAAAAACGGCCGGGCCCGTCGAACCCGTTACGGCCGTTTCGACGGATGCTTGATTTCCTTTTTGGGACTTTGCAATGGCAGTACTATAATTGATGCGACGACGACATAGCAAGGTATTTAAACAATTTGGGACACCACTCTGACCTCTCGCACTTCTTTGATGGGTCCCTCTCAGCACGAGAACTTATTCCACTCGGATGATCAGCCTTCCGTTTAAGGACTCCGGCACAGGTCAACATCATTGCTCTGAGTCTTGGACTGGTTGGAACCCTCTAGAACACTTCAAACATGGTCCCCCAAGTGTGTTGGACTAAATTGAATTATATTTTCTAATGGTGATACAATAAACCTGACTAAATAACATGGTTCAACTCAGCCTTTCAAGTGTGGCGCAATTTCCACGGGTTGGACTCAGGATCTGCACGAATAGCCTCAAAAATTTGCATTGAACATTTCAAAATGTATGATATACAGTGCCGGACAGTCAAAGCCAACAAAGTGGACAGTGGCTCAAATGCTGTTTTTTGAGCTTAGCTGAGTTCAGATTCAGATTCAGCACCCTAAAATATGCCCAAAACCGATTTTTTCGGAATTTTCCCACGAGAAAAAGGGTTTGGCCAAATCTTTGGGCCATCTCATCGGAATTGTGTGTACCTCTGTGGGCGTCCTGGGGATCTTACTGCTCGGAAATACCTTGTATAAAGGTATGCGAAATCTTGCTTCATGCTCTTGTCTGTACTCCAAAACTGGTTCCCATTTTTTGTGGTTTCTGAGCCGCAACGTAGAGTCAGCGTAGAGTTGGAATCAGTGGAATGACAGCAGCATGACAATGACTTTTGTCACATAACACTGAACTTTCCCAGGGTTTTCCCTCCATAACCGCTCGTTGAATATATTTCTTTGTACTGGAATCACACCCAGATAGATGAAAAGAGCTCAAATAAATATTTTCACGATTTTACGTATGATTTTTGGTGTCTGGCCAAAATTTTCCACTCCCCAGGTGAAAAATGGGCATTATCTCAGTAACGGCTCGATGAAATTGACTCAAAAAAATTCACGAACCTGCTCTTATTGTTTCTTTTCAATTCCAATGGGTATCAGATGTCATATAGATGGTCAATCGAATTTGTTGACTTTGACTGTCCGGCACTGTACCAGCCGGCATCGCTGACGTTGTTGAGGAGGAGAACGCCCGGCCTGTAGGTTCTCGTTTTGGGTCGGTAGTCCGTGTAATGGTAGGCTGAATGCGAGGAAAGAAATATGAGAAGTGGTCCCGAGCCGTAGAGTACGAAAGTGGCGGAAAATCAGAGTAAGAATGTGGACAAAATGCCGTGTGAAGACAGCGACGTCGTAAGGTGCAATTCGTGGGGATTGGGTGGCTAGACTGCCCACTGGCGACTTTCCGAGAGGAGGGGTCGAGGAGCTCGGTGCTACCTCTAGGCGCTTGGCCTTGCACTGGTCGTGTTGGAGGTGGTTTGTGGTCAAAAGATGATGAGTTGGCAATATTTACGATACAAACAAATGCTGTAACATAAAATAGGGGCATGGTAAAGTAATATCGAAACCAATGTGCAGATGGATTTCCACATGTCGGCCATACGACCCCTCCACAACGTTGCTGAGGATCAAATCCAAGGCGGAAACTACATGTCTATCCCGGCTGACACCGGAATTCCATGGGGCGTATATTCATTGGATTCCGATGGACTCAGATGGCATCAGCTGATATGGCCGGCATTGATGCATCATTTCCACTCGAAGTTCAGAGGATTTGATGGAAACCAGTGGATTTGCCAAGTTTTCCTTTTGGAATCCAATGATTATACGAATCTTCGGAATTCATTGGAAAACTATGGAAAGCCGGAGCACCACGCTCCGAAACAAGTGATGTTATCAGTTTCGGCATGATAGCCGAAGCCGTGCCGTGACTCGTCCCAGCGTGATTGCTTTTGTTGTAGAGTTGTTCACGCAGCTAAAACCAAGCGAAATACTACCAGGGACGGAGGGCTGAAGAACTGTGTCAAATTTAACCTGAAAGAGAGTTACATAGCCCCGCTTTTTCGGATTTTGACAGCATCATGGATGTCGCAAAGGATAATGCGAAGTGCTAGATGGACTTTTGGGCTTCCTTGAGCTCTCATCAAGTGCTTTAGCTTGTGATACTCATATTTGGATTAGTGTGCAGCCTCATCCATCCATTTATTTCTCATTCCCGAACCCCAAGACCAGTCCAACCACCAAGCCACCACCCACGGTCGCAAAGGCGAATGTTCCCGCTGTACTGCCCAATTTGATCTGCAGGCCTACAGAGAGGGGTGGTCCATTAATAGAGGATCTGTAGTATTGTAATTGGGGTGCTCTTGCCAAGGGAATGATTCAACCTAAATGATATAGTGAAGCACTGTCATCGAGCTGAAATGATATTCCAGGCCAAGAGGCCAGCCAGGGATCTGGCATATTTGAGCCTAGAGCAAATCAAAAGTTGAGGAACGCCAGGAAAACTAACTATAACCCGTTCTCCAGTTATGCAAAGCATGACATGTTGTGTTCGACTTACCTCGGGCATCTCGGGGATATCAAAACCCGCGCTCAAGGAAATTATAGGATGCCTTATCGGGCGCGAGACGATGGAATTAAACATTTTATATCGATATAGACGTCATGAGACCTTAGGAAAGTCCTAAACTGACAGGATTAACCGTCTCTCTGTGCTTGTGCTTCCACAATAACAGGAAATAGCGGTTTTAGTCACTTCTATTGAAAGGGGATAGAAGCCACCGAATCAAATAAATTTCTGAGCGTGCGTAGTGCTACTCAGAGCCTCCACAGGACACGATAGAGCTAGTTTGATCTCAAATCCACTTCGGGAAGACAGCGGCCAACGTTCGGCATTTGATCAAATCATTTGTTTCAAAGCGTGGTGCTCCGGCTTTCCATAGAAAACATTAGAATTCCGGTAGGCTCGTGGACCAGCCGGCCCGGTGAAAAATGATGCCATCGTAGAACTCGACAACTACCGCGACCAGCTGGGCTCCCCCGTCGCTTCTTTGGCAGATGGATGATCTCCCCGCCATTTGAGAGGGTACAACTCTGAAAAACGTTGTTTCCCCCCCAAACCTGGAAATTTCGGTCTCGGAAAATGTTAGTTGAGGACGGATAACTTTTGATTCTCTATCCAATGAGCCCAACATGTTTTTTTCTGACCCTCAAAAACATGTTGGGCTCATTGGATAGAAAATCAAAAGTTATCCCACTTTCACTAAGAGACCTAAGAACCTATTTTTTCAGATTTCGACATTTTTCAGAGTTGGAACCTCTCAAATGGCGGGGGAAACACTCGTCACTGAAACATGCGACGTGCCGGCCCAGTCCGTCCACGAGGTACCCTTTTGTTGTCGTTCCCATCAGTATTTGTTCTGATATCGTGTCTATTTGCTCTTTATCCAAATCCGTCTCGCCCGTTGTGTCCGCAACCGAGTGGACGTCGACTGGCCTGCGAGTCTAGAATTCTGGTGTCAGCCAGGATACTTGTACAACACCCCGTGCAAAGCTAATAGCCGACATGATCGAAGATCACGGCCATCAGATTGATGTGATGAGAATTTCGGGGATGCTAAGTACAACCCAATTGAAAGTGGAGACGCGACCTGGTGTGTGGACGTGAAGGTGTCGCCCAATTTGCTTACCAGCGACAACCCTGCGAAATTTCACCAATTTTTGGACAGTATATCGCGCAGAGTTGAGCCGGATACGCAGTTAGACATGATAGGGGTGAGACATCAAGTCACATCACACATCTCCTGTTTCTTTCCACCCACCCCCTAGTTGAGCCCGCTGAGATCAAGCCGTGAGACCCTCGGCCGCAAATGCAGTCAGAAATAACCCTGTCCGCTCACTTTTCAGCTCTCATTTGACTGATGACTCTTCAACGTCTTGGTAACATCCGGTCTAAAATTCTTCGCCCGCCGTCTGGGGACTGGTTACCAGTCTAAGCTCTGCGTCAACATTGTACGTCCGGACGAGATCAAAAACTTACTTTTTCTGTGGACTGCGTCGACCATCAAAGCAGAATGCGAATTCGGCGACGAGTCAGAAGCAGCAGTCTCTGCTGGACCGTATCTCAGGACTGGATGCTGCTCTGGGTGAGCAATTTTTCTCGCATATTGACCGTTACAGGTCGGTGATTCCTCGCTCTTGGAGTCTTATTACCAATTCCTTAGCAGTCCCTCTCGACATCATCGAAGAGTTTCTGTCGCGGGTGAGCAACATGGTAACAGTTGAAAGCAACGCGTGTCGTTTATTTGCTATCTGACTGATTGATATCGGTTTCTTTTGCCTTTCTAGAAAGCTTTCCAGTCCGTCCTCTACTTCGAACCTCGGCACTCAATGTATACATGGATGTCTGATTACCCTGCCAAACTTGCAACATGTACCTCTGTCTAGTGTCTATGTTCCCCGAAGATTATAACATGTCCAATCAGTCCTATTGCTCCTACTCGTCACTCGGGGGCTGTTCGTCCTCAGATGTGCTCTGGTCCTGTTCTACCTCGGCACTCTGATCCTGTTGCCCCTCGGCCGCGCTTTGGTTCTCACTCCCGCCCGCATTAGCCTGTTGATACTGCCGCAACCACGCTTGGAACATCTCGTCGCTCACGTTGGGCACCTCCGTCACAGGCAGTCCGAGCGCTTGTAACACCTGCGGGTTCTGGGCCGCCGCTGCGCGCATCTCCGGCGTCAGCGTGGCGGTGTTTGAGTCGAGGACCATAATGCATCCGGGATCCCAAGATGCAGCCGCACATACGGTGTCATCGTCCCGCTGAGAAAATGTTAGGTGCCTGCTGGATGTGGGTGAAGGAAGCAATCTCACGGCAAGAAGTTCAGCGGGGGCGGCCCGCGTCAGAGCGAGCAGCGTCATGCAAGACAGGGCGACGGTGGAGAGTCTCATTGTTTATATGAGAAGCGGTTTGTGATGTAGTGTAGGGAGTGTGTTATTGGAAGCGTGAAGTCGAGGTGAGATGAAATGAGATGGGATGAGATTGAGTGGGCGAGGGTGCACGCATTTATATGCAAATTATGCGAGTCAGGGGGTCAGACATTGGCGGATCGCTGAACACATCCGCGTGGATAATCGGGTAGGGCCGAGGATTCCGGTCAGACCCACCGCCCCTCTGATCAGAATGTGAGACTACTCGATTGGATCCGCGTTGTGTTCCCGCCGGTTCGGTGGGGGTCTCCTCTGCGGCGGTATTACTCTGCGCTACGCGATCCGCTTCATGGGCGAGGTGCTGATCGCCTTTATCCAAAACCAACTTGCCATCAACGGAACCTACGAACAATAATTCTGCGTATTCTAATTGTTCTTCGTGTTCCCAGAAATAGTACCTCTCAAGTACCTCTAC
Source organism: Mycena olivaceomarginata (assembly GCA_029378375.1). Taxonomy (NCBI): domain Eukaryota; kingdom Fungi; phylum Basidiomycota; class Agaricomycetes; order Agaricales; family Mycenaceae; genus Mycena; species Mycena olivaceomarginata. The sequence goes on along the minus strand of JARKIC010000801.1, from coordinate 69,280 downwards.
GAGCTGGACTGGAAAATGAATATTCAAAAGCGCACTCGACTAGACCCAATCATGATCTTGCGAACTGCGGAAGCCAAACACGGTCGTTTTTATTGTTCACGTTAATCTCCTGACGCGGCGTTCAATGTGCGTTGACGAGACAGACATAGCCCACCTGGTGTCAACTAGTACTGTTCGTTTTCTGTGGGCTGATCATGGTTCATATTGTCGCATTGAAATATGGATCACTGAATTTAGGTCGTCGTTGTTGTAAGCGCGCAACTGTTATATTTTCTTGTTCAACCTCGCCAGAGACAGGCAAGATGTGTATTTCCCGCCCGACCGCCTAAATGTATAAAACACGTAGAAAGTCGTCTTCCACAGATAGCTGGCCGGGTCAGCGGCTATCGAATTATTCCCGGATTAATATACCGTTTCATTTCCTCGTATCGTTTGTTCGCCGTTGTCCTTTCGCGTCGCCATCTATCCGGCTCTTTCAGAGAGTGGTCTGTCCAACAAATATCCCGGTGGTCATTCAGTGCCACGGGAATTTTATATGTCCGGCAAAATAACGGCATGAATGACGTGAATGCCGAATTGTCTGGTGAGCGCACCGGTACAGTGCCCGGACTCATAATACCGATCCTCGGCCTCTGGAGCGGAGCTCTAGTTGTTGCGTGCGCACGATCCCCAACCGAATGTTGTGCCAACGACGGTCGTTAACATGGATCCCGGTCACTGAGATTTTGCCTCAGAAAATAGGGTGAAAGCAAGAAATATAGATTGATGGAGTTGGAGTAACCATTCTACGCCCGTTTTGTTCATTTCTCTTCGGTCAGGGTATAGTTGAACTCAAGGGTGCTGAATCAACTTTGAATGCCAAATCACGAAGGTAACGAAAAGCTGCTTCAGGCTCTTAGAAAGCTGAGGTTCACGCAACCATCGAGACCAGTGGACATATTGCGGATAGGTATGAGGGTACACAGTGCGGGGAATGGCAACTGACTTATGAGGGATGGGTCAACAGCATATGTCGGCGGAGAGAGGGTATATAGGGCAGTCGAACAGGAAGAAACATGCGGCGGTGCACAGCGTCGCCATAAACACAAAGCTCTTTATCTAGAATAGTCGGGAGGTGCCTCATCTGACAGTCGTTGCGCCGATGATGCTGAGTGCATCTGTGACTGCATGTCGTGCATTCGGGCGGTCAACTCCCTCAGCTGAGAAAGGATATCCGCGTCGGGAGATCGACGTCCTTCGCCATTCGGAATCACCGCCCCGACCACGGCCTGGGATACGATTGGTGCCTGGCGCTCCAATTCCTGAACATTACCCGTCTTCTCCTGGGTGGCACTAAGCTCGCTCTCGAAGTCCCTCTGGCATCCCGTAGTGGTGCTCTGTGAGTCAGAATTGTCCGCGGCCGAGCTGGGTGCGAGAAATCCGGGAGCTACGGTGGGCAAAGGAGTGACGCTGAGATCGGTGTGTGCAGTTCGGTGTTTTCGGTGCTTGTGGCGTTGCAAAAGAAATATCGCAATTGCAATCATGGCGCACAGTGCTATCACGATGCCAATGATGGCTCCTGTGTGCAATTTAGATCTGCAGAGCACAAATATCAGACCAAAGCTTGCTAGATACGTAGAACCCCTCCTCACCGGTGTGTAGCTGCAACTTGAGCTTGGGGCGTGCCAGAAGGCGTTGAACCAGTGTCGTTCCTTGAAGCAGAAGGTGTTGTAGTGCCACTCACACCTGTCGTTGACAATGGTGAAGTACCTCCTGTTGACAAATGTGAAGTTGTACTGGGAGAATTCGATGTAACTCTGTGATACCGGCGAATATCAGACCCCCACGTTCGACAAGTAGCTGGAATCCATCCTCACGGGTGTGTGGATGGACGTTGAGAGTTTTGGGACGAGCCAGAAGGTGTTGAGCCGGTACCGGTGCCGCTTATACCCGTTGAGACGGGGGTGAATTTGGGCGTCATGAACTGGTTTGCTAGGGATCGGAGGTGGTGTGGGGGGCATTATCGGGTGTAGTGGAGGGTGGTAGGAGTGCCTGTTGCGTCAGCAGCGAATGCTTGGGCCGCTTCGAGGTCAAAAGTACCAGGCTGCAATATTCATCAATTTCTCCACGCGGGTATATCGTGGTCTGAACCACGTACTACAGAGGGTCGCAGAAGGTATCACCAAAGCCCAGGCTGGATCTCCGGCTGGAAGTGGAATGTGAGACAATTTCATGCTATCGGCAAACTATCGATCACTGTGAGAAGGAAGTGCCATGAATTTCAATATGCCTTTCAAGACTTGGGGTGTTGAAATTCATGATGTTCCACTTGAAATTTGATGACGGTTTTATTATGTATTCATGATGAAACATCATGAACGAGAACAGCCGGTTTCATGACATATTTAGGAACATATCATGATGTTTTTTTCATAATGGTTCATATTGAATGCACATGTTTTCGTCATGGTAGTCATGCCCTAGTGTGGTCACCTATAGTATCACTGTGGGTGTCAAAGCTCATCAAATTCACAAAAAAAAAATCATATACTTTAGTCATGAAATCCATCCAATTGACCAGTGAAATATAGATAGACAAGAGCTGAAAAAAGCAGCTACAATACACAGTTTATCATTGATTAGATTTATTATTATTTACTATTGTATCATTTGTGATTATGTAATCAGGATACCTTATATTTCCGATAGATATAACATCAAGCACAAAGGACCTGGTTGGTTAACTACAATGTTATGTAGGACTTCTTCTCACACATGCACATACACACAGGGAAAATTTTGGGAGGTCATGACATGAGTTTTGTACCTTGCCTGAGCCACCGGGCAGAGGCTCTTCACATCTGAGAGATTATGAAATTCATGCAGATTGAACCATGGAATTCAGTATGTATTGCTATGGCCAGAAACACCTGAAAAAATACATGAAAGGTAAATTCTTATGTTGGACAAGTGGAGTAATGACATCATACTTTAGGGCAAGCTTCGGCTAGTCTAGCAACAGTCCCGCGGCATTTTCCATGACATGTTTTCATGATGAATGGTCAGGAGACCATGACCAGAATCCAGAGCACAAAAACGACAGAAAATAGTCATGAATTGCACCTTGAAATTCAAGATGGCTACCATGACAAAACATTATGAAATTTGAAATTCAAAAAGAATTGTCTTGAAATTCATGACGATTACTTCTCACAGTGTATCGGTCTGACGGTGTCTGTAAATAGGTGTCTGCCAGGTGTCTGCCGTAGAAGCTGTTGTCTGGAACAGTCAGGGGGCAGCCTGTGGGTCTATTGGTCTGTAGTGTCTGCCACAGACCGCTACAGACATTCATGATTTTCCAGATGCAAGCGAGCAGTGATGCGGCTTCGGCTGACACGCTCCGTCACTCACATGTCACACATGTTTTGTAACACGATTAGATCTTGGCAGAATTTCAACACGTGTTTACTGCTCCAATTTCGCGTCTTTTGTCCTGAAAGCTCACAGAGACGTGTATTGAAATGTAAAGTCCATGATAAAGCATTGGAGTTGGTGAGAATATTAATATTAGATCGGGGTACAGCGGGTTGGCCTAAGTCCAAAGTCAATTACGTATCACGTCAACTGGGTTGGAATCGTTTTGGCAGAGGATTGGGAACGAACCGACGCACCCGATCAGGGCCTTAGTTTGAGTATCGACTGGCAGCTGAGCAAAATGCGAGGGAAGAAGCGATAACTGCGTCAACCATATAATTATAAATTTTAAATCTTCGAAGATAAGCCGCCTAATAGTGAGAGACCGTGTTCTCGTCAATCATGTCATGAACTTGAGGCCCTGATCGTCAAGCAAATCTATAAACGAAAAATTCCGAGAGAGGATGCAATCGTCTGCATCCCATCTGGGTCCGAGCTCGATATGTCACTGTCAAAGTTGTGGAGCAGAAAATCCCGAGATTCAGCGATGGCGACTTGTAAATTCTGCGCTATCCCATTGCATTTGCGGCTTACGGCGCGAAGAATTCGGAGAATTATTGAAATCCAAGGTGTTTGTGTGCTGAGACGATTGGTTGAACTTGGCTGAATTTCGATCGGAACTGAGCCAGGGGGTGACGGTGTTTGTTCCAAACATGACCATCGTGTGAGCTCGGCTTTTCCTCGAACCCTCGCTTTCCTCTTTCCCACCACGTCGCTCAGGCAAATAGCCCGTTAGCAATACTGCGGGCCTTCCTTCTGTGTAGATATTCTTGTGCCTATCGTCTCTGCCGCCGCGCTCACCCGCGGTCGTAATGGACCCGCACACGCGCTATGTTTATCTCTCCTGGATTCTCCGGCTTCGCAAGACCCGTGGCTCTTCCGGTTTACTTGTGCCGCTCCCTCCTGCCGTCAGAAAAGATCTGCTTGCGTAGTTACCCCGATTCAAGCGGCGGCCATAAATCCAACAATCCAACAGTCATCTAGAGCATCTCTCCATCTCGTCCGCGCTCTTGTACCTCTCACGCTGGTCAGAATAGCCCTGACTCCTCATACTATCGAGACTCCAGCGCTCTTCCTTCCGTGATAACCTTATCACTGTGGGTTTCCGTGTGTCAAGAATGGACATTCCACGGTTTGTTACAGGTTCTTTATATAGCCCAGAGGGTGCTTACATCGTTGCTCTCACTGCATTCAGACCCCCCCATAGGCACACATGTGCCTATGTCGCAGATCTCTGCCGAGATGCGCCTATCCAGGTCTATATTGGTCTATGTTGGTCTAGTGTGTCTGCCTACGCAAGGCCTGCCCACGTTGACCGATCCGGGCCAATGGTGGTGTGCCGATCGTCGCCGACCCTGGCCGAGGTAGGTCCGCCTATTCCGGCCGGAACACGTAGACCAACCTCGGCAGATGGATCGGCAAAGGTCGGCGTGGTCTGCCTACGCATATGCCTACTGGGATCTGGCAGACCTGTGCCTATGGGGGGGTCTGAATGCAGTGTCTGTCACTTCTGGTCGAGATCTCACATTCCGCGTCCCTCGTCATGAAGCAGTTTTTGGCTTGGCACGAGGAATCAGACCTATTTATATTGTGTTCAAAATACACACTCTCGTGACAGTCTTTCCCTTTGGCTCCGAAGGTGCTTTGTCGCTCTTATCTCGATAGCATGAGACCAATCCCTTGTCTCTAAGCAATCAGATTCCCTGTCTTCAAGCGGTATAAGTATCTCCCTGCTCCCTAAACCCGAGTTTGTGCTCTCCCTGCGACGCAGCACTCACTCCGCGATGGTTCTCGCAGCCACATTCATCGCATCTCTCCTGTTGGTCGCTGCGGCGAAGCCCATGGGCCCTCGGGCCATGGTGGTTCATGAGACTCGTGCAGAACCCGCCCGTGGATTCGTGAAGTCTGGCGTAGCCTCGCCTGCGAAAGAGCTCACGCTGCGCATTGCGCTGAGACCTAACAACATCGCGGGGCTCGAAACGCTCTGTACGCCGTCTCGGATCCGGCTAGCTCGCTCTACGGCCAGCATCTCACGCCAGCGGAGGTTCGTTTGGCGCTCCTTTCATCAATTATACTTCTTCTCCATCTGTTTCCAGGTCGCGGATTTCGTCAAGCCCACGGACGAGACGCTCTCAGTCGTCAGCGAGTGGCTCACGGAGAACGGCATCTCATCCACGCCCGTCACCCCGGCGGGCGACATGCTCGAAATCGTCATCCCCGTCGCGAAAGCTAACGACCTTCTCTCGACGGACTTTTCCGTCTTCACGCACGTCGAGACCGGAAAGACGAGCATTCGCACGCTCGCGTATTCCATCCCAGCGGTGCTTTCAGGATCACATCGACTTTTTCCATCCCACGACAAGCTTCACGCGGCCGATGGCGGCGCGTCCAAAATTCACCGCGATCAAGGCGAAGCGGGCCGAGCCTGCAGCTGATGTTGCGCCGGTGTCCAACGCCGTGCCCGCGTCGTGCAATACGGTTATAACTCCAACGTGTTTGCAGGTGGGTACTTGCGCCGGTCGGCTGCTTTCCGTTCCCGCTGACCATCGCGGAATTTAGGCGATATACGGGATCCCCGCTACGCCTGCAACACAGGCCACGAATAAGCTTGGTGTCTCTGGGTTCATTGAGCAGTTTGCCAACGAGGCGGATTTGACTGTATGTCATCCATACCTCGTATTTCCACTTTGAGTTATAGTGCACTGAGGTGATTTTCTTCAGGAATTCCTAACGAACTTCCGTACTGACATCCGGTCAACCACGACCTTTACCCTGCAGACCCTCGACGGTGGTACGAATACGCAGACCCGGGCCGATGCCGGCATTGAGGCCGTAAGCTCCCTTCCCACATGTTCAGTTCGGTTGGAGCTCTCACACCTGTTTCGGTAGAACTTGGACACGCAGGTGATTATAGTCGTTTATCACCAACTGGTGGTAAATCCAAGTTTAACTTTTGACATGTTGAAAAGTACACTATCGGCATCGCGACGGGTGTTTCCGGTGACGTTTTATCTCTGTCGGGGAATCGAATAGGGACGGGCGTCGATGGGTTTATGGATATACTTACGACGCTCATCGCGGAGGCAAAAGGGACTCGCCCGAATGTTTTGACCACCAGTTACGGATTCGACGAGAGCGATCTGTCAAGAGCGGTTGCAACGTAAGTTTATGCTAACGCGGGGTGTGGTTGTAGGGTGAACGTTCATGACTTGCTCAGCACACTGTGTAACACTTACATGCAACTCGGCGCTCTTGGTGGGTCTTGTTCAATCTTGGCCCCTCATTTTTCCGACTGACGTTTGCGTTTCCCTCAGGCACCTCGATCTTGTTCTCTTCTGGCGACGGTAATTAACTCGTCCTGCCCGTCATCTCAATACATTAACCCATAACACAGGCGGAGTTAGCGGTAGTCAGTCGCAGACTTGGTACGCCCCTCTCGATTTCCATCGTAGTCTCCGCCCGTCTGACGAAGAGAAAATGTTTCATAGCACGACTTTTATCCCGACGCTGCCCTCCGACTGTCCTTTGTACGTCACCACTATTGAGTTCTCTATGTCTATGAAATTATTCACGGCGTTTACAGCGTTACCTCTGTTGGTGCTACTGGCGGGATCACCGAGACCGCTGCGTCGTTCTCCTCGGGAGGCGAGTCTCTGTGCCCATGGTCATTAACATTTCTGAATATTAATTCATCCTAGGTTTCTCGAACTATTTCGGTATCCCGAGTTACCAGGTGCTGGTCTTGTGTTTTTCGTTAGACACCTACTTACCTGCTCGTGGGCCGGCCCACCAGAGTGCCGACGTCGCAACCTACCTCGCCACCCTGGGCACAACGAACAGCGGGAAATTCAACCGCACTGGGCGTGGATTCCCTGACGTTGCAGCGCAGGGCGAGAACTTTGAGATTGCTTGGGGTGAGCTCTAGTCTTCTAATCCAATTCTAATTCCAATCCGAATCTTCTTCCTGTTCCCCCATCCGTTCGCCCGGTGCTAACTCCATTCACCGTACACTCCAGATACCGAGCTGGGCACCGTCGACGGGACGAGCTGCAGCACTCCGACATTCGCGTCCATCATCGCGCTCTTGAACGATGGGCTGGTGGCTGCCGGGAAGCCGACTCTGGGGTTCCTGAATCCTCTCTTATACAGCGCCGCAGGGCGTGCGGCCCTCAACGATATCAAGACCGGTATGTACCACTCCTCTGCTTATTTCGCGCGACGTGAATCAATTTAACTCAACTTCGTCTACAGGCAACAACCCAGGTTGCAACACCAAGTGCATATCTTTAGCTCTGTCGAATAATTGCTGATATACTCTCATGGACAGTGGATTCCCGGCTACGACTGGTTGGGACCCCGTCACTGGTTTGGGGACGCCGAACTTTGCGGCGCTCAAGGCGGCTGTTGGGCTGTAGGTGTAAGTATGGGTGTGAGTAAAGGAGGTAAACTTGAATTCCGGCTTGTTACGATGTATTAGGAAGTTCCGAATTACGATTTTGGTCCGATTGAAAGCGTGTAAGATTCGTTGATTGTCTGAGGCGTTTTGATCTTTTGTATCACAAATCAGGCTTAGAAAGATATTGAAAGTCCATCGCTGACAGGGTTACAATGGATACGATTACTGGAATTGTATCCTATCAATAATCATTCCGCGTCTGGGTCTCTGAACTCTCTCATGAGACGACATGAATGCAGACCAGCATTTCTGGGGATAATCAACCGAAAAACCTCGACACCGCTTGCGCGGCCGGAGGCGCTGCCTCCGCGGCGATGCGCAGAATGTAGTCTCTTAACGCACGTGAAGAAGTGCCCGGGTACGCTTTCGAAGGCACTAATCCAGTGAAAGCGACCCTCCCATTAAGCATCTGGTACCGAAACACGGGTCGTCGCCACGGGTGGGCCCGAGCACGAGGTTTGACTGGCGACTGGAAGTAGTGGTGGTTCTCGCGAAGGACATCGTCTGCCCTGACATATTTGTATCCGTCCAGGTCCTGGCGGGATTTCATCGTTATGCACCCCACTTCTGTTCCCAGCGGGAGAGACCTTCCAGATCGCTGATGTGGATGTGCAGGTCATCCGACGTCGCATCCCTGAGCAGATGTTGAAAACTGGATCCCAGAGGGTGAAGCAGCGGTGTGCGACGAGTACAAAGGCAAGAAAGTGATTGGTGTTACATAATGACTACGGGCCGATTTCCGGGGGTCGAGACTCGACTTCCAACACACCCCCTGGGTCGAGACACCCCCCTGAATCTACATCGAATATTCCCCCTCTTCAATATTGTTCAATGTCATCTTCTCCAACGCTAACTGAACGGAACTCGTCGAGGTCCGTTTCTTCTTCTTCTTCTTCTTATTTTTTTCGGGAGTTCCAGCGACCAAAGTCGACGCGGTGAGGGTTGGAGACGGAGGGGTAGGGGACTGATCAGCAACAGGACTGGGAGGAGAATAAGGTACACTCAAAGCGCCAAATACGCTTTTCGCGGATCGTGGGGTCCATGGTGTCGATGTTGATCTCGAATGGGAGGTCAACGGCGGCGGCGGGCAATGTGAGGGTTGGTAAAGACGGATGCGGCAACATTCGCGGCACCGGTTGTCGCTGTCGCTGGAGTCGTTTTCCGCGACCTGAGCACATTGACAGTTGCGAAGAATGCGGGCGCTTAATGTCCTCGGGCATGGTCGAGACGCAATACTGCGCAAAATGCCCAGGGAGGCCACAGCGGTAGCAGACATCCGTGCGGTTCCTAGTATTGGTCCAATCGAATTCTTTGCCAGCCAAGGAGTGCGAGGAGTCCGCGCGACGGGAGTGACCACGAGTGAGGTGAGCTGCAGCAACTTCACCCCCTTGATTCGCGTCATAGACGTCCTGATTCACGCGCGCAGCGGCAATGACCGAATCATGCCGCTGAAGGTCAGCTCGCTCCCATGTGTTAATCACATTGATCATGGCGGAGATATCGCGCTGAGGGGATTCGAGCTGGAGATGGGTGATGATGGTGGAGTAGGCCGATGAAAGACTGCCCAGGATTTTGTCCTGAACCATGTGAGGAGGTAGAGAGACGGCGATAGCTGTGAGACGACGCTCCGTGGTGACGACGGCCTGGAGGAATTTATCGGCAGGCTGAGAGAGGTCGTGGGAGATGGTGTGGAATTGGGACATGAGGATCGAACGAGTAGCAGGATCTGCGGTGGTGTAGTACAACTTGAGAGTCGCCCAGAGCAAATGTCCGTTAATTCCAATGCCTGCGTTGTTGATCTTGTCCTTCACCGCTTGGCTCAGCGTGAGAAATAAGATACCATGAGCTTTCAAATTGTCGCTAGCCCAAGCACGCATCTGTACAGCACCGTTGGAACCGGAACCGATGGATTGACGGTGTTCCAAAGCCCGTCGGCCAACAACAAAGATGTTGCATCTGGCTTCCAAGTCCAATAGTTCCCTGCACCTTCGAATTTCGCAATATCCAAGGGTTTAACCATGGCGAACAAGAGTCGAAAAAACGAGGGAGAATGAGACAAAGAGTTATCGATGACGGCGACAGACCGGGTGCTGATCGTGACAGCGGACAATTAACAAGGGAAGATAGTCTTCAAGGAGTAGTGGAGCGATAGGCCCATAACCTGTTGAAAACTGGATCCCAGAGGGTGAAGCAGCGGTGTGCGACGAGTACAAAGGCAAGAAAGTGATTGGTGCTACATAATGACTACGGGCCGATTTCCGGGGGTCGAGACTCGACTTCCAACACAGAAACCAGGAAAAATATGGCATCCTCCACTCAGTACCGGCCCGCATTCGAGAGAGAAGACATTTGGGATTTCGATTCATTGGCCACACCGTGTTTAGGATGTGTCCACATTTGAGCATGAGACCCAGTGGAAGCAACAACGCCTTGGGCTGATGCTTCGTAATTCGCATGTTCAGTGACTGAAGATTTTGGGGGATCAAATACTGTGTGCAAGAGTGGCAGAATGTGCACAAAGGGACGGGATTTTATCGGTGGCATTTGTGGGCGCACAGGATGCTGATGAACAAGGCCAATTGAAATTCCTTTTTGGTGCTTGGAATTGGCTTGGATCAGGCTTATTATGCGCGCCTAGGAGACACGGAAAGCATGTATCACACCATTTCGATCTGTTTTTTGTGCACACAACGTGTGCCCTAACGAGGTACGAGTTTAAATATGTATTGAAGCTCTGGCTGCGAGAGACTACGTGTGCCCCTCGGGTTTAATTTTTCAAACTCAATCTGAAGGTCGATCCAAGGTCGATCGCCCCACCGTGCTCTGGAGGTTGTGGGAAATTTCATACTAAGGCCCTTAAAATGTAAGGCCTTGCCCTTTTAAAGCCTTCTAAGCTTGCTGGAACTCCATTTAAGGCCATCAAGGCGAACACTGGCCCCACGTGATGAGACACGTCCGGATTTATGTGTAAACAGATCACAGCATCGGTTGCGCTTATTTTTTAGCCTTCTTACGTACAACAAATGCAAGAAATGACTTGTACTAGTACTAAGGCCAACACCACTGGCTTTAGGATCACTCAGAAAGTCTGCAATCCCACTCGCTTCTCGATATCGGGGTGAGCTTGTTCAAAACGAATCGTTTTGCCAGGAGAGTTATGAGTTAGATTCTACCAATTGCTCGCGATGGCAACCAGCGTGAATGGATGATTTAACGGGCTAATAGTAATACTGAAATAGTCACGAATTTTGATGGATTTTACTAAGGGTCCAACATTTTCCGTGTATAAACGTTTGTACATGGTTATAACCGTTTCCTTTTACTTTTATTTTGCTCGAGGGTCTAAATGGTTTATAAACATTTTTTACAAGGTTACAAGGTTTTCCTTACGGGGCTCCGTGGCACGCAACCCAGCGCAAACTCCGACTGGACCGACTGGACAGGTCAAATGCCTTAGCATTTGAGCAATCAGTGCCATGGCATAAAATGTTACGGCGAGTGACCGGATGTTTTTCATCGTACCACCATGAGCCCCGCTGGCAGACCTGCAAGTGGGGATTCCGCTCCCAAAACAATTCGCAAGCGCACCGCCCCAAAACACCTCGTTGACGGCTCAAATAGTGAAGCCCCCAACACCGCGCATCGAGCCATAGTGGATGAAACTGACGTGTCTTCTTGATCTTCTTGACATACCTTCCTTACACAGCCGGCACCATTGAGAGCCTCATCAAGGCCATTGAAGATCTGGCTGTTGTCCTGCCCTCCACCGTCGCCGAGGGAACAGATGAGGACTAGATTCATCGAGTCCTGACGCGTATCCACGGTCACGATGAAGAGGCAATGATAGACTCGACTTTCAATCGGCGGTTCGATTGCCTCTTCAAAGAGGATGCCCAGTGTCGTGACATGAATGGCCGTCTGCATTGATTCGACGCGGCGAGCTGGGCATGTCGATGGTCGTCCGCTACCTGCGAGAGATAGGTGGAACGCCGCCGGAAATGGATTGGAAGGTGCCGCGGAAAAGCTGGAACCGGTTGTGAAGGAGATGGAGTTTCTGTCGTACGTGCTCCTTTTTTTTCCGTGTGTAACTCGACCTCAATCGTCCAGGGGCACGACTAGAGCAGATGCGCGGAAAGCAGCTCCCCGGTGCAAATCCAAGCAGAAGACGCAACCCGCGCAGGATGTACCGTCTGTATTGCCAGCCGATGCAGCTATGTATGATCGGCTGTATGACGGTATGGTTCTCTTTGCAGATTTTGACGTATCCTCTTGATCGCGCATGTAGCAATAATGCCGTTGAGCATACGGAACGGTAACAGCAACTATCGCCCTAGGAAGCTCCAGCCCCGTCTCGTCCGCAGGGCACATTCGGCTCTTTCCTCGACAATATATGCTGTATAATATGCATGATTGATGTCAATGTTCTTGAGGTTTCTTCCGTAAGTGTTCCTTTTCAATGTAATTAATGTTCCTGATATTTGAGTACCTAAGGTCGCTCCCGTGAGCGAGATAAATCGCTTTTGGGATGCTTTCGCAAATTACGATGGCGATTCAAACACCCCGTTACTGTGGTGGAAGGTAATGTTACGCGAGAGCGTTTGTATTTCACAACTGCTGACTCCCCCCGCCCACATAGACCCACGAATCTGAATTTCTGATCATTTCAAAGATGGCACGCGACTTTCTGGCCATTCCCGGCACCAGTGTCTCAGTTTTTTCGAGTGAACGCCATCTGTGTCACGAGTCCCGGGCATCGTTAAAGCCTCGGACAATCCAGGAGGCAATGCTCACCATGATGTGGATAAAGGACGGGCTTCTCGAGACGGCGTCATTGGAGTGCGGCCGGGGTTAGTACATATACAACTGTATTTCATGCCCCCAAAAAATACCTTTTATAAACGGTTTTAAACGGTTTATAAACCGTTTAAAACCTTTTCCTTTTATTTTGCCCAGATCCATACACGGAAAACAAAAGGTTGGAGCCTTAGATTTTACACTTACCATCCAACAGATATGCTTCGCAATGCTGGATGATCGACGCTGTGGGAGTTGTAATCTCTCCGTTGCTCTGGGAACGTTGCATTAACCATCCATCTGGGAGAGCCAGTGAGACGACCATCTCATCTGATGGCTGACAATGTCGCCGCTGTGTCTGCCACACTGGGATTTGTATTGGAATTCGCACAGTGCATATGAAGTTCTCCTTAAAACGGAAGAGCGCTAAACAACTAGCGATACTCCATGGTATGTGCGGTGCTTCATATTTAATTTGGAGCTGAATCAGGGTTGACATACATTAGAGCTTTGCGAGTGAAATAAACTTGGCGAAAGTTGAACCACGATCAGCCATGCCATTCTGGATGCAGTCCCTTTCATTGACAGGGACCGGATCATGCCCATTGTGAGACGGCCGGGAATCTGCTCAACATTGAGCTCCCAACCAACTATTCCGGAGCAGTTGCACATCTCACCTTTTGACAGACGATCACCGTCACCCAACCTGTTGAACAGATTCGCCCCAGACGTGGGGTTGAGTCGCTCAGATATTAACATCTCATTGGTCTTTCCTGTCCGTCCTCCTTCACAATCTCTTCTTACCATTCAGCATGAACCTTGTTATTTCCTCCTCTTTGTTCTCTGTCATACGAGAAATTTTGCTCTCGCCGGTTTGCCTTGTTTTGGGAAGTACGAAGTACGATTCCTCTGGAACTCGCTGCAATTCAAAAGGCCAATTGCGAATATAGACTACGCTCGTACTACACGGTGAAAAATTACTTACCACAGGGTACGCAGCGGACATCAGCAACAGGCCTATATTTCGCTCTATTCATCTTCTCAATTTATATGCTCGTTCATATCGCATCGATCATGTTTCTCCTGGGAACAATTGCTACAGTACTCGCCATCGCCGAGGCTTGAGTCACTCTGCGGATGAATACGGCCGCGGTTCACGGTTCTAAGGAGCTTGTACGTCTGAACCGGTTGTATGTGGTGCCTGGTGCAACGGAGATTATGCGGTTGGGAATAAACAGGTGAGTTAACAGCCTGCCTGTTAAAGTTTGCCGTAGCCCAGACGCCGCCAGACCGAATCCCGAACACAATGACTGTTGTTTGTCACCATGGTACAAAACCAGTATAAAAGAGTGTCAAACAGGTGAAAAAAAGTCTTCCCCGCCACCTGTCAACTATATAGCAGCCCGGGAGAGGATGGCTTAGTGGATATGCCGTCTGATCTGGTCAGCCTATGCGCTGGTCGCCGTAAGCTTTATGCTACGGCCGCGGGTTCGAGTCCCGCAAAAACCACCAGGGAGTTTTAGTGGGTATTGTGTGTCAGCAGAGTCCCACAGTACCATAAGGAGCAGCTACCTAAACGGGCATATGTTCAAACTGGTCTGCGTAAATGCATTTCTTCCCGTGGTGTAGTCACCTACATTAGGTCACGCGAACCTACATGACGACTACTTTTGGATTGTGACGGGACAACAATGTTGGCCCGGAGGCGCTACGGTGAAACCAAAAGGGGAAGCCCATACCACGGAACTGGTCTCTTCGTCACAATCAATCCAACCAAATATACCTCGTATATTAAGCAGATGCCTCGTATCAGTATGCACCTGTTTGCTTTCGCACGCCACCGCTTCTTTCCGTTCTACCACTCTCTCGGTCGCCTCGAGGCTGCTCCTTACAGCTATTTATTATGATTTATTCCATCATCAACTAGCTTAGACGCTCGGGCGCTTGGTTGAACTGACCTCACCGATCAGCCCAAGATCGGGTCCTCTCACACAAAGATCATTATCAAGGCGCTTATTTTTATTTTTATTTTGCCGATCACCATCTACCCTCGCCTAGCTCTCTGCCGCTCCATTCCGAGAAATCACAGGGCATTTTCTCTCGCGCTCAATATCCGTTGATAAGGAAGGGCCGTCCGAAAGCCTTCATTCGTTCTTTCCCCCATCATCTCCCCCTCCCGCAATCCTTCCCTCTCTTTCCGATACGTCGTTCAACATGATTTTCTGCCCGGGTCAAGCCAACACAAGACGTCGCAAGTGTTCTGAACTCCAAAATATCGGGTGAAACATCAAGGCGCTCAAGCCCACTGGTCGTTATGTGCCAAGACAAATAAGTACTGGAACATCGAATTGTCCAAGATAACTCAATGTACGCAATGAGATCCTGCAACATTTCGAGGCTTCAAATGAACCTGGATTCTTCCCGGTGCTCAACGTCTATGGGGCTCTCACTCGGTTCTATCTACACAGCCGTCAATGCCCACAGCGCTCGCCCTTTCTAAGCTCTTCCACGAGATTCATCTAATTCAGCTTGCACTCAACGCTAGCTAACGCTACAGCACCCGACATATGTAGTGCTCCTGTTCCCGCCAGCGTATCTCCAGCGGTAATCGGCCCTACACCAAACCAGGTGCGTGGTACTCACCTCTTTTCAGCCAGTAGCCCGCTGACCTCGTCAAGCTTTCTGTTTGCTTTATTGAGATGCAGATGCCGTTCATATCATCTTCACCTCGCTGAGGCTCACTCGCTCACCGGTCCCACATGTGTCCTGTGCCGTACCCGTTCAGCTCGGCACCCTCTCAGCACCTGAAAGATATGTACGTTTGAAAACCCGCATCCCAATACTAATCCAGAACTTCCCAATCACCCTCTCGTGGATCGTCGTTTCGTACAGGTGTCCAGCAAGGAAGCTGCGTGGGAATGCGGTGATCCGAGCTGTCGTACGAACGATTACTTGCAGCGGCGCGTACAGCATCCAGGAGCTCGATGGGGGCGGTCGGCCACAGACTGGATGAGAACAGGTGTGTGTGTACCTCGCGGCAACGCGCAAGAGCTGAGGCTTTTGCACAGCGAGCTCGGGGCATCCACAGCTGGATCGCCATGGAGAACTTGCGTCTGTACGTGCGCCTTGATCACCGCGCTCCCACGGAATCCGCTCACACATAATATTTACATAGGATACAGGTCACGGCGGCGAGGTTTGTCGCATTTCCCCATCTCTTGGTGGCTCACGCTCTAGAGTATGCTTATCTGCGCCAACTCATGAGGGCTAAAGAAACTATCCTAACCCAAGTTTTCTGGGGCAGTTCGAGTTTCTGACGTTTTTTTCAGCAGGATGTATGGTGGCGGTGATCTTAAGCATGCCAGATACCGCCAAGCGTCGCCGAGTCTGTGGTCGCGCATTAGACAGAAACATGATTCATGTTCCGGATGTTACTAATCGCTAACGGGAATGAATTAATCTTTGAACCCCGTAGTTGTCCTTCAGTGAATCCTAAATTGGAGTTACCTGTCTGTACTTTTGCCGTAGCGAAGCGAAGGCATGTCTTGTATATATATATATAGCAGCCCCATTCCGGGCTGTTCCGATCCCCACCCACGCCTCGCTGCACGTATCCCCGCACATCCAAAACCCCATTTGCTAACACTGCCATGGGGTCCTTAAACTCACACCGTGATAATTCCAGTGTTGTTGTTCACCTGCTTCTGATAAATGGTCCTCTGTTTCTCTCTTGACATCCCTGTAGAGAATTGATGTTGTTACAGTTATATCATCTGTGGATTGAAGAAAATAATCGTGATCTTCCCTGTGATTCTCATTCCAAGCCCTGTGGGTATGTGGCACCAAGTCTTGTCATTGTCTCAACTGATTTTTCCTATGGTATAGTGACCATGATTAAGTTGCTGACTGGATCAGCAACCGATGGAATTGAGGCCAGGCCCACTATCGATCTCTGGACACCATTCATCCTCATGGCGGAACAAATGTTTTCGCATTTAGGACAAGATTTTGGATTCATTATCATCTCTTGGTGGATTCTTTGATTACTTACTCATCGTTTGCGTTTAGCTACCTTCGTTTCTTACCAGTCTTCGCTCCGTTTAACCTTCCGGCAGCCATCCTCCTCCCTCCTTTTTCTAAGCCGATGTTGGGGTCGACATCGAAATCCCCCGCACTGTGGTAGGGTCGGAGGCCCCACATGTGGAAATCGGCTATTATATAGGTTTTATTCGTATTCTTACCTTACCCCTATCATATGTTACAGCATTGTTTGTACCGTAAATAGTGCCAACTGACGACATTTTGACCGCAAACCACCACCATCCTGACCAGCACAAGGCCAAGTGCCTAGAGGTAGCACCGAGCTCCTCAACCTCTCCTCTCGAAAGTCGCCAGTGGGCAGTCTAGCCACCAGAAACCCCCGAACCACGCCTCATAACACCACCTTCTTTACACGGCATTTTCGCACCCTCTTACTCTGTTTTCTCGCCACTTTTGCACTCTACCAGCCGGGACCAATTTTTACGTTTAATTCCTATCATTCACTCTGCCATTACATGGACTACCGACCCATTTAAAGAGCCTACCAGCCAGAACTTCGACTCCGCCACAGCTGTGAGGGACTTTCAACATCTACATGGCCAAAATCTAGCAAGAAACCAGCCCTAATTTGGTCTGATGGGCAGTGCGAATTTGGTTCACACGAGGGGCTGCCAGCGACATCATTGTTGAAAACCGTGTCGGCAAGGGGTTCTCCAGTTGTGGATGCATGGAATTGCTGTCTCCAGACATAAAGGCAATCCGGCATTGTCCTGGCACCTTGTCATGAATCATCTTTTCATTTTACTTCTAGAACCCAAACAACCCAAACAACCTGATCATTGATCAGATCAACTATCTGATCATTGAACCAGGATACCGTTTTAGGATCCCTAACGGTTTCGATCGGTTCCCCGACCTTTGGGTGCCCAATTGCCCCTCTATGTTCATATACCCCTTCATTTACTTTGCATTAATCTTGTCCGTTGCCGTTGGACACTGTACCTTAATTTACAACCCCTAGAGACTTTAGTGTATAAGCCGTAGTTAATTCCCTGTACTTTACACTATTCTAGTCTAAACTCCAGGCTCATTCGTTTGGAACTCTTCGTGCTTCAGTCGCCCTCGTCACCTCAGAACCCGGAATCTGCTCTGTGCTGACACACCTTCGGCAAGTTAATTTCGCTGCCCACTTGGCCTACCCGTATTTTACGCGTAGACGGCGGGGATCCGTTTAGGGCTGAACCCGTACCGTCACCGTAACATTCGGGTAAGAACTAAACTCACCAACGGTACGGGGACGTAACCGTTTTTACGGGCCGTATTTCCGAGATGTGGTGATTGATCCCGGGGATTAATATTCTCCGCGCCCGGATACTGGCCCGATCACAAAGCAGAAATGACTAACACCCAAAATTGAACTCAGAGCATATCCTTTGGTTCCAGGCGATGAAACGGGTCGCGCAAGAGGATTCAGGCAGGTAAGAAGTTGAAAAACATACCCTTGCATTTTGATTTATTTCTAGGTCTTGTCCCATTTTCTTTCAATTTAATTTCGCCATGATCAATGTTGTGTGACTAACTTTGTTTGTACATGTAGCAAAAGAGAACTAAGCCCGAGTTCCCCTGGGTAGGCAAACCTAAAGGTTCAGCAATAAATTTTAGTACATAGATTGCAGCCAAATTTACAAGAATTGTAACTAACACTTGCTCAAGAATCTTACTACCTCTGCTCAGTCTGGGCACCGTGATGATCCTCAGCTTGAATATTTTACCTCAGGGCTAACCAAGCGCAACAATCCCCAACCTACTTTTCTCTCTAATAAGGGCAGTGCATATCCCTGTTGAATGCCTCTTTCTCTTGTTCAAGTCTTAGATGAACCAGTCCTGATACAAAATGTATGAAGGCATTGTTATGGAAAAGTACCCGGAGTTGTGCTGGAATTCTTGGGGGGTGTGGCCAATCAGCTCGGGATGGGAAATTGACATGTGAGGCATGTTGCACTTCCACAGTGCAATTGCAGGAAGGGGAAGAAGCCACTCTTTGAGAGAATATCCGATGACTTCAAATCCATAATTGAGAGCGCATTGGCAGATTTCTTCAGAGAGAAGGAATGTATTGCAACTTTGAAGCCACGCAGAAATACGGGCTGATTATCGATCCGTTCCTCCTCTCCTGGACGTCTTCTGGGAGCCGAGTCAGCAAACAAGCCCGCATTTTCCCATTCCCATGCGCATGAGGTCCCAGCAGATCCACCTGAGCGGCCTTCAACTTCAGTGAAAACTTTACAATCTTCACGCATTCAATATGTCAAATTGGGCCATGGTATTGGACTCTGGGGTTGCTCTGGGAGCGACGTCCCCAGGACCAAGATAAATCTGCTCAAATCCATCAGGTATGCCGAACCGATTTATGGGATCGTCCGCTGCGCGACAGATGTTGAAGATAACATCAAAGGATCCGGAAGTTATGATTCCCACGTCTCCAATATCTGTTCCCACCCCCCCGGGATTCCAACGGCAAGTCATTAGATGGTTGCGGATGGAATACACGGTAACCGTTGATGCGCACCAGCTGGCGCTGAGCCCGGAGCTGCCCGACCTTGATCTGATTTATATTTCTCTTTCCCCATGAATATGCTACCATAGGGCCTGATTGGGCGCTTGGCCGGTTCGCGGGCGTGTGTTAATGGAACGTGTTTTTTGCGATGGAGTCTGGGCCACCCGCTCCAGCCGCTCCGGAGGCTGCACTGTGCCAGAAAAGGACCACGAAATGAAATCAGACTAAGCCCAATCTCGCTTTGATATTTGTGGGTTGGAATATACGTATATACTCCGGCATCCTGTGTACGTGAGGCTAGTATACGTATCTGAAGTCCCGATTTTGAATGTCGGTGAGATCTAGGAATTCCTGGTTCAATGAATTCGTCAATATAAACGGACCAAGTTTAAGCCTGGGAAATTGTGAAACCGACCTTGTCCACCTTGGCCTTCTCCATCGATAACCCGTCTTTCGCAAGTGTCTCGATCCAGACATCATCATAACGGTCGTCCCTCCGAGATTCTACGTCGCGCCGCTTGTTCTCAGCAACGAGTAGGTAGCGGATAGCCAGAACGAGGACCATGCAGCACACATAACAGACACCGATCACGATCCATGGGACACGATTTCGGGGTTTATATTTTTCCTTGGGAATCGTCGGAATGATAGAAACAAGAAGAAGCATCAGAACTCACCTGCCACATGAAAGGGCCCGCTGCGTTTCCGATACACTGGTGGAATACGGATATCAGGCCGACAAATAACAAGCATCGGGGGATAGATACGGACATATGCACCGAGCATAATGGCATTCGTAGTAATACGCTTCGTGTGTCCAGCGGTGACACTCGAGAGCCAGGAAAGGGAGATTACTTAGGAAACGATGAGGCGGAGTGTGAACGAGCTGTCCAGTGTGTGTTTACCGAATCCAGTTATGAAAATACCTGTGAGATGTTGCTCGTCAGAGTAAACAAGGAAAATGAGGGGCGAACGAACCATTGATATATACACAGAGCATTAAACCAACTTTGTTACTCCAGGGAAGGGTACTGACGAGAATGGTGCCTAAGATGGGAGGAAGATAGAAGATAAAGGCAACCCATGCACGACTGCCTGTCTTGGCGGAAATCGTCACCCCCGCCCAGATTGTTAGGATTTCGACCACACCACCGACACAGCCGAGCAGGGTGGTCTGCAGGACGGTGAAGCCGAAAGAGGAAACGATGAGCGAAAGTTGATTACTAGGTGATTCTCAGCAGAGAGGACTATGGAAAACGGTGAACTAGACTAACGTGAGACTGAAAAAGGAATAGATGAGCTAGTTAAGTACAGTGAAACTGGGGGACACACCTGTTTGGAACATTGCTTAGCGTGGAGAACAGGGCGAAGAGCCAGGTCTTGGGATCGGTAAGAGCTTCGATCATCCTGCAAACAATGAGGAAATAGTTATATCTGAGCATGCATGGAACGCACTGTTCCTTTTTAAAATGCTTGTTCTCCACACCCGTTTGGTTTTCCTGGCAGAATTATGGGGTAAACTCGCTGTTAGTGCCTATGTCAAATACAAACTTGTAAGCGCAGGATGGCAACGACGCGCTCTTGCGGGTTCAGGAACCAGGCGTTTGTGGGGGAATCCGGGAAGCAAAACCTTGGTGGAGATTTGTGCTTGTCATCGAACTGGATAACTTCTATCCTCACCAGAATACTATAGAAGTGACCAGAGTAAGGATGCCAGTTATGATCATCAGCCATTGCCAAGGCTCCAAGGTCGTGGTTTTGATGTGGAGGGTTCCAAAGCTTATGAAGCTGGAAATTATTTGTGCTGCCCCCAAGGTTAGGTAGCATATACGTATTATACTGTCACTTACCCGTCCCATTCATCAAAACTGTCATCGTGGAGGATCAGTCGATCGAAACTTGATAAACGACAAACCACTCACACCAATATCCGACGCGGACGGTTTGTTCCGTACGGGTGTAGAACATAGAGGAGACGATCATAAAGCTAAAGGAAGATCATTAGGGTCCCTCTGATATTCCGATTTTAGATACTCGCCCTGCCGTTATGGAACTAGTGAGATAAAAATGAGCTGGAGAGTAATTTGAAATACAAAATGGATTTGTACCCTTCGCACATCCCCAAAATCAGACGAACAACGAATAGTCCCCCGAAACTCTTGCATGCGGCATGCGAGCAGAGAGCCACTCCCCACATGAATATATTATGCTGCAAACAATTCAGAGCTGGATATCAGCCCGTTCGTTGAGAAAATCACCTCATCCATTTGGCGACGGGAAACGCTGAAGAGCCAGATTTTGAGGAAATTCGAACACCAGGTAGCTCAGGTAGAATATTGTTCCAAGCCTAGGGTCCAATCAGGGTTTTTCTTCGCACGACCTCAAATTTGATACCAATTGTATCTAACAAAGAAGAATCGTCAAGGGTGGAGAGACGTTGTTACTGTGACTCACTGGTTCACAGTCAGGTGGTTTGCCTTACTGACATGTGGAGTCGATACGTGTTCAAACTGACGGGTGCTCGGTTACTCACATGATGCCCAATATCGCGGAGCTACCCAAGGTCGTCTTATCTGTCTCATTTCGTCGTTCGAAGAAGTTCAACTCGGTCGGATATACATACCCATGAATTGAATCCTACAAGCATTTGAATTAAAGCCTCCCTGGATGAAAATTTGCGCCTTCATACCAATAGAGAACTTGAGACCAAACGGTAAGCCAAAAAAAAAAAGGATTGGAAGGCTATCACGTACTGCACATCAACGGGAGAATATGAAAGTCGACTTTACGTCTGGTCAATACTTTAGTCTCTCTCTGTCTAAGTCATCGAGATCTGCCCTGACCGAACTCGTAGCGCCTCTGCTGTGTCCAGCTGGCCATGTTCCCCGTAACCAAGGCGGCACCGGTATCAATTTCCCGCGCAGAGACCTCAACCGTCTGATGCTTCTCGCTGGTGTTCTTCTCCACGCTGGAAGGTTTCTTGGCGCCAGAGTCACTAGAGGCGGACATTGTGGGGAGCAGAATATGAGTGTGGCACGTAAATCCGAACAAGGAACAGTTATAACTTCTTGCTCTAGCCATTCGGTTTGGCTCTCACAGACGCCACGCTTGGACAGCACCTGGTTTCCTTCCACCCAAAATAGCCTGAATCCTGCGATCTCACCCGACCCCCATGACCTCAAAGTCCCTTCGCCGGTATGCCGAACTGAGATAGAATAACCGGTGTGTATTTACTCCAGAAGAGATCTTAATGGCAAATGACAATGATTGGCATTTCAATCAATCGCCCTCGTGGTTCCAATGTCCTTACGGAGCAAATCTCAGAGTTTTGAACGTCCATCAGTTAGTAATGAATCTCCGATCATAGAACTACGCGAGCATATGTACCTATTATCAGGATCTGTGCATCTCTATATGAGACGGGCTACATCACAACGGTGGAGATTAGATACATCCGTAGCATACATTTATGTCGTAGTAAGTACGGGACACCGGCCGTTCCGATCCGGACCTAGCGTCGGCAACAATCCTACCCATCCTATCCTCGGATCTCTTACAATCTCTAACAGACGAAATTATTTCTACCCCGCCCGCCACTGCCCCAAACGCCTCTTGTTCTATAATCTCAAACGCGCGCAATACGTGCTGAGCCTGTGTCTGTTGGCCTCCGATGGCAAATCGGACGCAATATACTTATTCCGCCAACCTCCGTATATGTCACAAATATGTCCGCCCGGGACGCAAGACGACGGTACCAGCACTTGTTGAGCTTGTTCAATTGATCCGGCCGTAGATTCGGCAGGGGAAGAGCGACGCGGAAAACGCTGAGACGGCCAACGACGGCGGGGAAACCAAAGAAAGGATGGGGGACAGCATAATTTTGGACGCAAATAGTGCATTTAGGGCAACATCCTGCAGTACGTGTATGTTAGCATATATTTCCTTTCGAAGTTGAAATGGTAGACTCACATCCCGAATGTGCGCTCGGAAACCTTTCACTCCGTAACTACGAAAAACGAACCAGACCTTCAAAGCACGGAAATGAGACCCAAGCCCGATTTTCCAGTCTCTCATTTCGATCATGACGTTTTCTGTGCGACAATGAGTGTGAATTGAGATAGATTTAAGTCTATCCACCTGCAATTGGCCGTAAGTAAGCTGGTGTGACATCTAGGGCATTCGTCACATATTTTTTATTCCGTACCCATAGTGTCGATGCATCCCAGTTTACAAGACCCCACTGTTGAGTCAGGTAAGCAGTACACGACAAGTCAAGGGGTTGGAAACAGAGGACTTTGTGGAAGTTGGTGCAAAACGAATCTGCGAAATCGTTGATGGCGTCCAACTGACATAAATTCCTGAATTCAGGGCAGGCAAGAGCTACTCCAGCCCAGGCGGCATCGATGTGCAACCAGATAAAGTACTCGCGAGCTACGTACGGATCATAAAATGAGGTGAGTGACTTTCAGTGTGCGGGACACACCGATTGCGCCAAGCTCATCGATCCGGTCCACCGCACCGGTGGATGTGGTTCCTACAGTAGCCACTTTGGGGAAACCCTAAATCAGCCGAAAGTCAAGGAAGGTAGTGGGAAGGAATATGCGCACCGAGGAAGAATGAGATCTTCTCATTTGCCAGATCCTCTTGGATAGCTTTACGTACAGTGTTTCCGCGGCAGTGCAAAGTCATCTGTAATTTCAACATTCAAGATCCGAACCTCGATACCAAGAATCCGGCCATTTTTCAAGCCGAGTGAGTGGGTTTCACTTGATACGTAGATCACAAGATTGGAAGGGTTTGTTTGAGGGAATTCTTCCACATATCTCACACGCGCTGCAACCATGGTGACAAGAAGAGAATCGGAGGCGGTCGCCTAAAGTGGTTCAGATTGTGTCTTCCAGAGAATGACTGGACTTTACCTGGAAAACACCTCCACCGCAACCCGAATGTTGAAAATCCTCAGAAAGGCCAAACATCTTCGCCGCCCAGTCCATGACAATCACTTCGAGTTCCGTGCATGCAGGACTGCATATCCAATTGAATCCGGGATTGAAAAGACTTCCAGCATAAATATCGCCTAGAAAGAATGAAACAAAGCCAGAAAAAAAATTAGATCCAAGAGCATAATTTAGAGGCAAGACTGTTCACCGATTATGCCTTCCCAGGTACACGCGACGGGGAAATACCCAAAGAATGACGGATGTTGCCAGTTTGTCAGACCTGCAAGGCACAGACAGGATAGGTTGAATCGCAGCCATAGTACCCCGCGCTGACACAGTATCTGACCTGGTATGATAAACTTCTGATAGTCGTCCACAACTTCTTGGAAGTTCTGTCCATTTTCAGGGATGGTGCACGGCAGCAACTTTTTAAGATAACCAGGCTCAACCTGAGCCACCACCGGGCGGGATGCCATGGTCTCATAATGATCACAAATTCCTGCAAAGTCTGGAGGAAGTAAGTTTGGGTAGAATATCGGCAGAGGTTCAATATTCACTGTCTATTGCCTGATGTGCGTATTTGCGGAACCTGTTCCGGGGTTGGTCAAAAGACGAGGGGTAACACGAATCTCAGAAGAATATTTGGATATCCATTTTTTTCTTGAAGCGAGGTAGAGAGCAAACGAGATATAAGTGTGAAGTTTATGTTCGCGAAGAAAGATTGCAAAATACGGTCCAGGAGGGCAAGATAGCTTCCCGGTAATATGTGTACCCCTTTTATACTATTTCCATGTTGGGATTGTTGCCAGGAAATGTTGGATCGCCCAATCCAGACAGACTGGTAACTGATAAACAAGAAGTTGAGACTTCCGCCACCAAAGGCAGTCAGCATACTTAGTGGACAGACTCTGAGCTGTTTTATTTTCATCGCGTACTGGTCGCAAACCTGGATTCTGGAAGTGTAATGATCTGATTGCTCGTCGACAATACGAACCGAAGCGCAACCAAGATCATTAATGGTGAGACGCGCATTCTCATTCACTTATGAAACCCACACATTCTCAGGGACCACATGCGAAATCATAAAAATCGATATTCATCATTCATAGCACACTTGGGAAGGTTGAATCCTTATAGATTATCCTGCTTCCGCATTCCGCCGGACCCTAGATGATGGGTGGCCACATCAGAACTTTGTGAGGATCCGTCAAAGCCGACACCGCAGCACACCTGTCAAGCTTCACAAAACCCAGCACATACCGGAAAATGCAGCACACTGGCGCCAAACCCACCATTTACGACACACTGTCAAGTACCCGATACCTACGCTCACAACCTCCGACACAGTTAGCTGACTTTGTTGCCGCCGTCACAGCCACCCCGACACCGTTAGGCTCTCCGTCTATTGATGTCTAGTTCTGTATAGTACCGTAGTTCTGAGCTTCATTGTCGGGGTGTTCACTTAGAAACTCTCAATGTTCATAATATTATTTTCTCACGGTTCAACTGTGTTGTCGGCGAGCTCGCACCGAGATAGCCAGAGCACTGGATCCTGTGTCTTGAGTTTTGGGATCAACTCCCGCTCAGTCTCGGTACTGGTAGGAAGACAATTCAGGAACATTTATTTCTCTGCTGCAGTTGCACATCACCTGGTGGTAGCCTTTGAAATATTTCTGATTTGGAAACGAGTTTGGCTGACCATGTGTAGCTGATCGTCCATCGAAATGCTGTGAATTGTTTGCCTAGCTGGACGAGTACAAATGAATCTGGTAACACACCACTCCTCGCATTTGCCCGCAGCACTGGTTCTCAAGTCTTGAGCAATCTCCTCGTCGATAGCGTTGATAGTGTTTCGAATTGCGGCTTGTAGCCCACGACTGTCGCTTTCTCGCTCGGCATGTCGCATTCTCTGCCTTGGCTCAGTATGTACTAGCTTCAATTTGCACAGTAATGGTTGGCTCATCTTTGCTTTGAGTCGCTGCTCTGGATTCTTTACTTGGGGCAACTTCACTCAGCATTCAATGCTGTCAGTAATATTCACGTCGGAAATGTTCAACCCTGTCATCAAGATTCATGGCCGTCAAATCAGCAGTTTCTTGCAGTCATTCACAATCCAGATGGTCCTCACTGTGGATATTTGCTTTACCTACTCCACAGATGACCTATCAAATGTACCGAAGGCACTGCGCGTGAAAATCTACACCGCTACCCCATAGTTTAGGATCCTTGTCAATGCTTCAACTGCTCTCCTAGTTTCATCAAATCAGTTTAGATTCTCAACCAGGATCCAACAAGCCCACCGCTGGTCGTCTTGTGTCGGAACTCTGTGAGTCGATGGAACAATTGTTGCCGTGTTTGTGTTGTCGAATCAACGAGTCGACGTCGACTACATATCTGGTCCCTGGCAATAACGCTGGTTGGGATTCCAGCGAGAATGGTTGAAGACCTGTTTTCTCCAGATGTACGTCAAATTTATTTGGGAAATCGAAGTCAAGACTACGGCCTCCGAAGCGAAGTAGAGGAAAGTCTTGTCGTTCAACTTGTTCCTCGAATTCAACGAGATGAAGGTTCAAAAGAGTTGCGGAAGGTGCTTCTAGTCAAATCTACATTATAATGTGGTATGTACTAGATATATGTATGATAGAATTATGAACTTGGTATCCTACTATGCAGGCTCGGCGTCGCCATGAAGTTCCAAATATTCGGCGGGAAAAAGAGAATGGAACTCGAAGCTGGTATAAGTTAGACCGTCGGCGTGCTGTACGCTCCATGGCTTCAGTTTGCACTTCTTCCTACAGAGGCAAATTAATGACGGAACGAAAGAACCTGTCGAAAGCACCAACCGGGATTTCTCAACCGCGGGTGGTTCAGTCCGGGCGTCAGCAGTTTGGGGGATGCTCTTCGCTTTCGGGCAGAGCGATGAGAAGGATGAGCAATGACCGGATGTATTGGCGAAGAAGAGGTCTAAATAGTCGTCGGCAGTGCGATACAGTGATTCCAGGTCGAGTATATCGGTCTGGAGGACTGGGGCGCTGGTACCAATGTCAATGGCCGCCAAACTGAATACATTACACGCACGCAACCAGGCCCACCAAATAATGCCTGAACTGGTCCTGGCCACCGAGCCATGTTTGGAGATCGCCGAGATCAACCCAGTCGGTCCCAACAAAGAATGCTGGGTTTTTTGTGCGGAATCCCACTGGGAACGACTGTAGTAGCAAATTCACGATCAGTACGGAGACCAGCGGCCGGGGTTGACTATTAGCACACCTTCTCCTTGTATAATGACAGAACTGCCTCCGGGATATGCGCCAGCAGCGCCGCCAGCTCGTCCATGGGCACGAGTGGGGGCACGCAGTGATGGTGGAGGAAAAGAAAGCCCTGATGCAGATCAGCTGGGTGCCGGCAACCGAGCACTGGTCAGCGCGGTGGGAATGTGCTGGGTTTTCTGAAATTATTGATGGTGTGTCGGGTTTTCTGTTCTTTTCTGACATGTGCTGGGTTTTGTGAAGCTTGACAGGTGTGCTGTAGTGTCGGGTTTCCTATATCCTCCCCACCAAACTTTCGGTGTACTGTTCCTATGTATTCTGTAAAAATCGTGCTGAAGAAGTTAACGAACGGAAATCTGACTCTACACTGTTAGTTTCAGCTGCCGCGGACGACCATCCGCCGGAGATCTGCAGCTGATGCGCAGATCATCTTGCTGTTTCTTTGCTCCTTTAGGATTTCTTGAACCCAAAAAGAATATTTCCCATGAACTCACGCGCGTGAGAGCAATGAACTCATTGTTGGGTATGCGATCAGCTTGGCGGTATTATATTAGTGGATCGCCGCTTGCTCCGACGCCGGCGCCACCTCACAATACTTAACGCCGGCGAAGCATCTCAATCTCCCTACGTGCTGCTCGTGAGCGAGACTCGCCCGGAGATCCGCATTGCGTTTTGGCGCCCGAGATGGGACTTAAAGAAGCCAGATGCGGAGAAGCACCGATAGCGAAAGACAGATTGCGGAAGGAATATTTTGTGGCAATCAAATGTTTTCCTTCAGGGGATTCATACTCATCAGATGTCTGACGAACCGGCCTTCCGAACAGCATTGTGGCAACATACAGACTCTTCCAGACTTCCACCACTGAGGACCATGACCTCTCATTTGCACGACGAGCTCTTGACGAGTCCGCCTATCCAGGTAGAGACCAAGTACGGCAAACTAACAGGGGGACGTACCACAAATGGTGCTGCTGTATTCCTCGGTATGTATAGTAGCGCCGGGAGTCGGCCGCACATCTTACGCTCAATCAAGAGGTTCCCTATGCCCTGCCTCCTGCACGGTTTCAGGATCCAGAGCCGTTGCCCACGCATTTCCGTTACGCCGAGAAGGAATATACCCGAGAGCTGACTTGTACGGCTTTCCGTTTACATCGCGAATTTCATTCATCGTTTCTGCAGATGCGGCGCAACCCACAAACGATGGGCAGACACGAGGTGTTTACGGTTCGATTTCTCTTGTAGCATCGGTCTTATTGGTGTGTCCCCCTTAGACTTGATGTCGTTTGAAGATAAAGTGGGGTTCGGCGAGCCTTCTGAGAATGCGTAATATCCGGCTCTATCTCGTCGTTCCTTGGCTAATCCTGTGTATCTAGACTTGTCCTCAATATTCATTCTCCCCCATCGTTCCCAACAAAGAAAGGATTTCCAGTGAGGGTATATATCCACGGAGGGTTAGCATCTCCTGTTTGTCGTGAAAGCTTGATTTCAAAATCCCCCGCAGGTTTCTTCAATTTGGGTCTCCCCATACCCTCGGGTCCCAGGCTCAGTATATTTCTGTGGAACGTTCTGAAGTATGGGTCAACATTGGATACCGTCTCTCCGCATTTGGCTTTCTAGCTTGCGACAAACCCGCGATCAGTGGCAATTTCGGATTCAAGGATCAGTGGCTTGCTGTCAGGTGGATCAGGGAGAATATAAATGCATTCGGAGGTCTGTGTTCTTGCTTTAACCGACCATGTGGATTTTCCAACGTTGAGCGAAGGGGATCCTGAAAATATTCAGATCACTGGGCTTTCTGCTGGTAAGCGAGCGACACACACAAAAAAAACCTGCTGAGAGCACCTCTCAGGTGCTCACTCGGTTCACCAACTGCTGCATTACGCGTCTCACCTGCCCAATGGCGTGAAAGCGCCGTTTCATTCCGCCGTTCTTCAATCCAATGCAATTGTGTAAATTCAACCAGACGTTTTGATGAAGCAGACTCTCACATATTTCGCAGCTTTGACCCGAAAACTCCGGAAGAATTACGCCCCCAATTTGAAGCTCTGTGCCGAGCGCTCAAAATAGATCCGGCTTCCTCTGATGCCCTGAGTCCGTTATCAACGGTCCCTGCATCCGAGATTACCAGAGTTATTGAAACGGATGCTCTGGGCACTGAATACGGGACTTTCCGAGGCTGCTTGGACGGTAAGTGGTTACCGACATCCCCGAAACCTATGGCGTGGCAGCGCTCGGGTTTTGCCCAAAGTCTACGCGACAAAGGGATCACAAGCATCCTTGTCGGCGATCTCACCGACGAATGGTATCTCTACTCAATCGCGCATCCCATCAATTCTCCCAGCGACATCGTGCCGAACCTCGAGCGGTACTATCCGAGCGACGTAGTGGTGAAGCTGATGCAACAATACGACACTCTACCGGAGAATTCGACCAGCGAAGCAGCTCAAAAGCTGTTCGGCGAAATCTTGAGCGATAGTCAGGTTCACCTTCCCGTCCGCATACTCGTTCGTGACTTGCACGACGCGGGATTTCCCATTCTGCGATACGAGATTCGCTGGGCCCCCCAGAAGATGCGCCCAGAAGGCAAGCACATTCGTACATGGCCGATACCGGATCGTTTGAACGGTACATAGGCTACGTTACGCACGGATCCGACAGAGCCGTATGGGCTTTCCGAGTACCGGATTTGATTTCGAGCCAGGTCACCGTCGCCAGGGGGTGGTTAGCGCGGGTGGCAGAGGAGATGGACGCTGTCAGAACCGCAGGAACGCCAGTTAGAGGTCCCAAGGACATTCTGGTATTGGAGGAGGACAAGGCTGAGTGGACTGAAGATCTTAAATGGGACAAAAAGATGAAACTCTTGAGTGCGTTTCAACAGTCATAGTTGACGTCGGAGCTGGTATACTTTGAATGTGTACTACCACACGTCAGGAGTTGTC
Source organism: Mycena olivaceomarginata (assembly GCA_029378375.1). Classification (NCBI taxonomy): domain Eukaryota; kingdom Fungi; phylum Basidiomycota; class Agaricomycetes; order Agaricales; family Mycenaceae; genus Mycena; species Mycena olivaceomarginata. The sequence goes on along the minus strand of JARKIC010000801.1, from coordinate 38,831 downwards.
GTGTCTGTCTGCGAAATATACGGTATTCTGGATCGAGTTGAATAAGAGTGACGAAGAAAAATATTCTAATAGGTGTTCCTCTTCAAAAATGCAAATTTGCTGTTTTGATTCCCAATGAAATTTACTTCGCTTTGAAAATAGCATCCTTCATCGTCAGTAATTCTTCCCATTTGACTATTCCTAAGCTCTCGGGCAAAGAGTCCCAGAAAACGCCCCTCTGCCTCCCATGCAACTCTTCATACCTGTCCAAACAAACTTCACAGAAATGACCTGCCATATCCTCCCAGTCACCTTCATCCCAACGCGCAACTGGATCCGAATCGCGGCCCTCTCTGCTCCGACGATCAAGCACCCTGAGCCAGTTCAGCCTAGCAATATTGCAAGCATCGCGTGTAACACATTCCCCGGGGTGGTCGCCAGGAGGAACTCTGGGACGACACGGGCCCCATGTTTGTTGTGTGCGATAAGAAAAAAGTGCTGGTGATCCGCAGAGAGGCTCTCCCATTCGGGAGACATCAGCATTGTGGCAATATCCGAGTGGGTGCAGCAGTCGTAAAGGATGCAGGGGATGTTCCATAACGCGCCGACCTTGAATGCAACTTGTATGTAAGGTGTCCAAATCGCAGCCATTGTAAGAAGGTCCGGTGGGCTCGGTAGGCTCTGCATCTTCATTGTCATCATCGTCGTCCGGAGTCTGAGGATCGTACACTCTCTGGGCGTCAATTGCGCTCGGATAAAGGTTTAGAAATGAAGGAGCGCACGTCGGAGAAGGTACTCGACGTCGTATTCGTACGCAAGCCAGAGAATGTCCAACACGATCCTGAACGACGACCGTTGCGGGCAGAAAGAAACTACCATGTAGCAAAGAGCAGGTTGAAAAGTCGAAGAACTCGCGAATACAAAGACATACAACCAAACCGTAGAAATATTTGATTGAATACCAGCAACTTAAACGGTGGGACGTGTATGCAACTTGCAAGTCATGTTTTGAGCTTAGACGAGGGCTATGTGAATTCGAAATGCCTGAAAGCTGGTGCAAAACGAGTCTATCAGAGAGCATGACTACCGAGTCAATCTTGGGGTCGGACAATGCGTGTAGCATGGCAAGGACGACGATCACACCCACAAAATGGGCTGTCTTGGTTTACAGATATCAGGAGAGGCACAAGGAATCGAATTGGAAGGGGGGGGGGCACTCTTCAAACGAGAAGCTAAATACATACGTCATGGACATAACAAAAGCGTAGAATTGACCGGTAAAACGGAGTCACATAGTCGTCCCCTTCAGTCAAGCTAGCTTGGCTACTAGATCTGCGAGTCAACTTAGATGAGGTCACACATTAGATAGTTGATGCACGCACCTCAGGAGGTGAAGGGCTCCGCTCATGCAAAAGTCCACAGCAACAAGTTCTGCGCGCATAACTCGCGTATCCGCGCGGTTACGCCCGGCTCGAATTTGCGACGACACCCTCGCAACCTAGACACATCAACCTCAATGCACGAGACCGAGTCGTCCGGCCGACGCGACACACGCGAGAGGAGAAAGCTGAGGAAGACATTGTCGTCAAATTGTAGCCGTGACCGGCGGAAGACGAGGTGCCGGAGATGAGGGAGGACGGCCTGGAGATCTGGTTGCTGAGTGAGACTCGAGAGGAGAAAATTATTGATGATAGGTTCCACGCCGTCTCGATGATCATCCGAAATTTCCAGCCGCTGCACGGAAGGCAGAGCGGATAAACATTCAGTGAGCTCAGCCGCCCCAATGGAGAAATCGGATATGTTGAGAGATTGAAGATGGGTATGGAACGAGGAGCGCGAAGAGAGGGCGAGGAAATCGGCATGTGGCCAGGGTAAAGGGGAGAAATAGTCCGAGCGGAATGTTAAATTCTCGAGACAAGGTAACGTCAGGTTGGCGAGAATGTCGGTGACATCCGGGGCGCAGCTGGGCTGAGGGAACTCGATCGAAAGAGTTCCGACGTTGGACAACGTCGGGCTTAGATACGGAATACGACGTTGGGAACCGCTCCAGACAAGTTGAAGTACAAGGCGACATGTTGTCCCAGAGGATAAACCCGCCATTGACGATAGAGCTGAAGTCACTTTGGGTAACGTGACGCCGATGCATTCCAAAGTCTGCAGTTGCTGGAGATGTGGTCTGGCCAATCTAAGCAGTGACTCAGAAATGACCAGGCGCTTCAGCTTCGGCGCTACATGGAAAAGATCTCCCGTGGCCGGCGCCACCATCTGAATTTCGACCAAATGCAGCTCGAGGCTCTCCAACACGGGGAATCTTCCTTTGGATAAACGTTCCAGGCCTGGAAAGCGCCCTGTGAAGGTAGCGGTTTTCCACCGCTGCGAGTGCTTCACGAGTACGTCGACTGCTTTGGTCGAAGCGGCGCCTCGAGGCGGCAACACCACGTGGAGGGCCGACCCAGCACCCCGCTCTATCACAGTCTTGAGCAGAGTCATCATCTTTCAGGATGGAGATCTTCCCAGACACCCTGAGGAAAATCGATCGTGCTCCAGAGCGAGGCTGTGCCCATCACGATGTCGTGCCACCTGGCACACACCTGGGACACTGCAAAAAGAGGGGCATGGGCGTGACGATGCTTTTCTCTATCCGCCCATAGAGCGACGGTGGGCGGGAAAGGTTTCGAACACATCCAGAATATCGCTAGAAGGGTCTCGACAGGGAGGCGTTTGACTGGTGACCGCAGGCTCAGCCCTTGACAGTCATCGTAATGTGCTTGCAGAGCCGCATGCTCAGCAAGCAGAGTGGCGCGCTCCGACTCCACCACGCTGAGAATGGCTCGAAGTCGGGTGATTTCTTTATCGTACCGCGCGCGCTCGCTGCCGTATCGAGTGAGCTCGGCGGACAGCTCGGAAATGGTGGATTCGAGGTGCTCTGGGGGCTCGGCATGCGCACGCAGAAGGTCGCGAATATGGGTTGTTTTGTTTGGAGGGAGAAGGATCGTCGGAGTGAAGCTTTTGAAACCACAGGTAGGGCAGGAATTGACCATGCTGGGAGACGAAGGTGAGAGCAAGATGATGAGGTCGCGTGCTAGGTCCCGGCTAACGTAATCGCGGGATTACGTTGTGGGTTCGAATCCCACGCACCGCGGGTGGTTTTAGTGGGTAGTGGCACGGTTGCAATCCCGATGCCGAGTCCCACAGTACCGTGACTTGAGCCGTCACGTGTCTGCATAAATGCATTTCCATCCAGGGTAGCCGGATCCCTTTCATGCCTTAAATGGTAGTCCGGTGGTGGCCGTCATGCGGGAATGCCTTGCAGACCTGAGGGCGGTGCTCGTCACGTCACAACAAAGACGTGGGCAAACATTCCCAAAAAAAAAAAAAAAAAAAAAAAAAAAAGAGGTCGCGTGCTAAGCACGATCGCGGCATCAGTCGCGGCACGGCACGGCACGGTGGCATGGCGATTTCCCGCGGCCCCAATATCATGAATATGGTGACGTCTGCAGGCTGCACGTGCAGCCGGATCGTTCCGGCTCCACAGCGGAAGGAACGGTCTTGACCTCGTTTCTCACTGGCGCCAAACTGGCCCGGCATACAGGCCAGGAAATCTTGTATTTCTGGGGTTTTTCATCGTGGCCACGGCTCATTATGGCCTTTCCAGATCGCGTACTTCCCGTCCTCACGTCTCACTCTGGTTTCTGGAACTCGAGCTGCCATTCCCCTTCTCGGCTACACCACTGTCGCTTTCGAATGTTGCGTCCACCCTCTTTTCCAAAAATCAACTGAGCCTCCTCGCTGCGTCCTTTTTCCCTGCATGCGCTCGCGGCTCATCGAAATGCGGACATCCGTTGGGTACATACATCCATCTGGATTCGGTTTCGTCGGCTTTACTGAGATCATCCCAGTATTCTTAATCTCCCTATTTATGTTCCAGCCCTCGCATTCATTCTCGACATCTCGTACGACATGAATCGCGAATTATTAGGTGAGTATTTCCTGACTTACTTACGGGATCGCTGCTGGAGCAGTTCTCAGGCCAAGGTGTGGCGAACATATTCGCCGGGATGCTCGGCACCGTTCCCAGCACCCCCGTAAGCCTTCATTCTCACGCAGCACCCTTCCACTCAAACATGCGTAGCGATACTCTTATTCAGTCAACGTCACACGCGCCAAAGGCGGCCGCTTCGAGCTCACCCTCATCAGCATTTTCACCGCCGCTCTTCCTCTGCGCGGGCCTCCTCCTGCCCTATGTGTCCACTATCCTCGCGTGCGCGCTTGTCATGTTCCTCGGCATCAAGTTATTCCCCGAAGCGATTTGGGAGGTGTCCAAAACTCTCGCGTGGATGGATTACGTCATCGTATTGGCGACGCTGGGGGCCTGTACATGCCTAGGATTTGCAGAGGGCTTTGGCGTAGGAATTGGGGCGGCTGCGGTGGTGTATTTGACGTATTGGTCATCGATTCGGTGCGAGAATTTCCACCTTGGACATGAGATTGGATGCTGATGAGACTGAATCCAGTTTTATAGCCCGCGCGGGTAACGCGGTGGAATGAGTGGAACGAGTTGCAGCAGTTGAGGACGAAATATCAGGACCATGTCGCGGTTCCTATGGAGGGCTGCCTGCCCCCGCGCAACCACACGCTTCAATCACACTCGACTGCTCCGCGAAACAACCTGTCACCGAGTACAGACCTAAAGACATCCGACGACGTCGACTTCCTCCAGCAAATCAACGCGCGCGCGTTCATTCTGTCTGGCTACGTCTGTGCGTTCGTGTTCTTTCCCTGCACGCGATTTCATCCTCACTTCGACCAACTGGCCAGTCTTCGCGTCCATCCCGTCCCTGGAGCGTGCCCTCCTGACATCCCTCGTCTCTGTGCACTTCTTCATCCTCGACCTCACGCACGGACACAGCATCGAGACCGCCGCTGCGCGGGTCTTCCTGCACTGTGTGCGCGAGCTCAAACTCAAGACAGCATACTTGTCGTGTGCGGCGTCTGTGTGAACAGCGGAATGCATGCCGACTTTATGCGCGCAGAGGTGCCCCTGGTTTTCGACGTCCCGGACAAGGTGTCGCTGACTGGCTCTGCAATCGCTGCGTTCGAGACAAGAGATAGGAAGGCATCGGGCGATCTGACCGCTTTGGGGCAACTCCGACATTCCGATCATTGATCCGACTTGAGCTTGAACTTTCGGCAAAGGCAATTGTAAGCTTTGTTTTACCTCAGGCGTTTCAATTTAAGATTTCGCCAGTGGAACTGGGCTGATGCGTTTGTCGATTTCTTTCGGTGTATAAAGCAACGAAGGTCGAATGATCCTTTATGTGCGTCATCATCGGGACTGTGTGAGCGTCGATCGGAATGCAGGTTGGATGAACCCCACTCTTCGTCACAATGATATCACCCGATTTCTCTCATTAATATCTCTCAGATCGACATATGCTCGTACTTTCTTCTCCAAACATGTGGATTGCCCATTTTGCCCCCGCCCTGGCCCTCAAGCCATTTTTTCCCAACCTCCCCATGTGGACTCTGGCCATGGCCGGCTCCCTCCCCGACGCAATTTTCTTCGTCAACGCCATGCTAGGGATCGAGGAATTCCGCTATAGCCCCACCCTCAACCTACGAGGCTGCTTTCCGTACGCCAACGATTATCCATACAGCCATTCCCTCGTCGGAGAAGTTATTATGGGTTTGTTTCTCTCTGGGTCGCAATTTTTGACCGCTCACGGCACAAATAATGTAGCTGCCGGTTTCGCGGCCTTATACACGGCCTTTTTCACCAAAACTTGGAGTACAGTCCCGATGACTGATTTTCTTGCGATCTTTTTCGTGACATCGACGCACTACATCCTTGATGCCACGACGCACCGGCCAGGTATCTAAAATTGCTCATGATATCAGTCGCAAATAAATTTACGTCTTCGCTGTCAGACATGGTCCTGACCCCGTCTTCAAGCAAAGCTCATGGCACTTCGTTGTTTGACTCTCCTAGCACGATGTTCCTCTTGGAGCTCGGGCTCATGGCCCTCGCCGCCACACCATACCTTCTCTACACCTCCCAAAAGCCCACAGCGTCGGGCTTGCGCCGGAACGCGCCGCGCATCCTCGCCGCGCTTTTCGTAGTTGAGCAGTTCCAATTCTGCTACCTCGGGGCACCGACGACAAATACGCGGTGGGTGCATGCGCCAATGTTTTTTCTCGACCATCTTGACGACGACGGCGGTGATGAGTTGGGTCGATGGAACTAGAGTGATTGGGAGTGATGGCGGGAAGAAGCAGTTGTAATGTTGGCTTACGATTGTGAGGCAGCAGGTTGCTACCTAAAATAAGAGAACAGTGTACAGTTGTAATACTTGTATCGTACGTGATACCGAGACAATTCAGTCGGTCCTGTGTTCAATTTACACCCAAGGCGCTCGGGGCACTAGCTCTTTACCATTGCTCATGAATTTGTTAGATACCATACGTCTTGTGTGGGTCTCTCAGGCATCTGTGGAACTTAATGGTTTCTATCTCGTCTACTGCATCCGGAGTTAATCGCCGCTTTACCGTTGCCGCTGCCGCAGATTACCGCTGTTACCGTAAGATTGCCGTAGCATCATTTGTGCCGCTGCCGCAACATGGTCACACTGCCGCTGCGTCACATTTCAACCCGGCGGCACTTTCTCTGCCAACCAAAAAAATTGGAACTTGATATATCTGGATGAATGTGTAACCCTGACCCTCCAGTATCGGGTTCCGGTGACAGATGCGGCTAAATTTCTGTTTAAATTGAGATATGTAAAAAATAGTCCTTGAACGGGACCTGTCAATTCAACATACCTGGTGCAGTAGCCCGCCGAAAGTTAATACCTCGTGTCCATTGAAGACCGAGACATGCAACACCCTTCGTTTGTCATTCAAAACCGGAAAAAAAACAGTAGCATTATGTCTAAGAACAAGATTATCTACGGTTAGTATGGTCGTGATTGCTGAACAAGCACAAGCGGTCGCCGGCGCTTCGCGCCGGCTCCCACTTACTGCATGTAACTAAAATAAGAATGTTGATCCGAGCTGCCAGAATGATAGATTCAAAGCGAAGTTTAAAAAGCTTCGGACAGAATGGCTTAATTTTATAAAGAGGAAGATTCAAGCTGTTTTGCCACAACGGAGTGCACATTAATCATCATACAATCAGTACTTTCAAATCTGTCCCAGACCAGACAGATGTATCCTACCTCGACACAAAGTCCGTGAAAGATGAAGGGCAAACCAGAACTGGAACAATGAGGATTTGAAATTACATGGTAGCAGGGTGAAACCTAGTCAGATCACCCTGGTTGAATGAAGCAAATTTTTAGGTGGCTTGAAGTTTCATTAAGCGGCATGAAGAATGAAGGCGTGTGGACCAAAACCTTACCGTCGGTTTGGGACGCAAATCAGCCAAAGATGAGTTGGCTAAGACTGTTGCGGCGGCGCCAAGCGCCACGTGCGATGCCAAGTTAATAACCAACCACACCGTGTCCGCGCCTGAGTCGGTGAAATCCCGGCTCGTTCCTCGTCCCTTGTACAATGTAAACAGAATATACACAACAATGTCCAACTTGAAGTCGTACCTCGTTTTGTTACAGCTCTGCCAAGTCTCGGGGGACCGGAGCTGGGTCGCGGACACGCACAGACAGAGAGAGAGACGGACGGACGGTTCAATCCACCCTGATTATCTGTGGCTTAAAAAGTCTTGAGTGGCCAGTGCTTGCGCAGCAAATGCAGCGAATTGGGTCGACATCACTTGGGGAAGGCTAGCAAATTTACGATAATCATTATATTTCTCCCGATCGTAACAGGCATTCCGGCGGTTACTATCAAGGTCTACTCTGCGGATTTAGACATAGTTTTTTGTGTTACTGCCGCTGCTAAGAATGATCGAAACGCGTCGACGTTAACTTGAACTTTGTTGTTCGTTCGAAGTTGAAGGATCGAATTGTTTCCACCCAACTTACACTGGTTCCAGTCTCCGATGTCTCAAAACACAGCTCATCCCGATCAGCTTCGGATCCATAGACCGCGTTCACCAAACAATAACGCCGCAAGTTCAAGTTCAGATCCACCTCATAGCGACAGATGTGTTGACGCCAGCATGCCGGTACAGGAACAACTACTACCAATGAACCTACAGGATCTCCTCTCCGAGATCACTTCACAGGCATTGAGAATAAACTATAGCTAAATCCATCAGCAGATGTAGTATACCCAAACAGCATTATTCCTCACAGTCGTTCGAGAACTTGCAGGTAAAGGGCGATGCGCACACTGTGCACCCCGTAAACCCCTGCATTCCAAAAGTAAGCGGGCTTTCATATGATCAAGAAAGTGAACGCACGCTGCCTCCGCACTGTGCGAACCTGTGTTCTGATTTTAGCACAAGGAAAGACGCGGACAACACTAGCCCTCACTGTGGCGACGTACACCCCGTGCTGCCGCCACCAGTGCCAGTCGTAGTCCTGGTCGTAGTAGTCGCCGGCGGCGTGGTGGCTGCACCACAAACGGCAGGCTTCCCCGTGTTAGGCTATCCAATCGTCTGAGTCAGTCCGAACCTCTTCACCGATAAACGAAAATTAGACTGACACCCAAGTTGGAGTTGATCGTCATCGGCGGGATCTTAATACTCGCAACAGTCCAGGTCTTGCCGCTATCGGCGGTCGTCAGCTGACTGGCCTGCACACCCGCGCCGACGCCGAGGGTGGAGCTGAACAGCGGGTCGGCCTTGGAGAGGACGACGGTGGTGTTCGTGTAGGTCTGTGTCGAGACGGAGCCGCCGCAGTTAGCGTTGCATTCGGTGCCGGTGCCGAAGCCGCCCTGAAGGAGCGGTCCGTCGACTATGCAGTGTCTTTTTGAGGAGAGATTGGAATCGGAGAGAAAGCGAAGCGCTCACAGGTTTGAAGAGTACTGATTACTGCGCCGTTCTTGGACACGGTGTGCACCCAGGTCCGCTGGTCGGACTGGAGAGTGTAGTCAATAGTGATGATGTCCGTGCATTCGGTTGGCACGCTGAGAAGCATACTATGTAAGGACACATACAACCGCGTAGTTAGTCAGTCCCAACTTACAATTTGCCAGACCATTGTCCGAGGACGCCATTCTGGAAGCTACGATCCTAAGTTCAGACTCGTTGCTTGCTAGCAGGTCGAAGAGGCAGACCCAAAATACGAGGCACCACAGCACCACTGGTTCTCAGCAGCCCCGCAATACCCGCTACATATGCTTCCGGTCAGAACTTCGACTCTTTACGCAGAGAAGAGAGGAACACTCACGCCATGTTGGCAACGTTATCGCAACCGGCCTGGATGAGACCGCTGGTGGCATTGGAGATGCCTATCCACAGAGCCAAAATGTCTTTCTGCGAGGATCGTAAGTACCGACAATACCTTTGAACAGGAGAGTACGGTTCGAAGAGATCACTCGCACGCACGTTGGGCGTCGGGGCTGCGCCAGGCTGGAAGTGGGTGGTAGCCTTCACGACTGCGGCGCCGTTGTGCGTCGGGCCAAGACTCCACGCGCTGCCCCACGAGTCGGCCTTGGCGAGAGTCGCCGCCATAGAGATTGCGATACCAAAAAGACCACTAGACAACTTCATTGCCAGAGTGCGTGTCATCGACCAGCGCTCATCGTCCTCTTATGAAGGCGAGCGGCGGGTCATCTCCGGGTAGTCCTCGATCCTCTCGAGCGGTCACTTGCTGGTCCAGTGCGAAGATTTTGATTTTTCGGTCGAGAACCACGTGTTTGCTATTTATCCGTCACATCTCGTGTTGCAGCTGGAAACAATGTCCACGGACCGCCGATGGGCACAATCGAGCCATCTGACCACGTTTGAAAGTCGGAAATCGGTTGGAGATGCTGATAGTTTAAAAGAGCCTTAGATCAGTCGTCTTGGCCGCGGCCTGTTTGTGTCACGAGCTTAGTCTAGCTAGAGTTAAGTTGATGACGCGCCGCAACCTCCCGCCCAAACGAAATGAAAGTGAGTGGCCGGCAAGCGGCGGGGCACAAATAAAAAGGACTGGCACTTTGGACATTTTTTTTGACCCAGTGGTACCTCAATATCAATGTTCGCTCGGTCGACGCTTGCGCGCCGACCAGCTCACATTGATTGTGGGAACTCCAGAGTGCCGAAGTGGTCGAATCAAGGTTGTGCTTGTTGAATGATCCAATGATGCCCCTAGTCACATGCTAATTTTGCGACATTTTCGGTACCCAAGGGCCAAGAGCACAAAAAAAACTAAGTTTTTATTTGTGAATCTTACGTAAACTTCTTGAAGTCCGACTCGAGTCCCGGTGGCGATCCTCTGCACGTCCACGTCTGATTGGGCATGCGAGCCGTCGACGCCGACCAGGCGAGTCTGCGAGGCGCGCGGGATACTACGCTCCTGCGTCGAGTACGAGCCGTCCGGGAGTCCTACTCCCTCCTCCATTGCATCCCGTCCGTCGCGGCGTCGCGCGTACGCGGCGCGCGAGGAGCGGCGGAGGAGGTTTCTCTCCGTGTTCGTGGCGAGGCAACGACATCGCCACTGACGAGCCTCTCTCCCCGCTGTATCCATGGTCAGGTTTCCTCACGCTCATCCCTGCCTCCGCTTCGGCCGCTCTCAACGGCGGCGTCATCATCAAGCCCTGCCGCCGTGTCGTTCATGCGGTGCGTCGTCGTTCATTGGGTTAGCTATTTCTGTTGCGCCTACCGCCGCTTGATATCAAACCATTTGCTCACGCAGCGACAGATCTGTCTTTCCACTTCGGAAATTCAATTGTGCAGACTGGATACGCGAGCAATGATGCAGCGTCCCGCGGCTCGACACCTTCCCAGAGCCGGGGATGTATCAACAACGCCACACCCCACACTCACACTCGTCGGCTAATTTGTGCGAGTTGCGCCAGTGTGGCGCGAGTCGAACGCAACACGCCATTCTCGCTTGCCATCATCGCGATCCGCAAATGCCGGTCAGCGACAATCGGGCCAAGACATTCTCACCCAATTTTATAGGTTTGTCAATTCTGTTCCCTTGACCGATTTTTTCTTTTCTTTTTACGCCTCACCTAGCCGTCAAGCGCTGTCCATTCCTCACTCGACTTGGATGACTCGCCCTCTTGTCCTCGGGGGTATTGTCGCTCTCTATCTCATTCACGTTCGTCTTCATGATACTCACCATTAACACCCAATGAACTCTTGTCAAAGCCATGCTTTGCCTCCGGCAATCACATTCTTCCTGCGCACATCCGTCGCTAATCCTTTCCAACTTCGCTCCCTGGCAAACACAACTTCTGTGCTGTCAGAGTTGCATCAGCTTCTGCCACTGAGATTCATTTTAGCTGGCGTCCACTTTGCGGGTACCGACTTGCCTCGTTCTCGAACTCCGCTCTCGCTTATCCTACTTCTTCGGGTCTCCAGCAAGAATGCTGTACGTCCTTATACCTGGTGATGCACCAACTCGGAAAATAACACGGTCTCAGACCTGTGATGACTTTTTTGAAAATGGGGCCACCACTGCCTCCTTTGTCGGACGGCAACATGGCCTGCAAGGGAAACACCAAAGAGACCTGTGGAGCCTGGAACCAACTAAATTTATTCACTAGTGGAAAGGCACCGCTCCCACCTCCGACAATCCCAGCCAAGATCGGAAGCTACCCTCCCTCTCTCTTTCAATCGCTTTACCCCCGGGTCCCTGGTGTCTTCGCGTTCTGTCTACCAAACATTCTGCCTCCATTGAGCGCCGCTGTGTACAACAAGACTCCGGTGCCAGGATCGAAATAACAAGCTCACTCTTAGTCTGGACTTGCGGCACTCAAATTTTCAATTTGTACTCTGAGCCTGTGGCCCTCGCCGATGTCCTTCCGCGGCTGTTCTCGAGATCTCTGCCCTTGATCCTCAATTGCATCGTCCCGCTGTCGGCTGTTGCCATTTTTCTTCTCATTTTTGTCTCATTTTGGTTTTCATTTTTCACCCCCTACTTGTTATTTCTTGGTCAAAAATGCAAATTTTTCTTCTGGGTAAAATCTGGTCCATCTGAAATACTCTTCTGCACCCCCTAGTCAATTTTGAGCCATATATTTCAAGCCATTACTATCACGTTGGTTGATGTCGGGCCGCATGGTGAGAACACCAATTTCTTATCTCCGAGCGGCTATCCCACTCCTTCCTCCAACAATTCTTTGTCAATCTACGACTTCAGGTGCTCGTTCTTCTCCCCTGATCATAGGCTTCTCTCTAGGCCTGTAATGATCTCTATCCCCTCACTCCTTCCGTCGTAAATTCCCGTAAACGATCATCATCCAATCTCGAAGACCACAACGTGACGACCTTTATATCAAATGACCCTTTGACACTCTGAGTCCAGCACTTGACATGGTCCACTTCAATAGGTGAATGCTCAATTCTGAATATATCCTGGAATTTTATTTGCCCGATAGCTTCCTCAATGCGTAATTTCACCCAACTTTTTGTGGTACAGTATAGAAGTCTAAACATCGGGTTCTCAGGAGCATGACGTAGGGGTGGTATAGTGGGCCCAGGTATGTCCATCGACTTCCTATGAACCTAATTGCAACTTATTTTGGCTTAATGCATTGTCTTGCTGGCCCGCGGACCTTGTTTGTTGGCAGCATGGATCCTGCCGCTCTTTCCTCTCAGTGGAAGCACTTAGTTCCAGAGCTTTTGTAAGTCCAATGTACTGTTTTAGTGTCTAGAATAGATCTTTCATGATCTTTGAACATATCTATACACTACAAAGCCACCAACTTGGTTGGCAACAACGGATTTGTGGGGGTGGCCAGCTTCCGTGTCCATTGCCTTTTCGGGACCTCCGACAGAAATGAATTCACCATGTACTCAAAACTTGGCGAAAATGGGCTGAAGCGGACTCAAATTGTTCACAGGATATGCGCCCATCGTTTTAAGCTCATAGGCACTGGGAAAATTGCTCATCACGGCTGCTGAGAGGCCGAAACCTCTAAGGTGGCCAGGTTCCCAGTCCGAAATAGTACTGTGTGGCAAGGAAAGGGTGATTTAAATGCGATGATCAGTAGGAGCTTAAAAATGGGCAACTTTGAAACTCCACCCCAAGAGAATTTGTGAGTAGGAGAACAAAACACTGCAAATGTTTTCTAGGGTTTAAAAGGCCAAGGAGGTAGTTCTATAGGTCATTTTAGGTGGAGAAAATGCTACAAATTTATGAAAAAATATCAGGGTAAAGAGCAATAGTCATCAAAAAGGAAATTCAAAAAGGACAAATTCAGGGAAAATGACCTTGTGGCTGCATTTTTGTGCTTCATTGGATGACTTTCCATCAGCCTTTTCTTATCTCAAACCCCATTTGAGCGGTTGCCAATCGTGCCATCACAAGAGTTATTGGGATTAATCTATTGCTTATGAGCTCCCAAAATGGTAACTTTGAACGACACTAATATATGCCTGTAAAGTAGTTTTTTTATATATGATTGACCACTCCATGTACACCAAGCATCATTTAAAGCGACACCCCCCTCTGGGTAACTCATTGAATCACTATTTATTTTTTCTTTCTTCTCCAACAACAAGGCAAACAACACTTATCTGGAGCAGAATGAGAACTCATCAGAATCACTTGAAACTTAAACTGAGGGTCGCTGTTGGGTTGTCCCACCGCCTGAGCAAATTTCCCCACCAGTGTGTCTTGGTGCTCTGAACCCATGTCCAAATTACTTTTATTTCATTTTAATTTATACTCCTTTGTTTGTGTGGGTACATCAGGGAGCACCAAAATGTTAAGCTGTTGGTAGATTGGCCAAGCATTAGAATCTTGGTGCGACATTTAAGGTAGAAACGACTTGGTGATTGTCTCAGTAGCATTCCGGAGATATGAGGCTATGTATAGTCGGCGGGCACTTGCAATGGTGTGGTTGGGTAGGAAACAGCTTCATTGCTAAGGTAGACCTCATGCAAACACGGTTACCACATGTGATCCAATGTGAAATGACCATATTTGGGACGAAATCCTAGAGAAAGCCCTTCAATTAGACCATAAATGGTAGGATACAGATTTTGGCTCAACAATTGTCTGGGGATCAGTCCCAGATTGCCCTCAGAGGTTGAAACTTGGCCCAATGTGAAAAACTGAGGGACTAGTTTCCAAATTAAGATTTGGCCTTTTCATTTCAAAACTTCAGCGTGCTCATTGCAGATTTTCTTTGGCTGGTGGCACCCGTAAATTTTAGGATGGCTAGCCCTCATTTTTCTCCTCATGCCTGCCTCCAAAAAACACCTACGGGACCCGCGTTGCCCACCTCAATGGTCGTTTGTCCTCGCCAAGAAAAGCCATCAAATGCATCGGGGCCATCGCGTTGAGCCCCATCAAACACATCCAAAAGAAGCACCGGAATGCGGAACCGGAAGACAGCGTAGTATGTACATTCTTCCCTTCGCGTTCATGCCTGTTCACCCTTGACCATTAATATCAAACCTCCAGTCTCCTGTTTCTACGCAGAACACACAGGAACTTGTGAACCAAGACAATGATAATGTCTTCTTAGATTCAACTAGCAGCCCTCCTCCCACAGATTATCACTTTGGGCAATTCCATCAGGGATTGACACCAGAAACCCCGACTGCTGCACCGGCGGCCTTCAAAATTGTGGGACGAGTGCCCGCAAATTGTGATTCTCTGGACTGTGAGTCCATCTGCACATTCCCAGCTGTTGATCGCGCTCCCTCCATGTTTGCTGAGTCTGATCTTGACAGCGAGGTCATCCCTCTGGAGCTCAATGAGCTATGTGTGCCTGATGCGGGGTCATTCTTGGGGGATGGCTACCCTTGTCCGGAGCCGTCCAAGAGCTTCCTTGAAAGAATGGCACGCCTGGGAAGAAATAGATCCTTGCTGTCGCACCTGATATTACCGCCACTAAAGATGCATTGATGGACATCCAGCTCTTCCTCCGGGGGCCGAGTCGTGGTGCTAATCATGGCGGCTACATCCCCCCCGACCTCAGTCCCTGGGTTCACATCCGAATGGAAGGAATATGCAGCCATCTATCCCAGTACACAAATCAAAACTCTGTGACCTACGGGAAATGGAGTCTCTCCACGCGACAAGCGGCAATTGCAATTGGCTGCGATAAGCACTGTGCGCGGACCTTCGCCTGCCTCAGCCGAGTGTATATCGCCGATCACAAGGTCCTGCCAATCAGCCCATACGGCCATTGGACCAAGTCAATGCTCGCCGATGAGGATTTGGCGACCAACATTCGCAACCATCTCCAGGAGCTCGGAAAGACAGCTGAGAAACTTGTCCAGTACCTCACACGCGACGACATCATGGAAAAACACGGTCTCGAGAAGACCATCAGCATTGAAACCGCACGACGGTACTTGATTGAACTTGGCTATCGGTGAGTTCATGGCATCCACACAAGTCCCTGTCTAATATTTAACTTTTCAGATTCAGGACTGACAAAAAAGGCCAATATTGTGATGGTCACGAACACGAGGACGTTGTGTACTATGTACCGGGAAGAGGTCTATTTGCCCACACTGAAGGGATTCTAAGACTGCTCATGGATCTTCAAAGCAGACGGCACTATCATCACACCCTCGCTCCCCCCTGGAACTCGGCGCACCATCATCTGGTACCACAATGAAAGCATATTCTATGCTCATGATCGTCGTCAGAAATCCTGGTACCATAAAGACGCTGATGCCGTTGACATGCCTGCCGACCATCCAAGCGCGAGCTAAAACTCAACAGGTGAGCTCTTGCTGAAGGAAGGAAGGAGGAGTAAAATATGCAAGTGTTTCAACTTGCTAAGGAACCGTACTGACTGGGACAAAGTGCGTAGGTGAATAAACTGAGGTGAAGCGTGGGCGGAGTTCAGGAGCGAAAGCGAGAGCGAGAGCGGAGGCGAGAGCGCGAGTGCGAGCGACTTAAACTGCACGAATTGGGGCAAGGTAAAAGTGATTTTTATTGAGAAATAAAGCAGGTTTTTATACACAAGAGATGAGTGAATGGAGTAAGATGAATCGAAATGAGACTCAGCAGGGACAAAGGGCTGAGGGAATGTAACGATAAAATTGAGAGTCAGGGAAGAGGGTAAGTGGTTGAAAAACAGGGAAGAGGTTGAGTTGGAAAACAGGGTAGAGAGGAAAGTAGAAATCTAGGGTGGCGGGGAATTGGATGCAGTTACCGAAAAGATACATATCAAGAGTTTTGGGGTATATGAACGCCAGGGAAAACAGCGAGGGAAAACAGTAAATTTGGATGTCGGTGGCGTAGTGCAGCCGCCAGATTGATATGTCAGGGAAGTTGGCGGAGTGGATACAGCCGTCGATACATATCTGTTCCGGGAAGATGGTGTCTAGAGGTGGTGTGAATTGTCGGAGTTGGAGCAGCGTGGGTTTGCGGAGTACAGGGTGAGAGAGAGGACCGAGAGGATGGTGGAGGTAAACTGAGTAAGCATGTGTAACTTTATCGGATCAACGATACAAATGACTGACGTTGATTGACAGAGATCTGCAGTTCACACGGCAAGTGCGCTACCATGCGCGTCACCGTCCCATACAAAAAGGGCGACGAGCATTCGTACATGGTCGCGGACTATTTTCCCGCTGATTATGGTTGGCTGTGTTCGTCCGATGGCCAACCCACCGCACACCGAGCCATGCACCCTGGCAAGAAACACGATGGTTATCTCTCATCTGAGGATATCGAGGAACAGGCGGTTGCTGCCTGCACCTTGGTAAACGAGAGATGGCCTGAATGTGATCACATCTTCATTTACGATAATGCGACCATGCACCGGAAGCGCAGCATGGGAGCTCTGTCCGCACGCGCCATGCCAAAGTCCATCTCCGGCACCCAGACGGGCAAGAATGCGAAACCCGAAGCCAACTTTCTCATCTCCATCAACAAGTTGAACGAGGACGGCTCGCTGTCACTGGGGGCAATTACAGACACATGTGAAGGCCGCATGCAACAAATGCATGTGGTCTGTACTAGCAACAAGGCTCACAAAGCGGCCTTTGGCACTCAAAGGCAGGCTTTGTGGCATGCTTTATGCCTCTGGGTGGGGGAACAAAGCCTGCAACAAAGCCGCCCTTTGTCTGTCAAAGGCAGCTTTGTAGTCTTATTCCAAGTGCAGACCACATGCATTTGTCGCATGTGGCCTCTGCATGCTTTGCTTGTTGCCCCCGGTGTGTTGTACAATGCTCTCGGCAATTTTCTAAAAGAGAATATTCAAATGGCAGGTGCCTCCTTTGCTGACGGGACTCCACAAGACCTTTATGTTCCTTTGAATGCTCCGAAGCATGCCGGCAAGTTCAAGGGAATGGCAATCATCTTGGAGGAATGTTGGAAAAGGGGTGATCTGGGACCTGTCTCCAAGATGGTGTTGAAGAAGAAGAATGCTGAATGCCCGAAGTTCAAGTGCTCCGATCCGAATTCTGGGACCTGCTGCATGTGTCATATGCTGTTCAATCAGCCCGACTTCGCTGTGGTCAAGTCCTGTCTTGAGGTGATGTGCACTGAATTCCACGTCACTGTGCTTTTCTTGCCAAAATTTCACTACGAGCTCAACCCCATTGAGATGGTCTGGGGCTATGCGAAGCAGCTCTATTGCCTCAACCCTGAGTCTTCTCGAGAGGACGTGCTTGAGCGGAACTCCCTAGCCGTGCTTGATCAGGTTCCGCTGGAATCGATGCGCCGGTTTGTTATCCGTGTGCATCATTTTGCCAATGCATACCGACGGGGATTGGATGGGCCACAGGCGGCGTGGGTGGCGAGGAAGTACAAGGGCCATCGCATTCTCCCTCTGGACTTCAGAAAAGAGATGGAGGCAGCCGGAATCCTGCGGGGAGGTAACCCGAGTGCTGGTTTGTAACTACATCACCATAATGGACAAAACTTGCTCAGTTTTGAATTAAATTTCACGTAAAAATTTGGGAACACTGTACAAGTGCATATCTACGACTTTGTTGAGCGCAATTTTCCATATGTCTCCACGGAGGAATGCATCGGGCTGTTTGATTTGTTTGATGGCATACTCGACCAAAAAAGGCGATGTGACTATCACATCACATGTGGCAACCGTGTTTGCATGAGGTCTACCTTATTAGTCATAAACATGCTCTATCTCTTCACGTTCACAATCTGAGCTCAGTGCTGGCCAGATAAACCGATTCAAGTTGTAATTACTTGTGTTTGTAAGAGTAACTCAGCCAGAAAACGGCGGCGGATGATTCCTAACCGCCAGCGGGTGATTTAGCAAAGTGTGGCCCTCCCATTGTCATTTGAGCTCCAAGCTTTCACTCAAGTGCGGCAAATGGCACATCACATCAGTGGTCTGTGCACTTTGTTTGTCACTGCTATTCCATCACGTGCATGTTGATCGCACCTAGTGATGTTACAGCTTGGCTTGGTGTCAGCAACGGCCTCTGGGTGGGCTAAACAGTAAGTAACCCGATGAGAACCCCAACCAGGATAAACCCGATAGACGCTAGTAGCTGGTGTGTTCCCAAGCAGTAGGACCAACCATACGGCATCCTCTCTAGGAGGCTGTATGTCATAGGTCGGGATGTGAGGCAGAACCTGTGACGAGTCAAAGAGGGTGTGATATCCACTCAGGTATACAACCCGGGGCGTGGATACAACCTGTAGCACGATGTGGAGGAAGCGGGGCAGGGTGGAGACAATGCCTATGTCAAGCCAAGGTAGAAGCCTGAGATTAGACGAGGTAGAATCTACTGTACATGGAGATTCTACCAAGCTTATATAGGCTTCTAATAAATTAAAGCAATCACAGACAATTGCGATCAGTTCCTGTACCGCAGCATCAAGGAGTGTTAATGCTGATACTCCTGTACTCCTCTGTGTCTGTTTCTGTGGCGTCAGAGGACTTAGGAGACCTGACATTCGGGTTTCCTAATCCTGAATGTCATCGTATCCAGCAGTTCAAACCCCGATCAGTTTGCAACCAGTCATGTACTTTGTGTACGCTTCTGTGTCAGCTGTGGTGTGTCCGGGGACTAGGATATGTCTGTACGGGTTCCTAGTCCCTAACACCTTCTGTATCCCGTGGTGCAGACTCCCCGAGTCTGCGGCTTTAGAATCTGTGGCCAGGTTTCAACCCTGAGAAGGTCATGTGGTGGTGTCATGAGAATCCCATGCCGCTAAGACATGTCTGTATCCATACGGATGCATCATGCGAAAAAGTAGAGCCCAGGTGATTCATGACACTTGGCTTGGAAGCCCTGGCTTGGGCTTGAAAGCCCCGGGCTTTGGCTTCACTTTCCTCAAGCCCAAGCCCAAGCTGTCAAGGAGGACTTGGCTTGGCTTGGCTTTGGCTTAAGCTGCAGCTTGCCAGTAATTTTCCCCAGTGCATCTGTTACACTTTCATTGTCACTCTATTACTGACAATGCAAAAAATGCAATGATATCTCCATATTGTAGTCTGGGCCATAATTATTTGGGTCCTCTTCTAACAGATCATCCCATCCATTTTCCTTGTCATCTCCTCCAACCATCATCAGCATCCTCCTCGTCATCGCACCCGGTGTTGTCCACGAGAGCCCACTTACGGAACAATAGGTACTGTTGCACTGATCTATAATGCCGGCACCTGCAGGTGCTGAATGAAAAAGGTTTGTCAGTAGGGATGATTCGACCTAGCTCTTTGTCTCAAAGACCCCAGAATGGTTTAGAGTCCATGGTGGCGGCGCAGTCAGTTAATTTCGGACATGGTGAGAATCAAACGACCAAACATAGCAATGGCAGAATGCTGTGGGCATTGCGGCGCAGCATGTCGTGGGTTTTCCGAGGGTTGAAAATCAGGGGAGGAGCAGAGAGGAACAGAAGAAGTTAGCCTAGATGGGGATGAAACCAAAGAGATACAAAGAATCACGAAGGTAATCGTTAAAGAACGGTTAATACATCATCCGCCAACATACCCGCGCATAACCCACCTATGCTTATTGCCCTCGGGCACTGTCTTAGTAGCTAGTGTATTGTACTCGGTAACTGATCCAGGAATACGGCGCCGTATTCCATGTGCGGGGGCTTGGAGTAAAAAAAGAGACCAATAAATAGATTTCCCGTAATTCGGTGCGACGGTTTCCAGTGCTAGGATTGCATACCGTGATCAACAGATACTCAAATATTAACATGCAAAGACTAAGTCACTGCATTCAGGCCCTTCCTCGGCTCAGCTTGCCGAGCTGCACCGCCATGAGGCGCGCTGAGCCGAGGCGTCGCGACAGAGTCTGCCGTGATGATGTCGGCAGACAGACGTCGCGCTATATCGCCATCAGTCGAGGCGGGGTCGGCAGACCCTGCCGATCATGCCCTACCTGCACCTGCAGATTTTGTAAAATGTCAGCACCACATTTCTGAAGCTTCCCTGTGCTGTAGAAATGTACCCCGTACATCCCGAGTGCCCCGGCGAACCTAGCGCTGCGATTATCCGTTCTTTAACGAGATGGTACAAATCCTGTGCTATTTCCCCATATATATCATCTCCTTTGCCGTTCCTCAGCCTTTCTGCTCTGCCTAACTCCTTTAGTTCATTGTATATTTCCACACTTCTGGACCCATGATCAACCACGCACTGGCTTCCGGTTCTTTCCGAACTGTGCAAAAACGACTGCGAACCACCAAACCCCACCCTGACCGGGACCACTGAACGGTCGAACCGAGTCTCGTGGATTTACCATCACCCAGATCTACATCATATTCTCACTGCGGCCTGGCACATTCATCATACTACGGCGGCGTACCCTTATCTACCGTTTCTTTAAAAAATCGACGGCTTTCATTTGGCACTCTTTGGTTTCATCCCCTTGCAAAGTTCTCTTTCACTGCATGAAATGGCTCACAGTTTATTTACACCAGTTCCACCCGATTCGTAATATCGATCCCACGGAGCCCGAAATTTCAGATCACAAAAGCTGTGGAATAGAAGCCAAATTAGGACTGTTCAGGAAATCACCAGATACCGGCCAGCCCAATTAATTAACCGTTCTTTAATGATTACCTCGGCGTGCCATTGTACATGTTTGCGCACATCCCCATCTGACTTATCCCCTTCCTTCCGCCTCTCTCGTCGAGTCGACCTCGAGCTCATATCCTGGCGTCAAAATTCCTCTACGCAGTTCAATTCACACTTGGAAACCCCATGCGGCGCAACAGCTGACCGACCGCAGCTTTTCTTTGACAAGATGCTGTCCAAGGCTGTTCATCGCTGCTGTTGCTGCCTCCGGCACAGCTCAAAGATCGTTATCATGCCGGGAGGCCACGTAGTCTTCCCGAAGACACATATAGATACATTCGCTTCGCTCGGACGACGAACAATCCCCTCCCTCACCCTTTAATATCCTGCCTGTCCTCAAATTTGATCAACACTGGAAATTGCAACCATTCTTCCTGGCATCAAGTCACGCAATGATTTCTCGTCGCTTCTGCCTTTCTCTGGGGATCTAATATTGAGTCAAGCTGCTTTGACAATTCTGGAACACTTTCTCGCCGGCGCTTTCCTTAACTCACAGTCTCAGGAAAATTTCTCGGGTGGGATTATAGCGTCTATTTCACTCTGTTTTGCATACCATTCGCCTGAAAATGCTGAGCTCGTGTGCGGCGGCCGATCCGGCTTTCATCAACGTCTTTTACCGCTCGCACATCTATCTGGTTGTTTCGTTTGTTCTCTCCCCAGCATCCCGCAATCGAATTGCAACAATCTTTTCTAAGGCTGGCAATGATATCTTGACACTTGAACCTTCAGCTGGACAACTGTTTTCTGGATCTCGAAGCAGAACTGCTCTGAATTCTGGGTCACTGGGGGCCATGGTAATTTCCTCGACCGTTCTTTACCTATTCCGTCACTCCCAAAATGACGGAAATTTTTTGGTCAAACGGTCCTTGCTCATCAAGTTGAACACGATCCATCCTGCTCTCCCTAAGCCCTCCTCCTCGGCCGTGGGTGAATTCTGTCTTTCTCCGTCTCTCTAACCTTCCAATTCAACCACAATTGTCTGGTCGTACTGTGCAATTTCGTTCAATTCGGCGGTCACGCGTCACGCACCCCCTGTGCCGCGATGAATTTTGGTCTCGGTCACGGGTCACGGCGCCCAGTGCCGAACGTAAAATGCGTGACACCAGGGCCAAATCTCCCTTGGAGGTGCAAAAAAGGCAGAATTTTCGAAAAAATTTGTCTTGAATGCCGAATTTTTGCAGGTGTCACGCCAAAATTTGTTGGTTACCGAAGTGCCGAATCGGTATTTTGGGTCACGGGTCACAACCCGTGCCGAATTGAACGAAATTGCACAGTAATCATGTATTGTCAAGATGGGACCCGATCCCGAGGTGAATGTGTAACTTTTATTTGCAGCTCGTGTCAGTACACATTAATCACTCCATTTGCATCACAACCGTCTGAAATTCATTTTCTTCATTCATCTTGAATGCCGGAGCGAAGCGGAGGCCTGTTCTTGTACCGTAAGTTGGCATTTGACGGGAGAAGCCTTAGGTGAGAGCTGTACAGATCATTACGGTAGCGCCCTTTAGCGCCTAGATCTCGGCAATTGATGGCCGCCGTAAGGGCTGAGTTGCAGCCAACAACAAAGTACGGCATTCCAGAATCATATTACGCAATCTTTGAAGCAACTGGGAGGGATAGCGAAAAATTTCCGAATTTCTAGCTAGGTAGGCACAGCTCGGCGGACTCTGCCGACCTTGGGTCCACCGAGCTGAGCCGCGGCACCTCGGACGCAGCATGGGCCGAGGAAGGGCCTGAATGCAGTGAGTGTGTTTGACGTTCTGGCCTGTTCTGGCATCGGAAGTACGAGGTACCATTATCGAGTATGAAATCAGTGTATAGGCTATTACAATGCAATCTCCTGCCTCTCTTTGCCATATAAATCATTCGAAGTCGTCATTTGTTCATAATGCGGCCTTTCCGGCAGTCTGCAGCGGGGGGAGCATGTCAGACGAGTGAAAAAAAGGCGACAGAGACAAACGAACCTCAATTGGGAGGAGCAGCACAAGAACTGACGCGACCATGAAGAGCGTTGCAGACACGAAGATTGGCCTTTAACCGGGATAGGACTCGGGAACTTGTACAGCCAGCATGCAAGACTTACCCATTCGCAGTACCACCAACCGCAGTTCCATCTGGGTTCGTGGTTACAATCTTAATAATGGGAGCCAGAACACCACAGATGCGGTTGAAGGCTGAACAAAGGGCGTCACCGGTCCCACGATGCGGGGCAGGGAAGACTTCAGGAGTATACGCGTAGAGAACGCCGTACATCTGGTCGATGTAACTTGTATATCAGAGTTGCTCAGCGACTGGCATTCGTTTCTACAAGCTTACCGCATTCCTGTACATTCATAGTTGATGAACCCACTGGAGAAACGAGGGAAGGGGGAATGCACTTACTGCGTGAGTCCCGAAGCGAGGGAATATCCCAATACCGCATTCTCCGTTTTGCTCGTCGTGAACAAGAACAAGAAGATTCCGGTCAAGGCCGTAGAAAGTGCCATCGTGACTTTCCTTCCTCCCATGGCGAACTTGTTCGGATTCTTTCTCGTATAATCGACAACTAGGCAAGCGATTATCGAGCCCGGGACGCCCAAAACCGATATGATAGAATAATCTCGGTATGTTCGATATGTGCTAGATGTTTGGTTTTTAACTTGAGTGCTTAGGTACAGGGTAATGAATCCGTTGAAAAGCGGATAAGCGAGCCCGATGAGACTATGACAAAGCATATGATTAGCCCAGAAATTCACCGGTAAAGCCGTATTATACAGACCCCCAAAGTACGATAGTGATACTAGTATTGATTGCTAGCCGCCGTGTGGAGAAAAGCGGGATGACATGCGACCTATGGGTGCGGTCCGCCACTGAAGTCAAGAGCAAAAAAAAACCAAAAAAATAATATAGTACGAACAGACTGAAGGAAGAGAAAGCATTTCTGACGACCTGGTAGGTCGATAAATGGGTGATCGTCCCAGTCTGGCCGGTTTTATCTTTAGCAACCGCTCTCAGGGATTCGAGGGTCAGAGTTATAGTTTTCCCATTTTTGCGAGCAATATGCTCGAGGACCTGAGAGTTCATATTTAAAAGCGTTGGAAAAGTCCATGTAGATATAGAACCGCTGACCTCGATAGCCTCTTTGTCCCGACCTTTGGCGACCAGATACTTGCAGGACTCTTGCAAGTCGAACACGACATACCGGAGTATCCACATCACTGCGGTAACACCACCGCTAAACAGGAGTAGACGGGTCAGCAATCGAGACAGCAAACCGTGGGAGAAGGGGAGCCTTACAGAACATAACTATGGTCGAAATGAATTAGTCAGTTGCCGCGAAGAGCCTGAAGGACGTACAAGGTATATCTCCAACCTTTGTTCTCCGCCTTCAAACAATGAGTGGGGTCTCCGCATGAGAAGTTGCTAATCAACGGCCATGCGACGAGAGATGCAAAGAGCTGGCCGAGAGCCCACCACACAGATAGCAAGGTCAACCACCACTGGTAATAATTATAGACATGGCGCGCATCCAAAGCCGGATAAATCGACCGACCTGCTGATTTTTGGGTAGGACTTCGAGGAAGATTGCACCTAATCGCGTAAAAAAAATGGTTAGCTGAGATCGCGACAAGATTTTAACGATACGAACCATCGACTGGCAAGCTGTGAGAAAGGCGATATCGTCAGGTTCAACGCGTGGGTGTTGCAGAGGAATTTATTTTGACGCACTTTCCACCTACACCAAATCCCAAGCACGAGATGAGCGCGCATAATGTGGTGAAGTTGTTTGCGCCTCCCGCAGCGATCCCAAAAACAGCGGCGATGAAGAGTGTGATGTTGAATGAGAGGCGACGTCCGATTAAATCTGCAAGTACCCCCCATGTCGAAGCACCGACGATGAGGCCGATGAATAGAGACATCGTTGCAAACTCTACGCGAGTGGGGTTGAGCTCGTTCTTGATTTGAGGGAGGATGATAGCGACTCCTTGGAGCCAGATGTCTGTAGAACGAATCACAAAGATAAGAATGCAGTCTGGCAGACCACCAGAGCAGGAGACTCACTATCGGCAGCCCAACCCAAGCCAGTTAAGAAGAATAGTTGGAGCTGGTACCGACCAAATCCAATCCTGTTGCGAAGAACTCAGAACGATATGATTCCTGTCTCGAAAGACGTACTCATTCTGCACGTG
Organism: Mycena olivaceomarginata; assembly: GCA_029378375.1. NCBI lineage: Eukaryota > Fungi > Basidiomycota > Agaricomycetes > Agaricales > Mycenaceae > Mycena > Mycena olivaceomarginata. The sequence goes on along the minus strand of JARKIC010000801.1, from coordinate 13,653 downwards.
TTCATTGACTAAATAGTTTGAGATCATCGGCGAAAATAACTAAAGCAAGCGGGTGCTTACTGAGTGTACTCTTTGCCTCATAGGTCGCTGTTACGCCCTCTTGAGTCGTCCAGAGCTCGCTGGTACTGCTGGAGTCCTCGAAAGGAGTATCCATCTTCTTCTCTAGTTCCGCTGGAGGGGATTCCATTGCTCTGTGTACAGCTGAGATGATGGTAATGATTCGGGAGCTTGACGGCCTCTGTGGAGAATGGATGATAGGTTTCTTTTATACTCTCTCCCCTTTAGGTCTTGATGCACGTGCCGAGTGGTGGACGATCGGAGTCGAGGGTGAAGGGGTGAGAAACTTGTGCATGATGAGATACATACCCTTGGAACGGTGTGAAAGAAGCGGGATAATGGAACATGCCAGGTATAAATAGAAAAATGACAAGCGTTCGACGGCGCACCCATCGTTGAGCATTTAACTCCTTGACTTTTGCTTGCATGGTTGAAAAAATTTTGAAAAAATTGCATCTAACCTGTCGGTGTGATACGGCAGCGCCGGCTTCTACAGTAATTGGCGAGCACTTAAAATGGCAGCGGCCTGAGCGGCGATCATGGCCAGGTGACCTATGACGTAAGGCTTCAGACGGATAATTTTATCAAGGTCTCTGCCGTGGAACAGGGCTATGTATCAAATTCCGTGTGTAAGATATGTGGTGCAAATGCCTCCATTCCAATCTCTCGAAGAAAGCGAACAATGGTTATCATTGCGATCCGATTTTAGGCCAAGTGATACCCATAGGGATCGTCACCGTCCGTCCCGGCCGACGGACGGCACCAAAGCCGGCCGTCGAGTAGCCCGTCCGTCGACGGTACGGTGGAGCAGCCTCTCTCGCGATGCTCGACGGGACGGGACGGTGGACGGGATGGCCGTCGACGGTGGACGGACGGTCAGTCAGCAGGTAAGCTCAGGGCTCAAGCCCGTAGGCATTAAATGTGGCGTAAATATAGCTTTACTTACCTGGCATGAAATTCAGGTCAAAGCTCGGTCAATTGTACCCCTTGGTGTGGCACTTCTCAACTCGTTGAGCTATGATGCCATCACCTTGAACATCCCAGAATGGTAACTTACCTTACGTGCAGCGGGCGTTGCGCCGTGTGCGCAGTGTTCAGCAGCGTATAAATGTTGTTCGCACGTCCGTTTAGATTAGGGTGCCAAGGGTTTCAAGAGAAATCACCTAGTGTGTATTCTGCTGTGCTAAGAAACAGAAGCGAACACTTGACGAACACATGCTTGGCGACCCCACTTGTTCAAGCATTAATTCCCTCAGGTACTTCAGCAAAGGGTGTCAAAATAACTCGGGACTATATCCGCTCACTAAGACAGGCTATGAGTGACTGACCGCGCAAAATTAAGTACTACTTCACCCAACATCCGTCCGTCCATCCGTCTTCTGATGGACGGGACGGCCGTCCTCCCTGCCGTCTGTCGACGGGACGGTGAGCTTGAGCGAGGTTCGATCCAAGGACGGGACGGGACGGTTGTCCGTCCGTCCGTCCGCCCAACCGTCCTGGACGGGTACGGTGACGATCCCTAGATACCCACAATTCAACGATGATATTTTTGTGGCAGAATTTGTTGAAAGTCGCATGAGAAGAACGAGACCACGTCGCACCGCGGTAGTGAAGACATACAGTGCATTCCGTGAGGCTCGCGATAACGACAACGGTCGGCCCACGCTGTGCCAAGCCATTGCGGCATAGGCCGTATACATAGTGTCTGCCATACCGCGGCAGAAGGCTGTCAAATTCCGCAAGCGGGCTCCACGGAATGCAGTGATACCTATCTAGCTTGTGAAACCCTACTTTCATTTTGCTAAGACATGTGGTGCGAATGCCCCTATTAATTCCCAATCTCTCCCGGAAAGCGGACGGAACAGTGGTTATTATTGGCTCATTAACGTTCGAAGTTCTCGGCACACCTTCCTTGCCATGATTTTGTCCCATCAGATTTCATACCAACTGATACCCGCAATTCAATGATGATTTTTTTTGTATGCAGAGCACAGGGCTGTCAAATTCCCCAAGCCTTTGTCGCGGGCCCACAGAATGCAGTGATTCCTATGTAGCTTGTGACACCTATTGGTAGAGTCCAAAGTAAATGTGTAATACGCTTGTGCGTACCAGGATCCTCTTGGGAACACCGTATTCAAGTTTCGGCCCCGGTATAAATACTGTGATTATTATGACGATGCCTATCTTCCTCTGTATGAAATTACGCCGTCTGAAGCCTTCAAACTCCGCTTTTAATCTCGGCGCGGATCGACGTTCTGATTTTAGTTACATAGATGCAGCAAGTGGGAGCCGGCGGGGAGCGCTGGCGGCGCTTGTAGTATGGTCTTAAGAATGAAGAGCCGAATCGACCATTAGCCCAGTAATTTCAAGCCGACATGGCGTTTGAATTCACTCCGCATATGACTGTGGTCTCGTATGTTGTGACGCTTCAACTCCTCGGTTCCCTGGGCTGATCGTTATACGTTGACTATAGCAATAACTTATGGGCTGTAACTTCAGCTGTCGGCGCAGGCCTCTGCTTCCTCATACTTGTGATCATTGCGGCAGTTTGGTCTTACCCGAAGTCTCGCGCTCATCTGGACCGCGTGAGCTTTCGAATCGTGATCTACGTTGTGTTTGCGAAGTAAGCTCGGCTGTCTTCGAGAATCCCCAGATGGCCATCACTGACACTCCCAAAGTATGTTATTTGGAACGGCTAGTGCAGTCGGTGGTACCCGCACCGGGCCTGGTTTCCTTTGTGGATTCTCGATCTTCATTCTACAGGTGAGCACCCACGAATTTGTTTTTCATTGCGCTAACCTAAACAACCTTTTGTAGTTGACTCTCCAGTTCTCGGGATTCCTGCTATTTAGCATTGCGTTAAACCTGCAGTGAGTATTTCCTTGCAGTCGAGAATTCCTATATCTACCAATGATGTGTCGCATTTTCAGGCTTGTAGTCGTCCACGGAAAGAACGGACAACGGTTGGAGAAGTATTATTTAATTGGATCCACTCTGCTTGCCTTCGCGTTGGTTATCCCACCTTACGCTGCACACCAGTATGGCTGGGACCCTTTAGAGAAAGACTGCTGGTACACCAATGACGATAGGTCACAGCGTATAGCTTGGCAGGTGGGCTCAAGTTATCACTTGTCAGTAGCGGTTTCAAGTTCCCGTCTGAAAATTCCGCAGGTCGCGACCCAAACTGCATGGACGTTCCTTACCGTCATTGGAGAGCTCATCTGTTCAGCGAAAGTGTTCATTTTCTTATTCAGACACGATGTAAGCCATTCCATCGTTAAGATACCCGTCTTCACCACTCAAGCAAAAAACAGCTGCGTCTTCGAAAAGTATTCACTCTGGCAACTGGTTCAATAACCCATGCTTCGCGCGTGAGTTCCACTGCCCCACAAATGATCAAAGCAACGAGGTACAAGTCTGTCATCCTCCGTGTGGGTGCGTACTTGCCCCGAAGTCCGAATTAGGCCCAGATTCACCGCCCATCGTGTACAGCACTGTATCCGGCAGTCTCTTGTGTGGTGAATCTTCTGAGCATCGCTACCGTCCTTCATTCAACCATTTCAAACGGAATTCACAACACCACGGTGAGCTTTGCCATTCTCATTTCATCGTGGTCTTCATTGGCATCGAATTGAAGGACTATAACGTCTTACTCCTCAGTAAGGCGCTTCATTATAATAACACTTCATTTACATGCTTACTTCGCATTCAACTCAGGCGATTTTCTATATGGTGGGCGCGCCATCGTGTACGGTCTTTTAGCTGCTTCAGATCCGGTGGGTTGGTTCCGCATTTTCACAAAGCCGTTCTTTCCTCATCATTATCCTCTTTAGGCTCTCATCCGTGGGGTTACCACACTCGTCCGAGCTATCCTGGGTTCTCCGGAACCGACCACGAGTGTAATAGACCCCACGAGCATCGCGTCCTCAAATGACAACAGAGTGATAGTTCATGTCGAACTCGCATCCTTCCAGTCCCCTCCTCCGCACGAAGAGAGGAAGCCCGACTTCAAACCAACTCAGGATGAGCATATGTTGAAACAAGATCATTCTGGCCATGGGGTTCCTGCAGTACTGGACAACTACGATCTCCGTCCCAGCCGTTATCCTGAAGCCCTGGCAAATTCCGACCAGAACGTCACTTTTCAATTCACGTTCAACTGCTTTCGAGGGGTGGACAAGGCGCCGGGCTGAAAAGCGGATGATCGAGGAGGATTCATTGAGGAAAAGACTGTGAATACTAATATTTTTGGAATTCCTGGCGTAGCGGTCGTCATTAATACCCGTATCCAAGTCTGTGTATCACTATCTATTCGGATGTATGCTATACATCCGACCCGTGCGCCACCTGATGCAACGTGCGATATAAACACCCAGAATCCACACTTTGACAGTACCCGCCTTCGCGTTCAAATTGAACACATTGAGAATGGTTTAAAGATTCTCCTCCGGTCCTCTCTGAGATCATACAATAAAATTACGTGGCCTTTCTCATGACACAGCTAAGGCCACATCAGCCCGCACGGGTGCGGTTTGCGCGAGCTTAAGATGTGGAAACAGCAACAGCCATTGATGATTAGTGAAAGCTTCTAGGACTACCTCTCGGCTTTGATTAACGTCCAACTAGCTAGTGCATTTCCAACCGTTTTATTATTTTCATGTCTCTCCCTTCTTTATATTCATTCTTCAATGTCTTACAATCATAGCTACTCTCTTTCGGAGAGAAACAAGAATATATCCTGAGGAGAGTTCACTTTTCGGTTTGCCAAACGGGCTTGCGCGCGCGCCAACGGGCTTTTTCGGGCTTGGGCTTGGATTTGGCTGTAGATCAAAGCCCAAGCCCGCCGATTGGCTTGCAAGCCCGTTTGTCGGCTTGGCAAGCCCGTTTGCTCGCTTAGCCGAGAAACGGGCTTGTGAGTATTTCTCGTCCCCCTCAGACTAGTTTCTCAATATGAGTGGATACACTATGTACAGTAAGTATATAATTATAGGGCTTGTGATTATTTATGGTATTGTGCTCACTGATGTGATGATACGCCGTCACCGCCGACGACGACACATGACAGCATTGTCAATTCACCTCCAAAACACGGTCTCGTCACACTCAGTATAATCTCATAGTCTCTATGGACCCCCCCGCAACCAAATAGTTTCTTACAACTCGACTTACCGGTCTACTAGAACTAAGTTTTTCGAGACATGTTAGTATTCATTGTTGGGATGACTCAAGATAATTTAATTATGCCGATGCCGACTCCTAATATGAGATTCTGCGAGTCTATCACAAAAGAAGACTCTAACCGTTCTAAGGTGGTCTAATTCTCCGCCGCTATATTGGAATTCAGTCTGGCTTGGGCAGCAGAATAGCTTGTATCCGGAGTTCTAAATCATTCCACAGACTGAACACAAAATAAATTGCCCACATTAAGCATGAATACTCAAAGGCCTGTGCCATACATGATTTGGGCGTAGGCGATGAAATCTTGAGTTGACCGACGCGCAAGCCTGTCTAAGTTGAACACAAGCCCGTTTGTCTGATGGCATCAGACAAACGGGCTTGATCTTGACCGCGAGAATGTTCAACGGGAAATGAGCTTCAGGAGCATAGATTACTACTCAAAATTGAGGCTTCAGTTGACTCAAATAAATCTGATACTGAATTTCGTTGAATAACCTTGAAAGTCTCGTTGATTTCGACTTAGAAGTTGAAGCCCGTTTGTCTGATGGCATCAGACAAACGGGCTTGTGTTGGGCTTGTCAATAATTTAGATGTTGTTTAGAGGGATCCTAGTATTTTTCTATTGGATTAAGGCCTGTGACCTTTTGTGTTGTCTTTTGGTATCAGGTTTGTAAGAGAGCGACATTTTCGGCTTGCAAGCCCGTTTGTTGGCTGCAAACCTGTTCGCTCGCTTAGCCCAGCCAAAATATGAAACGGGCTTGTGCATATTTCTCGCCCCCTACAGACTACATACTTAATCTGAGCGGCTCAGCTATGTGTGTTAAGTGTCTACTGCCACGGCTTGTGGTTTTTCTCATCTTTTTTGCTTGCTGATGCCATATTACACCGTTGCGGCCGGGGATGACCTAGGCCAATATTGTCCATTCATCTTACAATTGCGGACTTAAAGCGCTGAGCAGATTCTCCTGGTATGGACCTATTGTCTAATAGTAAAACTCTTCGAGCAATTCGGTTTTCTCAGTCTGGCAGGCACAATTTATCGGTGAGGTATTACTGCTGAAGGTTACAAGTGTCGAAATCACCTACCAATCGTCCGATACCAGTCACCGAGCACGAATCGAATTCAAGCCATGCAAGGATCTACTACCAGCTTCAAATGGCTCCCAGATCCACCTCGAAGGTCAGGTCGACCATTACCAGTGCCGGGGGTTGTTCCATTCATTACTCGTCCGTTCCACTAGATCTATTATGGATCAAACGGAATTTTTCTTTGCTCCGCATCCTTTAAAAGTCTGGAGGAAAAAAAAATAGGGTAATCCTGTTCATCGCAGAGAAAATGCAAAGACACTCAACTGAATGCACTGTACCCACGGCTTTCATAACTATCTCTCATCATACTGCTGTCATATAATGCTATCTGCATGAATTGGAAGTCATTTGGTTTTGGCCGTGGGCCGGGCTTGGACTCGAGCAGAGTGGCTTGCTTCATGTGCCGCCAACAAGCAAACGGGCGTTTGCCCGGCTTGTAATAACGAGATAATCAGGCAACCATTCAATATCTCTTTGATATTTCCTTCGTTAATGGTGACCATTCAACACCCGAAATAATCCAGAAAACTCGATCAGGTAAATTCTGTAGTGTAACCTATGCACGCTTGGGCGTGGTGTTTCGAGGAGGGCTCTCCAGAAATAGATGCACTTTGAACAGCGGCCTCGGCCTCGGGCTTGGGCTTGGACTTTGGGGGCTTGGGGGCTTGGGTTGGCTTGTGTTGACTGTGTTCATTGGCAATGCGCTGGGAAGGAGAATTTCACACTGGATCCGGATTGCCTGAGAATAAATTAGTCTTAGGCTTGAGATTTTTTGACTTGACTTGACTTCATTTGTGTTCAAACATTTGGTCGAGAACGTGGTAGTAGACAGATTGAATCCTCATCAAACTCGCAAAGTTGCATGGATAAGGACAAGTTGCCGGGGACCGAAAAGCGTTCAGTGGATGTCATTATGGGGGCGCATCGAGGCATATTGGGTGCTGAAGAATGCATAGGCAGATAAAGCAGCCCACAGCACAACTGCGAAAGAATTTCGCTTAAGCCCGGGCTTCCGTTAAGGTTGAGTAAAATTATATGCGAAAGCAAGCCCTCTTGTCCCCGTTTCGAGCCGTAGCTGGAGCTGAAGCCCGACCTTTTCTGATGCAAATGGTTTCTATTGTCAATTGCTCAACGTGCCGACGTAGCAGCGGGGTTCGCGCTAAATTCTCACGGTCTGCCTGTGTTAGTTATGATGCAGTGTTACGATCGCGCTCGCTGATACTTTGTCTTAGGACACGGCTGCGAACATAGGCTTTTATTACTATTGAAATAACTACATGTAGATGTTCAATAACGAAATAAGAAGGTCAATTATACCACAACATGGGATGGATGAAAGAGAAATGTTTCGTTGCGCGAAGTTGGCAGCACGAGGCACAGGGGTTAAGTTGAGATAATGGGGGTGAGGAGAATCAGTGTGAGGGGGTCAGGTAAGAAATATCGATGAAATACCTACAGTGGTGAAGCTTGGTGTAAGCGAGCACAAGCCCAAGCCCGCCCAAGCCCAAGCCATCAAAGCCCGTCCAGCCAAATTCAAACTCCGCTTTGCGGGGCAAGCCGTTTTGGCAAGCCGATCGGAAAAGTCTGATATCCTGAGGTCGTCGGATTCTTGAGCTCCGCCGCACATGATCAAGCAACACCGGTGCCACAGAACGTCTTCGCCATTGATGAGTAAAAAGTCAAACATATCACCAGTGAGAATGAATTGGTTTCCATGTCGATGTGATACACGTAAAAGTGCTATCTAGTCAAACCGTCGTCAAACAATTTGCTACTTTACAGCTAATTGCAATACCGAAGGCACAGATCTAAAATTGCCGTTTTGGGCTTTTTTTTTTTTTTTCATTTCGCGACCGATTTGTCCATATCTCGATGAGTTCTGCACAGATTCGGCTGAAACCAAGCTAGATAATTCGTACCAATTCATATGCAATTAATGACAGTGAGAAATCCTTCAAAATATCATATTCTGTGCAGATTTACACTTGAGGCCATTGGAGCGATGAACCCCAACTGCATAGCAAGCCCAGATATTGTCTGAAGGAGCTGATTTTTTGCTCCCATGCCTGTCCTGGAGCAAATCAAAGAGCACATGCCATTCGAGCCGTTTACAGTACCTCGTCCTATTTTTTCGAAATGACCTTCACGAAGAGCAACTGCGCGCCGGCATCTCTCGGTCATATGCATATTCCCGGGTAAGAGTGAGGTCAAAAGACGGTAACAAAGGCAGGAAAGCGCGGGCGCGCATCGGGCCCAACTGAGTTGCTTTACCCACAGAAAATGCATCCCGACATCCCGCTCGACTCGGTTCTGCCACACAGGGAAGATTAAGATTCTTTTGCCAGTGCATTACTTGAACTGAAGTCGGCGAGTTGACTTTCGAATTGAATTCGCCAGACTCTGTAGTGGTAGACTCGGAGAACGAGAGAGATCGATTACAGGCAAGTCGCGAGGAAGAATAAGGATGCAACAAGGTAATAAACGCAGGAAAGCGCGCGGTGCGCGTCGGGTCCAACTAATATCGTGTCGAGAGGCCCGATACTCCGTTCGACTCGGGGGTCCCGCCATCCATGAATCCGTCCCACATTTTTTCTTTTGTGTTTGCGCCTTTTCGCGTCGTCCATACAAAGCATTGGAATGGAACGATACAGTGTGTCATACTTTTCAACCACTTATTCTCCGGATTTCGTGCGCGCATGGTCTCGGCGCGCGACATCTTATCGTACATGCCTCGCGACGAGGTGGTATACTCACTTCTCACCTTGTTTGAAAACGAGAACGAGAGAGCATGAGACGAGAAAAGGTATTGGCGTCGCCGCGTAGCTTCATGGCCTCATAGCTCAGTGGCTTCGTCGCTTCGTAGCTGGGGCCGGCTTGCACGAGGCAGGGCTGAGGTTCGCGTGCCGCCGATTGACGATGAGGAGGTACGAGAAGAACGGACAGGTGGGGAGGAGGGGGGGATGGGATGGGGAGGGAGGGATAGAGCAATAGAGGGAGGGAAGGGAGGGAGGGAGAGGGACGGAACGGGAAGGGAGGAAAGGAGGAGCCGGAAGCGAGGCCCTGCTGAGTAGGACCCAACGCGCGAGGGAATATACACACACGCCCGGCCTCCGAGCGCCGTGGCCATACGTCCCCGCCAGCGCTTGCCTCTCGTGTCTGTTTGATGGATACACGCGGTTCGAAGGCAGCCCGCCGCGCGGCGCCGACACGGAGTAGACTTGGACAGAACGAGAACGGATGCACGAGAACGGATGAACAGATGAAATGATATATATATTCCGCGCCAGGGACAGCGACAGCGAGGCGTCCAACTATTGTATATGGGTACTCATCATCTGCCGCATTGTTTTCTGCGAATCAATCCGACAACGCCCCGAGGTGGGAAGCAGATGCGCGGAGGACGTACCTTTGTCCGAGATCCACGAGGGACAAGGAGCGAGCCTAGCCTAGCGCAGCTTGGAGAAGAGCTTTGGGGGCGGCGCAGGCCTCGGAGCAGTGCATTATGCTGCACGCGGAGAGTTAGCGGGGCGGGGCGGGGGGTGGGCGGAAGGGGACGTACTGGACTAGGCATCGCGCGAGGGGAGGGTCAAGGTCAGTCAGCGTGGAGCGGGCGGGCATGGACGGGACGTACACCTGCAGCGGGTCAGTCAGTCGCTCGTCAGAGAAGGAAGGAGGGAGACGTACATCTCATCAACACAGTCCTCGCCCTTGTAGCCCTCGCCAGCGTTGACCTTCTCCTGGCACTTTTCAAATCGGGTGTTCCTAGGTCGAGTCAGTCCTCCTTCGCCTCCGAGTCGGCAAGTAGATGCGAAAGAGCAAATGATGACATCATTACGATTTGCAAGTTGATTGCCGAGACCGGGCATAGAAAAAGGAGCTTGGAAAAGGCGGGGAGGAGGTGCACCATGCGCGTCGGGCTCAACTGACAAGTTTTGAACTTACCGCATACGGCAAATTTTGAGTGGCCTTCGCCCCAGAGGGAGACCATTTTTTTAAGAACGAAGACAATGGAGGGCGGGTTGGGTTGAGCACTTGCCAGTGCATTTCTCTATTCCAGACTAGCGGTTCGCGGCCGGCTTCGCCGGGCCGCTCTCCGCTTGGCTAAAAGCAGACATCAACGTAAAAGGAGATTGCCGGCGGAGTTTAAAGGCTTCGGACAGCGTAATTTTATAAAGAGGAAGATTCGAAGGAGTCAGGAGTCAGGAAGAACTAGAGCAGGAAAGGCAAGAAAGTGGATGGCGCGCGGCATCGGATTCTACATACGCATGGCCCAAGCCATCGATGCCCATATCTCTCATCCCACTCGCGGTCCTTCCATAAGCCACTCTTTCATCTGGTGTTTTTTCCTTGCTTCAAGTCCGCATTTCTTTGTGTTTCGAACTGATCAGGCAGTGGGTGCATTGGAGTTGAATTCATCGGCCAGACAACAAACGGTAGACAGGTGAAGTGACTTTATACTGTACAATTTCGTTCAAATCGGCAGTCACGCGTCACGCACCCCCCTGTCGATCACCAACTTTGGTCGATGTCACGCGTCACTCGGGCCTCTGTCGAACCTCCAAGTGGTTACGCAGGCCCCAAATTGCCTAAAAAAAAAAAAAGGGCAAAAAAGGCAACTTGGGGGGAGGCCGATGCTTCGCACGGCATAACTCGTACTTTGAGATAATTCTTTCACTATATCCAGTGTTTAAATAGACATATATTATCTTCACTTTCATTGATTGCTATGATTGACATGATTTCGATGATGTCTGATCACAGCATCCGGGTGGAAATTGTATCGTTGCAGCCAACCATCAAATGTTCGGGATTATCCGAAGTCTTGCGTACGTGTCGTCTGCACCGCCACAACCTGAAGTTGAACTCTTTAAAATTTATCGCGGATTTCTGTAGCCCCAAAATACTCAAGCATAACTAAATGTATGGAGTGGAACCACCTACACCCTCAAATGATGTCCAAAGGTGTTGTTTGATAGTAGATACTACAACCTTGAATACCAAAAAAAAAAAGCAATACCCCTGATCAAATAAGGCACAATTTTGTGAGGTCCCAATATTTCAGAGGTAAAAGACCCCGCTAGAGTTGTTAAGAAACCAAGAAGTTCACACGGAAGTGAGTGGGTGAGGTGTTGGATTCTAGACAAGATAAAGAACTACGTACTCACTAGCTACTTAAATAGTATTGTGCTGTACTGTGTCCATTGTATCTAAAAAGGATATTAGTTTGTATTCTATAAATAATGAACCAGCGCCGCAGGCGCACAGTCAACGCAGTTCAACGCACAGTTGAACACATCAATTGATATGCCTACCGGTAATCACCGGATGCCGGAATGCCGAAGTCTATATCCCTTACATTCGCCCTTCAAGACTTGTACTCACAAGCCTTCTATTTTTGGACTTTTGTATTCCGATACCAATCATTCGTCTTCCATCTGCAAGACTAATTGGGAATCTCCCGCCCTCCAGCCGATGGCCTCCATCCGATCGAAGGTCAATTCGCATTGCACCGACACTAGTGGAATTCATTGCTCGACCCCTCGGCTGAATTTTCTTCGCTGGAAGAAAAATCTCCCTGGTCTGTGCCGCAATCTTGGACGTTGTACTGAAGAGCAATTTCTGGAGCGGAAGTCTCATCACTCTCCGTCTCATAATCCTGGCTGAATGCTTCCTCTTCCTCGAAGAAATGAACTGCTAGGGCTTCAACCGGTTCTTCCTCTTGGTACCTGGGCAATTGCGACTCAAATGGCCCCTGACCTTGCACTTGAAGCAACAGCCTTCATGGCGCAGTCGAAGGTATTCCTCCTGAGGCAACAAAATCCGATTACTGGAACTGTCCTTCTTTCAATAGTCTTCTGGAGATGCAGAACTGCTCGCAACCGATGGACTATCTGATTCAGCTTGACCACTCTCTGCATCATCTGAATTTTCCCAATGTCTTGTGCCAGCCGTGGCGCGAGTGGAATACATGAAGTTGGGACGCTGGTTGTAGCTAAAATTGTTTCTCTCTCGTTTCAACGTTTGTCGTGCCCCCTCATGACGTAATGCATATTTGACAAGTTTCTGGATAGAACTGCGCTCCGGGTTCAAGCCTTTCTCAATCAGGTGTAGACAGAGGTATCCTCTAATTCCACTCCAGAATATCTGCCTAATTTGCCATTCTGTCACGTCAGGAAACGTACAGCCAATGTTTCAAGATCGCATTGGAAGTCTCTAACATCATTCTTCCCTTGTTTTGCCCCGGTGAGTTTGTCTCTCGACTGCAACTTGAAATCCGGAGGGAAACAGTAGTTGGACAGAGCTTCATAGATAGATTTTTAACGTCCAATCCTTCTGGTGAAGCGCAACGTGTTTCATGAAGAATTACTGGCCTCCCCAGACATAAAATTGACCAGGATTTTGATAACCATTTTATCACTGATTCCGTTCCAATTATGCCAGGTATCCACTTCATAATTCCACTGATCAAAGAGGTCCAGATCCGCCCTTCCATCGAAGGTAAATGGCTTCTTGATCTTCACACTGTGCAGCACTGATTCCTGCGGTGTGTTAGACTGTGGCCTCCTAGGCTGTACAGAACTATATCCACTAGAGTCTTCACTGTCTGATGACAATGGCGAGGACGATGAACTCAAGCCGGCGGTAGTAGCCCGGAACCAGCCTCCCTCAGGTATTTCAGAGCTCTCTCTTTTATAACTCTTCATGGCACCTTGTGGCTATTAGTTTCTCGGTTCTTCTTTGCCTTTCTATGCAGGATGCCACGCTTCGAAGTTGCCGAAGGCTTGTGTCGCTTTTTTTTCACGCATGGACTTATCCGAGTCCGAAGTCTCATTCTCGACACTGATTCGACCCATCCCACAGAAATCAAAGGCCCTTCATCCCAGTTGGTAAGAGTCTCAGACGTTGTGACTTATTCAATATCGGATTCATTTTCATATATTGTTTCTATAATCAATCCTGGTACGTCCTCGGATTCTCTTTGATCCATACTTTCCAGGATATCGGTCATCAGCGAATTTCCGCACTCCATAACCGGCAGTGTTATCTCGTTCACCGCTGAGCCGGATGAGTTCCACAACGGCAACGGCCCCAACTGATCTTCAGCATTCAATAGGTCGTTCCAATCTCCCATTGTAGAATAATTCTGATTAAACTTCTGGCCACAATTATTTACAGCATGTGCACCCTTCATTTCACCTGGTCCGACGTCGACTCCGGCCACCAAGATCTGGACTGCACGGCCATCGGAGCCGTTTGCTGCCTCCGCAACTTTGTCAGATACGACCAAAGTTGGAGCAGACCCTGCCGCGAGCTGCTTGCTCCGGCGAT
>JARKIC010000800.1:0-192187 GCA_029378375.1 Mycena olivaceomarginata | reverse complement strand
CTCCTTAAATACAAGTTTTACGAATTTTTTCCCACTGAACCGCGGATACCTGTGGGTACCTGCAGGTCTATCTGCGGATGAATCCGTATCCGGTCGAGGATACCCGTGCGGATACGGATTCGCCCTTGGCACCAAATGTACCTGCGGATTTGATCCGGATCTCACCCGGATGACCCGTGGTAGACCCTAGCTCGGGTCAACCCAGATCCATCCGCCCTCTCTCAAGACCACCACGTCCCACCACGCCGCCACCCAGCGTGTGGCGCCCTCCTCGTGTCTCCTGATTTCTACAAGATCGCGCCATCGGCGCCGCGGCCGAGCTGCAGGACACCGGCGGGCAAGGGGAGAAGCGGCTATGGGGGTGCTATCCTCCCGGATTGTCCGCGATCTTCTGGTGTACGTGTTTCCTTCCGTCCCTTTGCTTTTTTCTCGTGTTCCCTTTCTTCTGCCGACGTCGCGCACAGGCCGCCTGTCACGCTCTTCTGTTTCCTCGACGTGCGTCCTCCCGTCGCAGCAACGCTGCGTCCTCGCAGCGTCTGCGCACACAATCACTCTCTCCACGTCGTCTCGGCTGCCGCACATTGCAGCGACGCACGCAAACGGGTGGCTCAAGAGCCGGGAGACCACCGTTTCTCGACACCAGATCCTATCGGCCCTCTTCCAAGACCACCGTGTCCCCCACGCGGCGTACGGTACGCGACCAATCGGCGCTATATTACGCCCTTTTGGCGTTCATCTTCGACGCCCCCGTTCCACCTCGCCCACATCCCACATTCCCTCCTCGCTGTACGACACACGCTCTACCGCCTCTGCCCTGTCGGCAGCGGCCCGCCTACATCAACCCTGCTGCCGACCTTTGTGTGTCGGCAAAGCTGGGGCTGTCAACAGAGCACAGCGGCGTGTGCGTGCCTCCGGTGCGCGAACGACCTGTGCGTGCGAGCCCGGATCGATCGCCCCCATCGGCGCACCATATGAGCTATAGGGCATCGAAGTAGAGTGGGGAAGACTCCCGTGGAACTCGTTCGCGCCATCTCCCGAGGCTGATATAGTCATCTGGATCCGGATGCGCTACCACCTGCCTCAAGGGCCATCTGCGTCCGAGCACGCGAGTTGGATGGGTAGACAGTGAAGAAAACGATCGCGTAGTGGGAGGGCGCTTCCGCGTCCCGTTGCGCGGGATGGAGGGGAGAGAGGTCAGGATCTCGCCGGAGTGCCGAGGGATGGACGGCGCTCGCAGAAGAGAAGGGTTAGGGGACGACGACCGGTGGCCGGTGCCCTCCCACCTCGCACGCAGATGCGCGTCCGCGACCTACGTGCATGGACGGGCGAGCATTTCAGCGCTTCGCTTTTCCTCTCCTTCCATGATACGAATGCTCTGTCTCCCTCAACGACTAGTAATCCTAACGCCGCCCTCCCTCACTTGTCTGATTTCATTTTTCGGAAACTGCGTGATGTCACCACTGTAACGCGATTTCCTCATCCGCCTTCGGGTCGTGCGTCCTAGAACCTCGGCAATCTCGTTCTGGAAATTCTCCTGGAGTCCTGCGTCCTTCCATACGACCGCCATGCCTCCATTGTCACCACTCGGGCTCCTTCTGCGCCCCCACCTCGTCCCGCGACCGCGGCCCCGTCATCGGCTCCACGCCCGCCCAGCGTCGCTCGCGAACCGCTCGATCTCCAATCCCCAGTACTACGACACCGCATCGGACGTATCGCGCGGCCACAAGCTTACACCCCCCGGGCGTGGAATCCCCACCACTGGTACGATGCTCGGGGCGGCGCATCCCTTGCGACTCATACGAACACCTATGCGCGCCAACGCTCCAGCGCAATACCACCCCACCCGCACCACGCGCCCACGGATAGATTCGCCCGGGCACCCCTCCTCCGCAGTACGCGCCGCCGCCCACCAAAGCGTCCTACGCCCCCTGCGCACCATCACCCATGACGCGCACCTGGGCTTCCCGCTCCCTACCATCGTCTAGCACCCGCGGACACGCACGAGCGCACGGATAACGCGGCAATGCAGCACAGCAAGCCGAGTGCACTGCAGCGGCAGGGCGAGACAGCGGCGTTTCTGGTGTGCCCGACGGCGGGCCAACACGCTCGCCTGCAGTCGCGTTCACGCAGCGGTACCCCACCGCCCCTGACCGCATCCGCCGCCGCAAGCGATCACGGCCATCGGGCATGTCTTCTCCGGGAGGTCGCGCCAGTTCCGAGCCTGCGGCAAGACTGCTGCGCCTATATTCTTGCCTCACATGTTCTTGTCTGCCACAGCCCCACATACACGTACGCATTTGTCTTGTATATCTACCGCCCCTATGTTTCTCTACTACATCTTCATTGTACTTTCTTCTCAATATACTTTGCTCAATATATTCACTTGCTTAGCGTGCCCTTCGAAATGAGACGGCAATGACATTCACATCCCATCTACTCAGGTCGGGATGGGTCGGGGTCCAATGAATAATCTAATATCTTCGGTAGGTCTCTCGTGCTCCATTTTTCCGTCTCAAACGATTCATCTTCGCACTCCCTTTTATATTTACTTCCCTCCGGAATGAATAGGCTTACGAATGAAGGAGAATCTTCGGTAGATGGCAATCCGTTCGACTCCCCGTCTTCATCAGTCTCCAGCTCCTTTGCTTTCTTGTTCCTAGGGCGCGATTTGGGCGCGATCGATAGATCCATCCGAGGCCGATTTCGCGCGAAACCTGGCCCTTGAAATGAACGATTTTTCATATGCACCACCTTGGAATTGTTCTTTAACGGCAAAAACTCCCAATTCTATGACATTGGTGACAAACCAAGGAAAACTCTTTGGGATCTCGATGGCTGAAAGAAGGCGGAATCCGGGCCGACATCCTCGATGGCCCCTATTAGAAGTTCCGACTGTCCCGGACTGGGATGAGCACAAATACATCCATCCGTCGAACTGGTATGGGTTCTCAAACGCTGGCACTTGTCTTCGACCAGGATTTTGCGGCTCTGCAGCGGACAGGCACTGTACTTGGTCTCGGACTGGCACCTTTCAATCAAATTCCAAGCACCTCGAGTTCCTCCTTGTAGCCGGGAAAACGCTGACTGGATGTATGAGAGCAACTTGAGGACCGTAGCACTCTTACCATGCGCTAAAACGTTCCTGAAAGAAGCTCTGGGTTCCCATCGGCTTTACCCTTGGCGTTCTCTTTTTAACATCGGAGTTATTTTTATGGTCGCGGAAGCATCATGCATTGTAACTGGCGCGGCAAAGGTTACTCTGACACGTTACTGGCTGCTCCCGAGTCGTCTCGGGATATCCTCCCCTCTCGACCAGACCATAACTTCCCATCCTCTGCCACCTCGCGACCGAAAATTACCCGACGGAGGGTCAAGTGCAGGTAACCAGAAACCACCTCATCAGCGCCGCCTGAGAATCGAACACCTGTCGCGAGGTCGTGCCTAACGGAAGCTCTCGGTCACTGGTTCACTCACAGCTAAAAACTGTGATGAACCTGTTCACGTGAGACGGGCCGCCTGGCAAAATTCCGGTGAAATTCCCATTTCTGCGTGTATAAAGCTATGACGACTCGGGCGGCCCAACCTCGAACGAACTTTATCCGAGACTACGATGCTCAAAATTTCCGCTTCTCTGGCCGCTGTACTTGCTCTTGTGCCGGTGGCTATTGCTCAATCGGCCGTTTGGGGTCAATGTACGATACGATTTTCCGGTCCTTGGCACTGAAGCTCATCGGATTATTCCAGGTGGTGGATCGGGATGGACTGGGCCTACGGTACGAATGAGTCGACGACTGGAGTTGTGTTCTAATATTTTTATTGCAGACCTGTGTCCAAGGATCTGTCTGCACTTTCCAGAACGATTTCTACTCGCAATGTCTTCCGGTGGCTCTCCCGTGCTCTCATAATTTTGAACCGCCGCCCATTATGTACGCCTCAAAGGACGGAACTGCCACCACGACAACTGGAAGCGGAACTACAGCGGCTCTCCCACCGGTACATCCACCGTAAAGTCAAATACTGTCGCGAAATCCCTCGGCAAGAAGTTGTATTTCGGCAGGTACGTCGTCATTCTGTGCTGTATTATTTTTGGAAATTGTCAATCCTGATTCTTCTCGGTGTCAGTGCGACTGATAACCCGGAATTGACGGACGCGGCATATGTCGCAACCTTGAGCGACAACACGCTGTTCGGCCAGCTCACGCCGGGAAACAGCATGAAATGGGTTCGGGTCCTTTTCTACCGTGCTGCCCTAGCTAAAACGATTTTACAAGGACGCAACTGAACCATCCCGAGGTAAGCTATGTTTCATGTTTGGAAAAGTTCCTGGCCGACCCATTTATAGGCACCTTCACTTTCACCAACGTGCGCCGTTTGCTGCTCCCTGACTTGGTTTAATCTTTTAAATGCACAGGGAGACACTATTGCGGCCCTGGCAAAGAAGAACGGACAGCTTCTACGGGGACACAACTGTGTCTGGTATAACCAACTCCCCAGCTGGGTTTCGTCCGGAGGCTTCAACGCGACTCTCACGAGTATTCTGCAAACCCACTGCAGCACGGTGGTTAAACACTATGCGGGCCAGATGTAAGTCTTCTCTCTCAGCCATCCGAGCCTCGTCATTTATTTTTGTCTAGTTGTGCGTCTTAGTCCCGAAACATTTCAGGTCGATATGGTGTACTGATTCGCAGATTAAACAGACTCGTGGGATGTTGTCAACGGTATGTTCAACTCCCAATGTATTCGCATTTTCTGATGTGCTCGTAGAGCCCTTCAACGATGACGGAACCGTCCGCCTTCGTCTTCTCTAACGCTCTCGGACTCGACTATGTCACCACCGCTCTGGTCGCCGCTCGCGCGCCGCCCGCCGCCAAGCTCTACGTAACCATTAGTCCCCAACTCCATTTACATCTCCGCTCATTCCCGCGTCCAGATCAACGACTACAACATCGACTCCGCCGGCAGCAAGGCCACCGCAATGATCAACCTCGTCAAGTCGCTCAAAGCCGCCGGCACACCTATCGACGGCATCGGCATCCAGGGCCACCTGATCGTCGGCCAGGTCCCGTCGAAGGCGGCACTCATTGCCAACTACCAGGCATTCACTGCGCTCGGCGTAGAAATTGCCATCAACCGAACTCGACATTCGAATGGTGTTGCCCGAGAACCCCCCCCCGTGCGTATTCCATTTTGTCTTGTCGCGTGGTCTCCGTGCTGGGTTGACCGGGATTCGTATTTTATTTTAGGCGCTGCTCGCTCAGCAACAGACAGATTACACACGGTAGTCTCCGCGTTGCAAGGGCCGTCGCCGGCTGGTGTTGGGGGTAGTTCAAATCTCCTGCGTACTGCATGTTGCTAACGAAGTAAATCCACAGATCACCATTTGGGGTATGTCTTTTCTTTATACCTTTCCAGTGTTGATCTAACAATGCTTGATATTCCAGGACTACACGGACAAGGTGATCTCGTGTTTCAAGTGTGGCTGAAAATACTGAACTTTCGGCCTAGTACTCTTGGATTCCAGGTGTCTTCTTCCGGACAAGGCGCTGCGCTTCCCTGGGACAACCGTACGAGATTTGGTTGATATTCATTACATCTATCTCAACTTTGCATTGGCCAACAGAACCTCATCCGCAAACCCGCATACGATGGAATTGTTGCCGGGTTCACGAACTGAGTTCGCTTTTCATTCCGTTTATGGAAAAGTACTTTGGGCTCGGAAAAAATTGAATCGTATGTACACATCCGCGGGAAAATAAATTTCCTTCAAGCCGTCGAGTTTCAATCACAAATTTGATCGACTCAAACCGATGTTGACACGTATAGTCGAGACAGCTTCTTGGAATGTTTGAGGTCGGAGTATAGAGGGCGAGCAATGGATAGAAAAGTGATGTGGTGGATCGGGGGGAAGGAATGGAACAGAAGAAGACTGCTGGCGAGACAATAGCCAGATGTCGGCGTCTCTCTCGCTGTTGTTATGATTTTTGAGTACAATCCTGTCCCAATTTGGATTGGTGTGGGCACGGTAAGTCAGTAACTGCCAAACAGCCGAGCGGGATCGTTGAGTGTGGCCACGAACGACTGACGAGAACGCATTGGTCGGTCTATTCCTTCCCCGCAATCTCCGCGTGGCGGATAACGGGCCGCAATAGAGGGAAGCCGAGGCCCCTCGGAGGGATTACGAGTAGATGTTGCAAGAAAACAATAAGCAGACCCCGTTTTAAAATTTGCTGTTGTGGTCTTTATACTCTGCAACGCCGGAACCACGCTCTAAGAAAAATGATGGTATGAAATGCTGAGGATTTGCCGCCAACAGAGCTGCGGCTTTTGTGAGTGGGATATGAGGTTGAATGCCATATATGTGTCCAATAATATGAAGATATATCTGAAGCTCGAAATTGTGTTCCGTTTCAACCCCCTATCTCGATTCCCGTTTATGTCAGAGAACGCAAAAAATTGCTTAAGAACTTCGGAGATGGAACAACGATATCCACCCGCTGTCTGGTATCATTTCAGTCATGGGTTGGTCCGTTTTTGTCCAGACTCTGAGACGACAGCTGGGCACTGAGTTGGCACTGAGCGTTGTTGTCTGTTGTTGTTCAAGCGCACAATCGTTTTGATGATTGGCGATCGATGATCAAAATCGATACGTCGTCTTTTCTCTTTCACTCTTGACCACATCCACAACAGATCCAAAGCCGCAATGCTCGTTCCGCACAGGACTTCCAGTCCACACTCGAGCGGGAAGGTCTGAGGATTTAGTCCCTGGATCGATCCTCGATGGATCTGGCTCTAATCCAGCCAAACGGCGCACCAGAAATTCGCATCGTCTTGTCGATTTGCCCAAAGATCTCTTTACGGAGGGGAGGGTGTGCGCAAGCGATCTTTGAACGTGCCGTGGGACTAGGAGGTGTCGCCAACCGGCGTTTTCTCCGTGTCTCAATCGGCGCCAACTCTCTCGCGAGCACGGTAGTATCCCAAGCCGGATATCCGGGCTGGGAGGGGTGTTATCGCGTTGTTGGGCTTCGGCCCCGTGCCACTTTCGCGCTGTTCGCACCCGGATGTCCCCCATCCGCGGTGGCAAGAACTTGGATGTTTCTTATACTGTGACGGTGTTGTGGTGTGCGGCGCGCGAGGGGAACGGGCTTTGTACGAGGGTGGGCACCTTCCTTCAGTGCGCTTTGCGGCACTAGGCACGGCAGGCGTTCCGGGCGTATACGTGCCGTGCAACTCGATTCAGACTACTCTGGGTCGTCGTGGTCGGCTATTCAATTTTTTGTTATACCCTTCCTCTTCGGAGGAATTACTGCGTTGGCTTGTCAAATGGGCGAGGGTGAGCGTTCTACATGTGTTGTCTGTATTCGATCTCTGATGTTATTCAGAACGGTGTTGGGTCGGTCATCGTGCTCTGGTTCTGTTATGTATGCCAGGCCTGTACTATTATCCGCCGTCCATTCCAGAACTGACCCGCTTCATAGGATCTCCTTACGGACACCGCGCAAGCGCGGATTTTTGTCTTATCGCTGGTACCTACTAACCGCGCATATATTTATCAGAGCTGTCTATCTGTTTTGGCCCTTTCTCGAACGGCTGGTTCCACGAGCCTGAAACACCGGCTGGGTCGATCCCCGTCAACGTTGTCCTTGTTTGTATCGGGTTCTGCGAACGCGACCGAGCACGTGCGCACTTCTGTGCACACGGCGCCAATCTTAGCGCTCGTGATGCGGCGGTTGATTGTGATTTTGCTTTCTCTTGAACTCGCAACTCGCACTCGACAATACCCGACATGTGTCACCGACAATCATCGTTAACAGTGCCCGACCTCCGTAAACCCCAGCAGGCGCATACGGCTAATCTAAGGGGGAAGCCGGTTCTGAGTCGAGAAAACAGCGATCATGTCAAGCGTTAAACATCCGACATGTGGCAATCGAATTGTACGGGCGGAATTCAGGGACAAGCAAATTCAACTGCCACCTAATCCTCCGTGATTCTCGTTCTCCCATACTGGTCTTAATTTAAGGACGCGTCTTCTACCGTTCTCGATGTCACACATGGCCAAAATCTCCTTCATCTTCGGCGGCGTTCCTGCTCCGCGCATGTTCCACCGTGCGTCGGCCACCGCCGTTTCTGACCGTCCCTGGGAAAACGAGACATGCTGGACTTCTGGGCGACTCAGAACTGGCTTCAGTTTATGGTGAATCTGTTCGCGCAAGAGAACTATTCTCTGGGCCCGAGCGCTACGCCGCAACAAATCGCCGCAGAGCTTCAGGTGCCTTGGACACTGTCTTCCAACATCTGTTCAACTGTGCTTAATAACTTGGCAGGTAATCGCGAACCACGTCAAGAACTGCAGCAATGCGTTCGATTCCTCCATAATTGCGCTCGCGGTACGCTCTCCTCTACACTGGCACGAGACTCATGCTTGCCCCACCAAGTCGGTCATACCGTCCGGTCAATTCTCCCCCAAGCTGACGGCCGACAACGCCGTGATGCTGAACACGCTCTTCATCAGCTCCACATCCACGATCCTCGGCCACTCAACACGTTGCTCTTCGGCAAGGCGTTCTTCGAAGGTGTGAACGGGAATCCGCAGATGCGCATCGTGCCGTGTCACTAAGTCGGTGATTTGGCGCGCGAGAACGACATATTTTTGTCGGCGGTGTCGGCTGCGTCCCCGGTTCGTCTTGTCTCATCTTTCTGAGGGAAAAGAGATCTAATTATCATACTGAACAGACTCCGGATCTGTCTACGGCTTGGACGGCGCTGAGAACCCGTGCGGCGTCGGGGTATGGTGATTTCTTAGGGAATCTGAACGGATTTAGATGCGGTGGGCTCTGAGAACGCAGCGTAGACGAAAGTGTGAGATTGCGAATACAACTACTACATGAATATGTAACCATTCACCGAATTCGCCCCCAAGTCTATCTTTTCACCCACATTCATGCACCTGCTCACACAGTTCGCCGAGCTCACGCAGTTCACCACTTCACGGCCTCAACTCGGAATCACCGCCGAGCTTCGGTTCATCAACGATAAACATTCAACATATCGAAAGTTCGCATCTCCGAGTCTGCACAAGTTCGATCGAGTTGTTTCTGCGTACGAATGTCTGTCTCGTATCGGGCTATCCCGACTCACGCCTTTCTTACCGGCCATCAGGTATTTACCCTCTATCTCATATCTGATCTACCAACTGTCGTCTTCACATTCCTTTCGCATTTCTTGTTGGTATGCCTTGTCTTGCATATTCCTCCAAGTCTTCGTCATGTGCACCAGGATGAAACTCAAATGACACTGCGAGTTGGAAATAGCTACAACCTCTGTCGATTATTGTGCCGCTGGGCGCACCCTGCCACGTTCGAGGCACCTCATATCGGGATGATCCTTGACTGATGGACGGTTGCCTCGATCACCTCGGCCGAATGCCGTTTGATATTTTGAGTGGTGGTATCAACATTGGAGGGGCATATAGTTGGGAATTAGGCACGTGCAGTCCCCAGGCAGCCATTTCAATTTTCCTCTGAACAGAGGGACCTGGGAGATATTGCCAAATATTGGGCTGTCTGATGTTGATATCAACAGGCAAAATCTCAACTGGCATTTGGGTTGCCTCCGCTTTGACGTCGGTGGGAGCTGATATCGTCGGTCCCAGGATGCAGAGTTACAGCAGCAGCAAGCATTTAAGTTGACAGCTTGCTCTCATATCTTCACTTGTGCTGCACTCCCTGCATGTGGACTCGGATTCCCTTCAGTCATGGTGAGGCCTACACAGCCGGTATCACAGTGTGTGGCCTTCATTTGCGGGCCCAGTGACATTGAACACCACGCATCACTAGCATATGATTCCAGCATGTTCAGAATTGACATCTCAGTGTGATTCCTGTTCTAACTGTTAACACATGCATCTTGACATTTAGTTTGACTGTGAGTCCTGTTAGTAGATATGTAAGATCTGTAGGACTACTGTTCTGATTTAAATTTGTACTAAACAACAAGATTGAATATGAATTGAAAATGTAGTCTGACTACATCCATAGATGGTTTGAACCATACTGGGTCCACATCCAAGTTTAATCGCCATTCAAAATAATCTGTATCAAAGTTTAAATCACACTCTGATATTGAAGTGCCATTGAATCCTCCTCTTTTGAGTGACCTTGAGTTTTTGCATAGGATTGTAGCTTCTCATCCACCTCAGTAACATTATTAACTTGCGAGGATTGTTCAAATAAGGGCCGTGCTTCCTGCCAAAGTTTAATAGATTGTTCCATCTCCCTGCGCTGTTCATATATAGCAGCCATGCGAACCATACATTGAGCTTTGTCCGGTGAATGTCCATGGCCCATGAACCCGTACAATGCTGCTAAAAGATGCTGAGTGCTGTCTCAGCATCACCTTCAGCTGCAACTATGTCGCCAATGCACCGCAATGCCCTCCTGGTGACCAACCTATTCTTGGTGGTCATGCCAGAGGAGAGGAGTACCACTGCCCATCTGGTTGCATCCCTGTGGTTGCACATGCCTTGTTGAATATCAGCCAGGATTGCCAAGCAATCCTGAGCACCCTCAATATTCCCTGAATCTTGATATGACAGTAAGCACTTCATCAACATCTCTCGTGCCAGTGAAATATTCCCTTGTCGAAGATGAATATTGGCAGACAAATAGTCACAATGAATGAGGCCTGCAGGGTATGCAAAAGTAGTACACTGAATGCGAGCTGTATCCAAGTGATGATTTATGATCTCCAGCTCCGCACTGGTTTCAATTCCAATGACAGCAAGATTGAGGTGACATATCAAGGTGTCATGGATCTGAGGTTTACAGGATGCCCTGTATTCTAAAATGCCTAATATCATGGCTCGGGCCTCCATATATTCTGTCTTGAGCATGAGTAGGTGGACCAAAACTTCTTCCTCAACACGCCTGATTTCTGTCGGAAATAGCTCTAGTGTATTCCTCGCCAGGGCTTTAGCACGAATCAAATTGCCCAGGCCTGCCTGACACCGAGATTCATTAATTGTTGCAAATGCCTGTCCATGAATATCACCGCAAAGTGTGGTAATCTGCTTGCTTGCATGAGCAAGTTTTAGAGCAGGTGAATACTGTCCCATTGCTAACTCTGCCTGGCATGTTGACAATAGGATCCGGGAGTACATCGGATTTGTGTGATTCTTTATGTGCAATGTGGCTAATTGATAATGCTCAAGTGCTTGTCGAAAATTATTGCGACGACCATAGAATCGACCTAGACAATACTCCCATTTGGCTGTGTGCATTGTCAACAACCATATAAGAAAAGATAGGAGAGATAGCTTGCCTTGTTCCTCTTCAGGGGCATGCTTAAAAAAGCAGCTCCCCATCTCGATGTTGGCCTCATAGTTTGGAGCCTCCCAAGTCATTTGTGGTGTAATAAACATTTCCATCATATATCAACCATAATCCACCCTGTCGGGCTGTGCAAGGACATTCAAGTGAATTAGATGCATCAGCATGGAGCCACCATTTCCGGTGTATCGCATCAAGATGTGGAAGTTGATAACACTAGTTATTATATCTGGCATGTCCGGACATTCGGTGGATAGTGCATTGGAGAGAATATTGTGGCAATTTCCCATGATATTTTTGATCCGCTGCAGATGCTGCGGGACAACCCCAAAATGATCATTATTCCGTATGCGCAGAATTTGATGCAAGTATTTTTGCAAGATATACTTCATAGGGGGAGATGGAGGATGGGTCCTGTGTATGTATTCTTGGATTGGAACCAGAGATTTCAGATATTGTGTGTTGCCGGTTTTCTCAACATATGCTAAAGAGACCTGGATCAAAGTGGATTTGCATGACAGAATGTTTTTGATCGGCAGTGCACTCTGAATTAACTCTGCATCCGATAGACCGTCAGGCAATAGGGAGAGTAGGCTGAGGAGCTCCTGAGCTCCAGAGGTCATTCCTTGAGCTGGAATAGGAAAGCATGATCGAGATATCCAGGTTAGACTTTTGGTCATACCCATCGGAGAGAAGGTGAGTCCTCTCCTTGATCCACCGAGAAAGGGTTCGGTCACAACCCTCATATGCCACAACATTGGCGATGAGACTGACTGCCAGTGGGAGATTGCTAGTGAGATTCAATAGCTCTTGAACACTGTCTCTATCATAATGGTCATCTGCAATATCAACAAACATCTGAAAAGCCGCAAAATCGGATAGTGGTTTCAGTGGATGGGGAAAGGGACGAGTCCATTTGACATGAGCAGGTTTTTCAGTGCCTCCCATTGTGATCTAAAAATCAATTAACAAACATGAGAAAGCTATAGATCAATTGGACTTACAAGCAGTGCCAACTGAGGCACATCTGCCAAAAGAGACAAAAATTGCTCTACTTCAGAGCGTGACCGTTTTGGTTCCCAGGTTGTTTCGAGATTGTCCAACACCAAGAAGGATGCTTCACTGCAGACAAAGTGCCGATAAATCCCGCGGGAACTCTTGACTTGTGTGAATCCAACATGGGATGATATTGCTGCAATCAAATCCGCACAGGTTAGACATGAGTTGCAGGAAACAAAGTATCATTGAGAATATTTGATGACCACTTCATCATGGTGTAGGGCTGCAAGAGCAAGGCTAGTTTTCCCTACTCCCCCTGGACCAAGGATTGAAATTCTAGGAGAATCCTGTTTGAGCAGGCCGACTACTTCTTCAAGTTCAGATTCCCTCCCGTGGAATATTTTCGGCACTGGTGGTAAAAGGGTAATGGATTCCGAGCTATATGTACATCAGAACTACCTCGGGGTTTATAATGACACTCTACAATACCTGTTTGTTGGACCTGAAAGTGCAACCGATGCCTGGCAAATGGGTTATATATAGCAGGACATGTGATACAAGATTTGATGGACTCACCGAGGATGAAGAGTCAGAGTTGGTAATATCTGGGTGGGCAGCCAAAAATACAAGCAGTTCTTGATGTGTTTGTTCTGCATTCATTCGTATACCGGTAATGGCCGTAACTTGAGAGACCCCTCTGTGCAGCTGAAGTGTTTTGGTTAGTTCTCATCATGGCCGAAATATCGAACCTGCCCACTCGTAATGTCTCCAATGTCTTCTGTAGTTCAATTTTGCATAAGTCCAGTTGTACTTCGCTTCCCAATATATTCAGGAACCGTTTGAGTTTTCCCATCCCTTCTTTGGCTTTCAAGTACATATGTATCTGGCGCAAGGATCTCGGATGTGTCATTCACATGCCACACAGCTTTGAATTCTAGTTGAACGTACTCGGCGAACTTTGCAATTTCAGACAAAAATTCGGGCGGCAGTATTCCGTCGATTTGTGTTGTTTCATACAACACGATGATGGCGGAGAAATTTTCGTGTATTTGTTCCATAATTTCTGAATATTTATCGCCAGCTGAGCTCATACACTATGAGACGTCAACGGATCAGTGACACTTTCCATGAAATTGGACTCACCTTAACAAATTGCACAATTGAAAGTGTCAGTGTTGCAGCTTCACCTAGGAAGGGCAGGTTAGCAGAGGCGGCAATGTCCCCCGCAGTCGTAGCAGCAACGGTGGTAAACCCCAAGCACATCTTGAAGAGTTCCGGCGGGCATGGTTTAGGTGTGATAACAGGGAATGTTAGCACGCACCGTGTTCTTTTATACAGTTTCACCCAGTTTCGCATGCACCGGGTGCTGATGATGCATTCAGCTCCATGGCATCATTCGGGAGGCCGGTGCTGCTCCACTCCCACAGAGAAGGAGAACCGTGAGACCTGCAGTTTCGTTTCGGTAACAGGGTGTTTTAAAATTAACTTTTTTCGTGTAGTATTTTGATATAGAACATCTTGGCAGTTACGGGGCGGGAGCGTCGACGCTCATGTAGTCAGAATCAAGTCAAGATTGAATTTAGCCGCATCCGCCTACACGACCAGCGCCGCCGCGGTGCCGTTCGTGTCGGCGGGGAAGAATCTCGAGGAGATGGATAAGTGTCGAGTCGAGTTTCAAGTTGCGAAACAAAACCGAGGAACCACCAACACCGCAAGACTTGAAACCTTTTCTCGGGTCGGGTGCCAATTTTTCTTGCGATTGACTCGCGATCATCAACTTCTTTGATCACTTTGGGGCGAACACTGATTAGGGTTTCCACATAACAATGCACGAGACTCTTTCCCTAATGCGGCGATTGCATTTACTTACCCTCAGTCAGTAAACACACTCTGTGCATGGTGGTCGATGGGCCTGTTCGAGGGTGAAGGGATGAGTTCAACACGGTTTCTCACCATCGCGGCTGCCATTTTGGGAAAGTAAGTTGAGTGCGTGACGTCATTGAGTCATCTTGATGACACAGCTGTTCTCCTCACACGCGCGCCGTCTTGTCTCCGACTCTCCGCATCTCAAATCAACCTCCTCGACAACTCCCTCCTCTGCCTCCTGTCTTCTACTCATCAATTCAATCAAATATTCAAAAGATATTCATAAAACATGGGGGGCCTTAATTTCCTACTATTTGAACACCTGTAATCAATTAATTTAGATAAACTTCCTGCCCACCGCTTTGCTAATACTCACACCAAGAAAGGTTTCGTCGGGTCCTGGATATGCAGGCGAACAAGTGCCGTGACAGACTGTGGCCGAACTCTGATCTTTAACACCATGGCATATCCTCTTTTCCTCTCTGTTCAACCCCTTCTGGCGATTCAGAACATTGATTCTATTGTGTTACTACCAGATAGATTGCTCACAAGATGAATATTTCTGCTCAACACACAGCAAATATGTAGCGGCGAGACGGTGGGTGGAGGAGAGGAAAGGACGGGTAGGGCATGAGGATATGAGGGGAAAGGACGGGTGGATGATCAGGTGAGGATCCAGCCTCGGCCCAGTAGGGCCCAGTGCACACTACCACCAGCGAGGCCCCGGCAAGGGGCAGAATGATGTGGACGGCAGCCAAAAGATGTATGCTGTCTGCTGCCCCCGACCGAAGCATGGGCATGAGGCAGAAGTTAGGGCTGGCAACTGCGTGGGGCAGCACGAGGGTGCGGGACGCCGTAACGGGGGAAATACTTGGCATCGATTCAGACCAGCCGGGTGCATCTTACCGAGGTGTGTCTTATCGAGTATCGAGTTGCGGATTGAGAAAGCACCACTAACATAATGGTCAGTAGGTCAATGTGTAAATTAGCACGAATAACATACCTGTCAATTGGTCATTAACATGTTGAAATCAAACCCTTCGAGCTCGCCATGTCCCTGAGTCAAGATCCCGGATCGTCCTTCTGGAATCACCGTGTAGATCCGCGACAACTGCTCACGAGAGTATGCCTTTGTTTTCTCAGCTTTGAGGTTGGTGCGTTTCAGTTCTTCTCGCAGCGGCAAGCTCCAGTGTAGAGTTCCGAACAAATTAAAGCCAGTCCAAGCCAAGCACCAAGTCGGAGGCAGTCACAGGAACATCGTTCACGCACATAGACATGATGGTCGCATCACACGGAAGTGTCAGAAGCCCGGAGCGTTAGCGGGTACGGAGCCCCCAATCCAGAGAAACAGAAGAGCTTGCAGCACAGCCATCAAATCCAATAGGTATGGTCACATCGCAGAACGTGGCAAGGGAAGACATGGAGGAGAAAGACTTGTTGTTGGCAAAATCAAGACGTGGCATATATCCGATATATCCGATTTTCTGCGAAAGTTTCCAAACATCAACGGATACTGGCCCGGACGTAAAGCAGCGTCCCAGGTCCTGCAGATTATCGTGCTTCTGGGTGGAAATCTGATACCACAGCATTCAGAGCAATGGTGGGGTGAAACGAGTCTGAGTCGCTGGATGCCTCGTTCGAGAGGTCTGGAAAACCTACCACGAACAGGTCGAAAAACACTGGGCCGGTAATATTGTTGCCCGGAAGAGCCAACGAGACAGAGATTCGTAGTGGTTTTGGGCTGAGTTCGCGGGCGGCAGCGTGGGAGCTCCACGCTCGCTTCACTTGCCTTTTCCAGTCATCTCACTTCAATGCGCTCGGTAGTCTAAATAGATATTGTCTATGCATAAGATATAAAGATAGTGGTACTCTATCCGCACGGTCCATGTATGTAAGGTCCACTGCCGGTAAATCAACGATACCAATAGTGCAGACCCTGTGGGCGTCATCATAGCGCACGCCGCCGAACTAGTCGCCTACGTCTTAGTCTCATGCTTCGTCGTCGGCGTCGCCTCCGCACCCAACACCTCGCTCACATGGCTATTCCACGCCCTCACCGTCGCCTCCGGCCATCTCACCGTCTCCGTCATATAATGCACTTCCGCCTGGCCCGGAATCACCCCGTCCGGAAGGATATCCGGGATCTGCACCCCCTTGCCCGCGGGGGCAGGCTGCACGGTAATTGCCCCGGTGTCGGGGTCGACCGCCCCGACTTGGGAGTTGCCGACGAAGAAGTCGCGGATGAAGGCGAAGCTGCGCGCGGGGTTGATCACGGGCGTCTGGTGCCCTGCGCCGTAAAGGAGCGCGTATGTCCAACCGCGCTCTTGGCGGATGACGCCGGCGTAGAGCCCTGCGTCGTCGAACCAGGAGGTGTTGGGCTTGACGGTGAAGCCTTGGATGCCGCCGAAGGTCGTGTTCTGGGTGATACGTCAAAATGCGCCGTATGTGGGGGAGCGAGGACGGGTAGATACGCACCTGAATAACGACTTCGGTAGACCAATGCGAGGTGAGCGCGTCGTCGTTTCCGGAGTACCACACGATGCCCACGTTCTCCTTCGTGGCGTTAGCCGCGAGCTCGTCCATGAAGGACATCGACCTAGATGAATAAATAAATATTGCGCGGTGCGGGTAATGTAAGGAAGGAAGGGTTAATCACGGCGGGCTCGGATCCGTCCCGACCTCGGCGTTGCCCCACGAATAGGTCGTTGTCGTAACTTGCCAGATCTTGTTCCGCGGAGCGTGCAGTGCCGCACGGGTGGTGTTAGCTACGAACAGTACATATGTAAACCAGCTCCGGGGGACGAAATGAGGACAAGCAAGGCACACGCACAATTCATCCAGTTATGCGGGTGTAGGTTCTCCGTGATAGGGTTGACGGTATACGGGATGTCAAATTGGTCGAAGGTGAGCCCGAGTTGATCTAGGTGAGGATGTTAGCACGTGGACGTCGAACGCGCTGATAAAGAGAAATAGGGAGAGAGACGTACTCCAGGGATAAGTAAGGTTAAGTGCATACACCGTCACGGTGTCGAGCAGGTCGCATCCCCAAAAGGAATTCATCTTCCCGGTGAGCGTCGTATTGAACGGCGGGATGCCGGGGAACTTGTTCGGCGCGGCGGTCGTGGCGGCAGTGGTCTTGCTCGTCTTGCTGCTCTTCTTCGGCTCGCTCTTGGACGCAGACGCCGATGAAGAGGAAGCAGGCTTGCTCTTCACATCGCCTACCACATCCTCATCCTCACCCAGCGTCTCCCGCATCCACTTCCTCCGACTCCGCCCCATCTCCTCCTCCGGTAACGCCATCCGCCTTTCATGCCACTCCGCCATGAAATCCTCGCTAGGGCTGATGGCGCGGCTATTGAGCTGCGGCACCCTCTGGCCCTTCGTGAACGGCGTGTACGGCAGGTTCCCGCCCGTCTGCGGGTACGTGAGGTTGAAGTCGAATTTGCAGATGTGCGCCTGCTCGCGGAGGTAGTCGTACATCTTGGTGTCGTAGCCGATGAGCTGCGGGTAGGTCTCGATGACGCGGACGACGGGGATGTTTTCGAAGAGGTTGAAATCACTGTTGATCGGAAGGGACGGGCTTATTAGCCAAGTGCGAGATACGAAGGGGGAGGAAGGGAAACGGGAAACGGAGGGAGAAAAGACGCACGAGAGCGCGGGGTTGGAGCACCCGATTTTGCCGTTGGTGAAGGTGACAGGGCGGTCCGCGGGGTCCATGCCGAAATACGCCTTGAGGATGTAGGGGATGAATCGCCCGGCGTAGGATTCACCGACGAGGTGCAGAGGACGCGTCTTCAGGCCGGGGAAGACCTTGACGAGACCATGGAGGAAGCCAAGCTGGTATTACATGGGAAACTCAGAACCACAACATAGAACCCGAGGAAGGGATGAGCACGCACGAAGTCAGTGGCAACCTGTTCTTGATCAGCAGGGTAGCCGCCCCTGCCAACGGTGGAGTAGCCGGTGCCAACGGGGTTATCCACGAAGAACTGGGTCCCCTCAGTAAATAGGCGAACTGACAGGATAATGCACTCACAATATCCGCAATATTATGCCAGCTGTTGTTATTGGGACCAAGCGAGTCCTTGGTAACGACGATAGGCCCAATATTCTCCACAAGCATGGAGGCAATGCTAGAGTACCCAGGTCCGCCCGCAAGGAAAATCATCCAGGGCTCGGTCGAGTTGGTATCGGTGAGGGATCCGTTGGTCTTTTCGAAGCCCCAGAAGAACGCGGTATTGTTCTCGCTCCCGACGGTGCGCGTCGAAATGCTGCCGGCCCAGTTGCGCGGGAGCGGCCAGGTGACGTTCTCTAGTGGGTCAGTGACCTCGAAGTCTGTGAAGGGGACGTTCAGACACACGCGATGGAGGGACGAGAAACGGACTAGAGACGAACAGTTTTGCCATTCAGGACTATAGCCGCCAGTTGGTTTGCCGGGGTAGCGGGCGGGTGAGCTCCAGTTTTGCGTTGCGAGCGCGCAAGGAAGGACCGCTGCAAGGCTGATTGAGAGGAGCAACCGAGGGACCATGGTGAATGAGGAGACAGTCGGTCAAGTGGCACAAAGGTGGCATCTTCACGGCGAACACGGTTTAAGTATGGACGGGATTGAGAGCGGTGGGCTCGGAGAGAGGTTGCGGCTTCCCATGTCGATAAAGCCGGTTGTGGTGCTCCGACGAAGAGACTCGTGCATCGCCATCTGCTGCGAATCACGTTGATGGCCGTTCGGATCACTCCGGTTGGTGATGTTGAGCCAAATAAGGGAATTCACGGAGAAAAGTTGAACGCTATTATGGCTTGATAAAGTCGCAAGGCTACCGGAAACGAACACAACGTCACACAGCCAAGGAGACTCCAGCGATTCGTCATGGTGACTCTTGCGAAAATTCGGAAATACGCAAATGTATTGTTTTAAATCCACTCAAGGTGGGCGTTAGAAGCGGCGTTTGTTAAGCGGCTGCGCACCGATTTGTTTCTCACGCTTCTGCGAGTGGAGCTTCCTTCACCAGAGTCCCACAGTTGGCCAGTGGGATTCTCAAAACATGCTATATATATTGAACCAGCTTTGATTTTTCGCTGATCGCGTTTAAGATATCCGTTCAGCTTCGGGAATGACGGAAACTAGCGAGAAATCCACTTCAGAACAGTGCAGTGGAAGCTCAAGGGAGCGCGAGTATTGTTCTCACTTCAGGACAAGGCTGAACTCTGACAATGTTCACGGCCCGTGGATATTCGGCGAGATTGAAATTCGTTCGATCCCACGGAGGCTCTATATTTGGGACGGATATCCCGACGAGCCCGACGATCTCCTTTCCCTACTTTGCACCGAAGGACGACAAAATGTGTTTAAAGCGCGGTATGGGTCAACGGCAGCCAGTGTGCTCGCTTCCGAAATCACCCCAGTGTATTGAAGAGCCAGCTGCGGGGGCGGGGACAGATGGAGAGCTACACAGATCTCGGGCACCGGCCGTCTTCAGCGCCGGGTTTGCGGCCGCACAGGATATGCTGCTGGCCCCAACCACGGGCATAACGGGTCAACAGCAGGAGAATAGCCGCACTATCGAATACAAAGCACCGTGCAGATTGCGCACATGTGGAGCGGACGATGTCTTTACACGACAGTATAGAAACTGTGAGATGGAGAAATGCCGCAATGCGATGCGCAATAACACCGTTGTATGGACCATGGGTGGGTCTCCGGTGTATTAGAGCCTCGGAATATACGCAGAATTGGGACGTTGCGCACTGCTCAAAGCACATGATGGGCAAACGAGGCCGCAGAAGAGCCGGGAAACCCAGAGGGAAAAACAGGAACGGTTGGATGGGAAGCGGCAAGAAACGGTGGATCGCGAAAGGCGTCGGTGCAAGATCCCCGGTGATATTGTAGCATTAGTTTGAACCAACGCATGCTAGAACAAACAAAAAAGACGAGTGACTCTACCCCACGAATCTTTATTTTTCGTAGCCGCTCTTCACAGAGCTAATCAAGTACGTGGTACGGTGTGTTAGAGTGGTCGATCGTCTAGCTTAGATTCAGAATCCCTCGGCCCGCTCCTCCAACCACGCGCTATCAACTCTTCCCTCAAAGTCACATGTGCCGCCCGCTGGTCGACGTCCGTACCCTACTCAGGGTGATCTGTGCCCATGGGATGAGATACTGGGAAGGATTATTAGTTTACCGAGTACAGAGATGCCCTCGAGCTCAGGATTGATTTATTTATTACCTGGCCATTGATGGCAGCAGCAGGAGCAATTGTCGCCGCCCCACAGTTGGCTGAGCGCGCCTCCCATCCTAAATTCTCGTCAGTACCCGTGGACCCGCCCAAAAATCGAAGGCGTACGAGGGTGGGTAAAGGAGCTTGACTTTGATAATGTACATTACTCCGCTCCCGTGACTTTACGCAACCTTTTTGAGCGGCGCGGGGTCGCAGGGCAGATGTAAGATTGCCTCACCGGCGAAGCTCCGTCCGAATACCACCCGGATGGAGGACGGTGGAAATTATTTGGGTGTTATCGTACTTGGCGGCAAGATGGTTGGAGATGAGAATGTTTCCAATCTTGCTTTGTCCGTATAAAGAATCTTCGATTATCGGAAAAGGAAAGCTCAACAAGTCAGATAAATGGGAGAGAATATACCCACGTCGGCGCTTTGGTTCCCCACGTCGCAATCAACGCATTCCGTTGTTGGCCTCCAGTGAGCGAAGCGAAATTGATGCCGGGGCGAAGAGGGGCATTCTGATGGCCTGAAGAGGAGACGTTGATTATTTGGGCAGGTCGTCCTCGCAGCCTCGAGGCGGGCGCTGGCGGACGGCATCTGCACGACCATCACAGACTGTGATGGTCATGTCAACATGGCCATCGGCTAGCTTGCATTAAGTGGCGCGAGGCACATTTTCCGCTTGGCTGCCATGCAGAAAAACCCATTCCTGTGCCCAGTCCTTGAACTCTAACTCGCGACATGTTTAATGCCACAGAATAACTTAACGAAATACTGGCCATGGACTACTACTATCGCCTCACCTCGCGGTACACGTACGGTGAGCCCGACGTCAAGGCCGCGTTGCCAAAATCGATCAATCCCTGGCTCCACATGTTGCTCATGTTCCTGCGGATATTCTAGAGCGAGATGAGTCCCACGTGCCTGCGATTCATTCGAAGTAAGTACCATCTCTTGCATCGCTAAAGCCTTCAGAAATTCGGTAAGATGCCTTGTCAAGTCAGCTGTCAATGCAGTACGCACCCCATCCATCTTGATCTTCTGCAACTGCGCCTCTCGCAGCTGCTGGAAGTCTGCAGAAAAGATAAGCTACGCCAATGAAGACCTGCACAGTACTTACACGCCTGGTCCTCAGCCGACTCTGCCGACTTCCTCAGCTCCGCAAGTTTCTCGGTCATGGTCGGGGGCAACCTCCAACGCATTTGAACGATTGAATCGTTGGGCTTCCTGAATAGAAGGAAGTAATAAAGGTCCGAATAAGGACAGAGCACCGATCCTGGTTCGAGATACCAGTCTTTAAACTCGGTGAGGACCTACCAGACAAGGCGTCAGCAGACTAAAATGCGAGTGACGGAGGCAGGACGTAGCTTGGTGAGCGGGTGCTCAGGGTTGCTCTCCGTTTCTTCGTTCAAGTCCCAACCAATCCTATTGTTAACCAGAAAGATGTGGCTCCTCCCGTGTCCAAACAAGATCTAGGCCTCTTCGTTATTTGATGCTCATGCATACACCAAAAACGATACCAACACCCTTCATTGCGCGGTCAAAGCTGCTACCGAGACGGGACTTCAATTTGTTGAGGTTCTGCATGTACGTGGGCGGTAACGAGGCGTGCCATCCACCCTTGGGATGGGTGACGAAATAGGCCTCATCAGGTCCAAGAGTTGCGAACTCGAGTCCGTCCTTCTTCATATGGTTGATGAGGGCTTCGGGGAGGTCCAGATTGTAAGTGTCTGCAGGAAAATCAGATATCACAGATCCATGTGAGTGCGCGCGACGTACATTTGTTTCTTATGTCATTTTTTCCGATGTATTTCGTCCCAGTGGGGTTGGAACTTGGTGTGGTCAAATTACCGACGATGGGTACCCGGCGAGAGACGTACGAGATCCAGGCCGTCGAGTCAATGGGTAGGCCGCTGGTTATTTTGTCCACGAAATTCTGCGGCATGTTTTTCTGCAGATAACGGCGGCCGTGGCCAATGTAGAAGGTCTCTTCATCAGGACCTGAATATTTGAATAATATGTGGTCAATCTCAGAAGCCCGGAGCAGTCGATTCGCAAACTTCTGACCAAAAACAACCAACGTATTCGGAGTCTTGACCATTGTGGGAGGGACGGGTGAGAACGATGCAGAGGGACAGGTGAGAATAGATAGGATTTAGGGTTTAGATAGGCGTCAGAATCGATGGCAACGAAATCACACCTGTCTGGGTCAACATTAACGCTGACGCTGGCTGTCTAAAAAAGGCGCAGAAATAGACCAGGCCAAGAGCTTGAAAGGAAAGTCAATATCCGGAGAAATGGATTGAGGTTATTTGCCCATATTTAAAAAGGATCACGAGATTTGTATGTTGAATAGTAACTTATACAGGCGAGACGCGGAATACTATACAGATCGAGAGCCACCCAAAACAAAAAAGCATCCCCAGCACCTCTCTAGTATCTTGGCACCTCGACCCACCCCCCAGTTGCCAACTTCATTGAGTTTCCCGCTTGGACCATTGAAGCGCACACCATGTCGTTCAATTGAGACTGCATTCTCTGTGGAAGAAGGAGTTGGATTATGCTTCGGGCCATCACAGATGGACGTACGAGTTGCTGCATCGCCAAAGCCTATAATTTAACGAATCGTAAGTACCAAGTGATGTTCTGTATGGTAAATGGAGTACTCACAGCCTGAGTTTGCTGGCGTTGCATTTCGACCATGCGCAGTTGAGTCAGGACTGGGGACACAACATCAGTCTAAGAAAGACGCCGTCAAATGTCAATAAGCATATGCACATATTTGATCCTCGGGGGACTCGGCCAACTGCTTCAGCTCAGCGAGGTCTTCGCTCATGGAGTTGGGGAGAGACCATCTCATTTGGATGACTGTGTCGTTTGGCTTCTTGAATTTCAGAAAGAAGTAGCGATCAGAGTAGGGGCAGAGTGTTGAGCCCGGCTCGATACACCAGCCCTCGTCAAACTCGGTCAGGACCTATGAGATATTTTAGTAAGATGAACGAGACTCGAGTTAGGGTGTACTTTGGTGAGAGGATGTTCGGCGTCGTTCTGGGTCTCTTCGTTCAAATCCGACGCAAATCCTCCCACGAAAAGAAAGATATGAGACTGCTCATGTCCAAACAACAACTGGAGACGCCCGAAATTAACACAGGAAGTGCAAAAAAAGTAGAGAATGATCACCCCTCTGAGGGCGCTGTCAAAGTTGTTGACAACCGGTTTCAGTTGAGCGATATTCTCCGAATGCTTGGGCGGAAGCCGTGCATTCCATCCCTTATTGTGTTTGATAAAGTAGTTGTCGCCGCTGCCAAGCGTGATAAATGAACCGCCGTTGGTTTTCAGATGGCCGATAAGATCCTGGGAAATGTCGGTGCTATGGCAGACTCAAAACGAGGAGTTAGATTGTGATGGCGGTAGCACACCACAGACGACGTACACTGCTTCCGGTCGTCATTCTTGGCGATGTATTTTGTTCCGGTAGGATCAAATCTGTGCAGGGAAGAAAATTAACATGCAGGGACCAACCAGATAGGCAACGACACATACGAAATCCATTCCGTCTGAGTGATGGGCAAGTCGCCGCCTTGAACCTGGGCGGCGAACTCGTCTGTAACGCCCCGGAACGTGTGCCGACGACCGTGACCAAGAAAGAAGGAGTCTTCATTTGCACCTATACGCACGAACCGGTAAGTTACGAGAATCATCACTCCATTGCACTTACCGAAGGCGACCAGTGTGTTTGGAATCGTTGCTGGCATGGCTGAAGAAGGGAGGGAGAGAATGAATGTCGAGGCAAGATCATTGTCATTTATATGGACGCTCAGGGGCTGACATGGATAGCCATCGCTGTCAAGGAATCAACTGCTCTCCGCCAAGCCCTGCGGTACCAGTGGCGTATGACCTAGCTAAGCCCAGTGAAATTACTTCAAAACGCACGTCAACCAGAATCAAAGGATTAGGTGCCATAGTATTATTAGAACGATGAATATGGATGAATGTCCACAGAAATGCAAAGTGCATCATGTTTCTGTTGTGTTCCTAGCACATCAGGAACAACTCCACGGATGTTAAATATCCGAACCATGTTCCCCTTCTTCGGACTCTTCTGCAACAACCGCAACAAAGCTCCATGTTTATCAGTCGCAGCGGCCATCATACGGCATTGAAGGATCAATTGATTACAACAATTCAAACGTGGCGGTGCTCTGCTCTTCGGATTGTGACGCTGTTAACAGCGCCCGCCGTATGCCTGTTCCAACCTGCTACGCAGATACCTGCCTACCTACCACCTATTTCTCTTGGGCTCCAGTCTGTGGCCGACTGGTGGCTGCACGGTTTCAGGAGTGATGGTGGCAATGAACTTCCAGTCCGATGTTTCTTAAAGCCCTACGATAAGATACGGTAAGATACGAAGAGATATAGTGACGTATAGAGCATATTCCGATCATTTGCGACGTGTTCCTAGTAAAATACTCCGTACGATGGCCCCCTGCAACATAGATATCGCTATCTCGCTTCACTTCAAGAAAGTGAGAGTGAAATGGCGACGTTGGCGACTCGGATCCCCGCAAACTTCTCATCATTTTTGAGAGCTGCAGCCGCAATTACGAGATGGTTGTGTGCGTTCAGAAAGTTCCTAGAGTTTGAATAGATCAGACACTGAGCCCGACGAGGGCGTTTACGGGAGAATCGTACCACTCCGTTAACTTTTATACTGAGCGTAGGGTCGTTGATTGTCCTAAACAATTGGGACGTCGAATAACAGAGGACGAAGGTTGATCCATACATACCCGGGACCAAGTGATTTTGCAAATACGCTTGACAACTTTCTGTTCACTTCGTAGAGATGGCATTGGCCTTTGTGACTGTTGCTCCAGTCTTTCTTCTGGCGCTGCTTCTGTGGGAGACGTGTCAGGCAGGTATAGAGTGAAGCAGCTCAGAGCGCACGGAACAGTACTTGGCCACCAAGCAACCTGAACAGGTCAAGAGCTGATCCTTGGGATGCTCAAGCGAGGACTCGGGGCGCCCACATGCATCACACTGGCCTCCCATGCTTGCCAGATGCTCTCGCTTCCTTCCCAGACGGGGTCTTCTTCGCCATCATCAGAATGGCTACCACTGCTCATGGCTGAGAGCGAGGAGGAGAGAAACGGGAGAGGAGAGACAAGAAAGCGCAGAAAAATTGAGCTTCGAAAATTTGGAAGGCCGTCTTGAGGCCGGCCGGAACCGGCCCTGTTCCTGGAGACGTGTTCGATTCGTGGGGTTGGGATGTTTTCGTTGCACTCATTCATTTCGTTGGACGTAAATCGCAGAAATGATCTGTGAGGGAAGAGGTTCTGCGCGGGAGTGGGATCGTGTTGAAACTTGCCAAGACGAACATTTCTTATTGGTGTTTTGACGAATTATTGATCTAGCAGAATCATATTCAGCTATCGAACCTTGTGCTTTGTTCACGTCATCCTGAGCGAGGTCCAATTTATAATAGACCTTCAGATTCCCTCACTTTCCGTCTTTACTTCCGAGTTGAACACGCCACGTGACCGCGTCGAAGTTCACAAGCCATGGGAATGAAACTAAGACATACTTGTGCTCGGCCACTGTACCCACAATCCCGGCTGTCCTCTGACAAATTCAACTCTGAATCAGTCATCCACTCGGGCTCTTGTGCGGTTCGATGTAAGCATTGAGCAAATTCCACGGCTGAATAAGGAAATAACCCGAATACAAAAGCAAAAACTTTGAAAAAGGACTTCCGGTGTACTTCCAAGCGAACCATGACACTGACTGAACCATCGAAACGACTCATTCTTGTAATCGGCGCGACAGGGGCGCAGGGACGAGCTGTCATTGACGCATTGTTGGCGCTAGATGCCCAGGGGACGGAGTCGTCGTACACCGTGCGCGCGCTCACGAGGGATCCGACGAGCAAGCATGCGAAGGAGCTTACCGCGCGTGGCGTAGAATGTGTGAAAGGTGGATTTGTTCTTTTCCAAATTAAGAGCCAGTCCTCACCACCAATTGTGAAGGTTCTTTCACCGACTATGCCGTCGTCGCCGAGGCCCTGCAGGTGCATATGGGGCGTGGGTTAACACCGACTCGTTTGCGGTCGGCCAGATGGAGGAGGTGGTAGGTTTAATTCTTCGAAATTCCTAGATTGGTCTAATGTTTTTGTAGTACGCAGGCATGCGCATCTACGAGGTCGCGAAACGCGTCCCATCGCTGCGCCACTACGTCTGGAGTAACCTGCGCTATGTCCTGAAGGTGAGTTCACAGATCAAATTGATCTAGAGGCTCACGCATATCACAGAACGCGAATTTCAACCCGGAATACTTCGCAGATCACCTGAACGCCAAAGGCCGCGTCGGGGAATGGCTGAGCGTGCAGCCGTCCGTCCTCGGCGACGGATTCTCGTGGAGTCAGGTCACCACCGGGCCGTACATGGAGATGTAAGTGATCAATGTATTCGATCTCATTTGAAAATAACGAACATTCAAAATTAACCAGGACATGTTTGCTCCCCGGAACGTCCGCGAGGACGGCACGGTCGTGTTCGCTGCGCCAATTGAAGACGGGCACGTCCCTATGATCGCCCTCAAAGATCTTGGCTGGTGGGCGCGCTACACGTTCGACCATCGCGAGGAGACATCTGGGCGCGAGCTGAACGTCACCTCCGAGCGTGTGCATTGGGACCACCTCGTCGAGACATTCACCAAAGTCACAGGCAAGCTGGCGGTGTTCAGGCGCCTCACCGTGGAGGAGTGGATCGCTCTCCTTGACGCGGAGAAGTTGCAAGTGTCGTTCGGAAATTCGAAGGAGAAGAACGCGAACACTCTCCGGGACAATATGACCGCATTTTGGAAGCTCTTGCGCGACGATGTTATCGATAAGGACATGGAGTGGATCAGAAACGTGCACCCGGGAACGTATACCCTGGAGCGCTGGATGCGGGAGAATGCGTACAGCGAGACGTCGAAGTCGGTGTTGAAGAATACTCAGACAGGCGACATGTCATTCGGCTTCAAGTCCGACATCGCTGCGTTGCTCTAGAGTATGGACACTCTTTCCAATGTCTTGAATCGAAGTATGTGTGATATATTGTCATTATAAACGTCCCCAAGAAAAGCATACTGTAACGACAGGTGGAGAATCAGCGAAGTTGGCAAGGTAAGTATAAAGAGTCTTTGAAGAGATTAAGTAGTCCAGGTCCAAATACCGTAAAGTAGAATAGTTTGTTAGTAGATTAAGCAGAAATGTTCCACACTTGATTAGCATTGCCGGTCTCGCACAACCATATCTGGGCCTGTGGGGAGGTTCTTCAGAAATAAGGATGATATGCGCAATGGACAAGACGTACCTGGCTCCCGCTGGTGAGGCTCCCACCCGAGAGGTCGAGGCACTGGGTCTTGCCAGCCAACTGGATGTGCTTGTCTGACGTGACGGTGAAGTGCTGCGCTGCGTCGCCCTGGCCAGGCGTGCAGGCCCAGATCTGCATCTTCGCGCCGTTGGCGGTGCTCCTGTTCGTGACATCTAACACCAACAATCAGCCTCTTTCGTTTCAGATGGCATGGGATCAGAAAGAGAACGCACCGAGGCACATGTTGCCGTAGACGAGGAGCGTCTGGCCGTTCTGCGTCCACGCCTGGCCGGTGGAGCCGTTGCACGGCTGCACGACAACCGCTGCACCGTTCGCGTTGGTGGGCGCCGAAAGACACGTCGTGCTGCTCGCGCCGGGCTTGATCGTGTGCCCTGTAGTCGGGGGC
Organism: Mycena olivaceomarginata; assembly: GCA_029378375.1. Taxonomy (NCBI): domain Eukaryota; kingdom Fungi; phylum Basidiomycota; class Agaricomycetes; order Agaricales; family Mycenaceae; genus Mycena; species Mycena olivaceomarginata. The sequence continues at coordinate 164,026 of JARKIC010000800.1, read as the reverse complement.
GGAGTGGTGGTGCCGCTGCCGCTCCCAGGCCCAGTCGTCAGCGCCCACTTCTGGTTCGCATTCCCGCTCGAACAGGCCCATATTTGCATCTAGACATGTCGGCGTCAGAATGGCTTTTATTTGAAGGAAGGGAAAAAACACAAAGATCCGAAACAGAACCACGTACGACGTTATTGTTCGTCACACTCCCACCGGTAAGATCCAAGCAGCTCGAATGTCCCTTCCACTGGATCGTGGTCCCCGAAATCGTCCATTGCTGGTTCGCATTCCCCGACCCACACGTCCAAATCTGCAGCTTCGTCCCATCGGCGGTCGATCCCCCAGAAACGTCCAAGCACTTGTTACCAAAGATCTGGATCGCCCCCGAACCCGAGACGGTCGACCAGCTCTGCGACGTGGAGCCGGCGGTGATGCAGTCCTCGATCTCGACGACCGCGCCGTCAGCGTTGGACGCGGCGGTGAGGCACTTGCCGGAGTTGGCGCTGGGATGGATGTACTGGTTCGGCGTGGGCGTAGGGGTGGCGGTGGGGCCGGAGGGCGCGGTGGTTGTCGAGAAGACGGGGGTGCCAGTTTGGCATGCGATAGAGCCACCACAGGCCGCGCCGGGGTCAGGGCTACCGTTACATGTCCAAGATGACTATAGGAATGATTAGAAAGTAGAGCCGGATGCGATGCGGTGGGCCTACGGATTGCGTCTGGGCAACTCCGATGGCTTGATAAGGGGCAACGCCGAGGCATTCGGCCATCGTCACAAGCTAAAATTTTCGTTTAGAGAACACCCATACGAAGAAGAAAGGACTTGCGTTGTACCCCTTGCTCTGGAAAAGCTGGATGGCGTACGGAATGAGCTGTGAGCTGGTTGTCGCTGCGAAAGTGATGTTAGATTGAAGTGTCGACGACGAGTATAAAGTCACGTTGAACTGACGGACGGTCTCGTGCTCCAGCACCAACGCATTTTTGGGTTTCTGGCTTGCAATCTGATCGTACACGTTCTTCGAAAACGCCACGGTCGCCCCGTCCGCATCTTCTGTGTCCCAGTCCCACAGCGCGAGATTCTGCCCCCGCCCTGCCGCAATCGACTGGACGTTGCCGTTGTAGGCCCCAAACGGCGGGCGCATGAACGCGGGCTTGATGCCAAGGATGCGCGACAACGCCTCCTCCACGCGGTACATCCCATCCTTGATCTGGTCCGTCGAGAGCGTGGTGAGGTCCGCGTGGGACCAGGTGTGGCTGCCGATCTGGTGCCCGGCGGCGTACGCGTACCTGATGTCGGCGATGCGCTTGGCGGCGTAGATACAGTCGTAGTTGTTGCCGTTGAAGAAGAACGTGGCTTTGGCACCGGCGTTGGTGAAGAGGTCGGAAATGGTGCGGAGGTAGTCGTATGGCCCTGCACATCGTTAAGACGGAGAAAAAGAGGAGCAGTGAAAGAATACCATCATCCTGTACGAAAGTGAGCGCGAGTCAAGCGAGACGACACGGGGCACATACGAAGGTAAGAGCAAGGTCGTTCGAGTTGATGCAGGCCTCGTAGACTTGAGGGGTGGCCCGCCCCTAGAAAGGTAAGATATAGCAAAGAAAACACCCGCATTTGTACAACGCACCAGATGAGGGTGGCTTTTGTGGCCCCAAACAGCTGAAGCGATCAAAAGAGTGGACAATACGAGAAGTCTCGACATGATGACAGAGTAAGGAGGAGAGGAAACCTGGCGTTTTGAAAGGACGGGCGCTTTTAAGGTGGGGTGAAAATAGCGTGCCTCCTAAGCGTCGACCCGGATCTGTGCCTGACAAAAAATTTGAATGGAGATGGTGATCATGATTCATTGCCGGTGCCACAATTATCTTGAGCGGGCGCCAGGGTCCAATGAACGGGCTGCCCACGACGTTCTAGGCCCGCGTCGAGACAAATGCATAGTCTAACAGTCAGTTTCAATTTTTGAGGTATCCTGAGACATTTATGGCACCTAGTGCGGAAGTAGGGGTGCCTGCAGATAGGGTGCTGGCGGAAAGAGGAACAACGCCTCTGCATATAGCACGTTGCATTCGCGAGGCTGGCTTGAGGGTGGCATGCATGGTCGTTGTCGCTCGGAGAATTGTTGCCGAACAGCCAGTGCCAAGGGAAAGCCAAGGGCACGGGCTGACAGGTGTTTTGATTATGAAGAGCTTCAGCGGCGAGCCTTTCCCATTCGCACTTGAGCTTAAGCTGAAAGTCCAATGTCTTGGGAAGCGAGCAAAGTGGTCCGAGAAAAACCAAGCCATTGATCCGGGACTACCCGGCCAATATCACGCCAAAATCCCAGGCTTTTAGAAACCAGCCCCATGCCGCTTCCGGGCTTTGCAGGCGTGCATCATGAAGAAGGGGATGGTCATCTCCGAATATTCTTGGGAATGCACCTTGAAGTACTTGAAGTCGCTTCCCATTCTCGATGACACCGAGCTGCAACATCAGTCTATGCAGCACTGGGGGCGGATATGTATCCGGCTTGATGATCGATGAGCCTGGTGACGGAAGATCTGCGTTTCCTCCTGCGAGTTTTCTCCATCGATCAATCTGCATTGAAACAGAACAATCTTTTTGGGGTTAGTCCAGTTTCACTGTTGACATGGGAGAATTCTGGCGAGCGGGGTTCAATGCCCGACTCGCTGAGAACAATTCAATTGCTCTTGACATCACCCGTATACCTTCCTCAACGAAATGAGCCTTTGACTCGGAGTTCGTATTTATGTTTTAATACTTGCTGAAAGTATTCAATTTTGCAGCGGTGCCAACCATGATCATGATGATATTCCAAAAGAACTATACCAGTGGAACTGGATTTCGTAGCGCAAGACCCACATAGATTCCGCAGGCCAATTGACTCCCACTTGTGGTCATCGGGTGGTTCGATACACTCATCTCTCTTCCAGTTCTTTGCCTCTTTTGACATCTCGCCGGCATTCGGCCAGCTTCGTCGCCTTCGGTGTAATATCGGACTGTATGTGCATTCTAACCCCATTCTCATTTCATCCCAGGCCAGGACTTGGCCTGCAGGCATCGCATTGAATGGTCTCCCTATCAGTCATGACTACCTTCTTGACATACCTATCATCCAAAGCTAACTCGACCCACGTTCATTTCCTACGGAGCGCTCAGCGGATGTAGTCTCTCGCAGACAGACACTTCAATATAAACTGATCTCGTACCTCGATATATTACAGCGGATGCTCATAGGATTTACCTTGGCTCCGAAGGAGTTAGCACCATACCGAGCTTCTGCGCTGTGGCCGAGCTCGACCATTTCCGTCAATTCGGGCTTGCTACAATTGAATACCCACAAAAATCTTGCGCTTTGGTTGAACAGTGGAGGAATCGAGGAAAAATAGTGTCGTTCATTGTTCGGGTTGCACGTATTTCGATTGAGAATGCACAGCGACTCCGCATCCATTTCCTGTGGAGCGGCTACTCTGCTAGGATTTGGTCAAACCTGGCTCCGGTTGGCTGAAGGAGGGAGTTAGCATGGTATGTGCCCTGTCTGAGGCATCCAGCTCGAGTTCGTCTTGCCACAATATGATTATCTATCTCCCGTGAATGTAGTTTACGCCTCAGTTAAACCGCGGAGAAATAAACGGGAGCTCGGGGTTTTCGTAGGACCATTGCTCAAGTCGGTTTGTCCCTGGTCAACTAGGGACCACAGTTACTCTTCCAGTATTCGAGACGCGGTAGAGTTTCTTCGGATGGAAAAAAATTCGCATTGCCAACATACAAGACAAGTACAGAGAGAAAACGTCCGACGACGGAAACACCAAAGGAAGAGCATAAATAGATAATTTAGGACTGAGGACTGAGCGAGGGGTAAGAGCATTGATCTGTTTGCTCGATCGAGCACTCACATGGCAGGAACGGTGGTCGCAGGCCCAGGCTGCGCCGTGAAAGTCGGGAATGGCGACGCGGCGCACTATCCAAGGCCAACAGATAAGTATGATGACCAACAAAGTCTCCGGAAAATAGAGTAAGTACCCACCGCCTGCTCTATGTTCTTCTGGGTTTGCCCGGCAGGGAGGTGGGGAGCCACACTGGCGGGAAGAGGCGGCGCGCCGGGGATGACGTCGGAGCAGTCGATAAGATTTGCAGGGTTGTGCCCGATGATGGCGAGTTTGTTGAACGCTTTCGCGAACGCTGACTGCATTGCGGCCTGATTGCCTGTCGGAATATTAGCACTACGTAGTCAGGACAGCCATGAAGAAGAGGACCTACCAGCAAAAGATTGCCAAGCACACGACGTTGCTGAATCGCGGGCGATCTATCGTGAAGTTGGCCAAGGTTAATGGTTGCACAACATACTACATACCAGGTGGTCCGATTGCAGTCGCATCTCACCCGCCACGGCAGAAAGGACTTCTCCTTGGCCGGGGTCGCGACTGGGGATCCGGATTCAGCCATGAAACAGTTTGTCGTCGGGATCAGCGTGCTCACCCGGGGAACTGAGTCCCTCGCAGCTGAACTTCGATGAACAGCTGCGTGTCAAAGAGCTCTGGAGTCGCTATAAAGCCGAAAGGTAAGTAAATCGTACGCAAAACAACTATAAGGAAACAGAAACGCACAATCAAACGGCGTGCCGGGGATCTTTGAGGACATGTAAGCTGCGAAATCAAGGTTGATGTGAAGAAATTATTCACAGTAGGATCTACAGTGTCCGCTCCAGCAACGGAGTGGCTTGCCAGGAGAGCGACAACATCGGTGGGAGTAAAGCCCCCCGCATCGGCCATACGAGCGAGAATGACCTGGACGTTATCTATTTATAAGTACGCATGCAATTAATTCAACTTTTCTACCACACAAATGCGACTCCGGACATACCGAACGGCTCAGGTATTAAACCGTCAGGACCGGGAGCTGGAGCGACCGGCAACGGGCGTCCCATCATGAATCCGGCTTTGGGAGCTCCAGGACACAAGCTGAGAGAGACCGCTGATTGGTTCGTGAGCAATTATTATTTAGGACGGATGGAGCCAACATCATTTGACTTACCTGCAGCGAACTGGATAAAATCTCCGGGTGTGACGTTGTGCGCTTGGATGAAGGGAACCTCCACGTTGATCTACGTAGCCAAAATCGAATTGATTAATCACCCAAAATTGAACACATGAAGCTGAAGATGCATCCTACCGGATCATCGAGGCCACTATTCGCCGGGAAGGTCAACTCTGTATTATTGAAGACGATGATCGACCCGTCCGCGCTTCCGCCGCCTTTCGAGGGCGAGAATCCGATTGCGTCGTGGAAAGCCAGACGCAATGCCCCGTGCGCCTGGCAGACGGACAGTCAGTGATACATAGGACACGTCGAACACAGCAGCGCACATCATCACCGCATTCGTTGTCGAACATGTTGGGCAAAATATCTTCCAGGACGGGGTACCAGACACAGCACGCCTCATTTTGCACTGACTGCCCGCCTGCGCACGTCGCTCTTCGCTTCGGCGTTGAAGCACCTGCTGAAGGTGAGTATGCGATGACTGGGAGGGGAGGCGACGATTCTGACTGTGAACAGAGCGGAGTGTTGCAAGAGAGATGAGTCCGGTGGAGAGATACTTTGAGAACATGATCGGGACACGGGAGAGACACTGTTGCCTGCTGCCGTTGTACCATTCTGCGCGCTTTTATACCTCGATGAACAATATCGTTCTCAGCACCAGGAAACTGGATAACACAGTTCCATTGCCGAACCAGACAAGCGTGGAGGGTACGATTCATTGCCTGGGAAAAGACTTTTTCTCGGGGCTGGAAAACCTTCCTGTCGAAGTCTTTGCACGGATGCGATTCGACTATGTATAACACACAGACACCGAAATGTATGTCTCTGGTTGTGGACGAAGGGTGGGACATCCATACTGCCGTGGGCGTCCGGGGCCAAAAGTCTATACGCGTTCGATGGTAAATACCGAATCGTGGGGGAAGGCGAGGTGAGTATGTTGAGTTTGCATGTACCGGTACTGCCGATGTAAGGTTCACAAGTCAGAGTGGTCGTAGGGTGGAAAAAGCCTCTCGTCAAAAGTCGCGTGCGTTGCTCCACCAGCAGGGCGGGACCGAAGGAGTGGCTCGGGGTGCCGCAACGAAAGAAAGACAAGCAAGGTGACGTTGCAAACTCTCAGATATTGAGCGGTAGTTGGTGAATAGCTCTCCGCCATTCGGTGAACATCGCGGCCCTTGAATTGTCCTCGCACGGGAAGCAAGGATGAGAACAGCGGATGAGAAAATTGTTGGATCCCATGAATGTCGCATGGGTGGTTTGCTATTTTTGTTAGTGGTATTTTCGGAGATTTCATGTCATCCCACGCAGCGTGTAAGCCGCCGGACTACGCCTATACGCCTACAACCAGTCAGCAGGGTAATAAACAACTTCAATGACAGCACAGAAATTACAGCCCCTCGAGCTCATTTCCTAATCTGAGGAAGTCGACGTCCAGAGCGAACCCGACTCAGACACTCTCTGTGATATCCAAACTTAGAGCTCTCGGATGTAGATATCTTCACGGGACGTACCGTGCACATACCCACTCCACACATCTAATAAGGATATGAGAGCTTATCCTTGAGTGCTGAGATTGGACAGAAGCGCGGTTATCACGAGCGCGTGGGTAGTCCGAGTCCTCACAATGCCTGTTATACGGATTCAATATCGAAGAATTGTTTCAAATGGCTGGCTGATATCTGTCAAACACGAATCTTGTGGTTGTGGGTGCTATGAATCCGCACCGCAGTTGATTTAGCGTGCGTCCTGCCTAAAACGGCGGGAAGGCGTTAGGAGAGTATCACACCAAGGATAATGGCTTGGGAGGGATTGGACCGCGACAACGTGGGCAAAGAATCCGGATTTCCTGGTACTGCGGCAGAACCCAGATGTCCATGACAGGATATATGTAGAGTGACATCACTTGTTTTACCGATCCGAGCCATTGCAATAGAATTGCAGCGATACCTCCACGGGGAGGTTCAAGAATGTCGTCGGATAGCACGGGGCCGGTGTAAGCGATGGCTTCAAACCGATTAAATCCCCAGAGCTACGACAAGATCAGTACTGAAGCCGAAAGAACAATGAAAGTGCGCTTGCCATTGGGTATTCGAAAGATCCTCGAGGCTTCCTCCAGAACCAGGCGAAAGGGAAAGCCCTAAAGCCCGTAGAAATCTTCGAGTCATGCGCGCGGAGAGCCTGGAATCCTCAAGATGGATGCATGTAGAAAGCGAAAGGAGGGGCTGTGCCTTGCGGATCATTCCGTGATCCTACCCGACCGGCCCGCCCTCTAAGTATACCACCCTTGCCACCACCTCTTGCCTCTTGCCACCAAGGTCGCTCACCATCAAGCTGGGTCTTTGAACGTCACACATTCCCATTCCTTTTACATGGTTTCCCTCTCCTTGGTCATTTCAGTTCCACGCTCGTAGCAATCACTCGCAATTCTCCTTGAATTAAGTCTAGGGCCAACAACAGGCCAGACTGGCCAGTGCAATCAAATCGGTGAAGCCCGACCCAAATGTGCAAGGCGCTAATTACCCCCGGCATTACACGGGCCCGCCCAAAGAGGACCGGCTCCGAGATTCACGCTGACGGTGTATTCCATGGGGAAGCCATCCGTCAGCCATTGTATGGCAATTTACTTGGTGTAGCTGCTGTGTTCACTGCCTCTTGAGGCTTACGTCGTCCCCCCGCGACACACGCAGGTTTCGCAGTCTCATAAAAACACTCCTTCTTGATATCCTCCCTCTAATCCTTGCACCCTCAACCTGTTGCTTCCATGCTTGCTATATTTCAACTCTTCGCCGTCACTGTACTTCTCGTAGAGTCAGTATCGTCCCAGGCAACGACACTCCCACAATGTGCCGTGGGTTGCGCCAGAACGTACGCAATCAAAGCAGGGTGTGCCAGTGATTTGTGTGTATGCTCCCTCACGACTCACCACATGCTGAGCAGACTCATATAGGACCGATACACCATGCTTGTGCCAAACCTCCTTCGCAGCAAATGTCATTCAGTGCACTCGGACCACCTCTTGCTCCAAGGCTGAACAGGCGCAGGTCAGCGCCATTCTTTCCGCGATGTGTGCTGGTGGTAAATCATTTCAAGCCGATTTTGGTGCTTGGCTTATGTATCTTGTTTTTAGTGTCCTCCGGTCCGTGACACTGCTTTCACCTCGGCACAGGTATTCATTCATTCTGCGCTGAAGGTTCGGAGAGCGTCGGCGCATCTGTGACCGGTTCTTCCACCAGTGTCGCGTCGTTGCCACCATCTGCCCGATCCTCCGCTGGCGGTGCGTAGGTAATTCAAATGCGGGAAGGAACCGCGGCAGTCGTGGGTGCGGTCGTGGTCATTTCAATGTGTGTTCCGAATCCCTTTTGTCAAGGCTGTACGGTCCGGAAAGATATATTCGGATGCTCCTATTTTCAAGCGTGGACGAGAATGGATTCCTCTTCTAGACCCATAAAACTTCTGCCCATGGTTTTTGGCTCGGAACCCGGCCTGAACTTTACAAGACACCTTACTGTGGTGAAATGGCGGCGTTTCACGCGCATCCACTTTCCAACGCTTGATCGAGGACCGTTGGCGTTTTGCTGTGCACTTTGCGCAACCACATCACAGGTAGGAACCTAAACTGCAACAGTGAAACGATGGTCTCGCTCTTTTGTGGTGCGAATTCAAACTAGTCATGTGCGTTGTTTACATGTGTACATGCTTCCCACGTCGTCATTTGCAATCGACTCCCATGGCGTCGAGGCTTTCACGGTACGGAGGCTACGCCCTAATCATCCCTCCTCTTCTAGTTGCGTCGTATTTCCTCGCCTCGTTACCCATTACACAGAAACAACTCCCCGGACCGGTCGATCCTGGGCTCGCAAACCTCCCCTTGAACTCCCGTGCGCGCGTCCTCTATTCGGAAGATTTTATGGAGGGTGGTGTATACGTTCAGCTCCCCATGGGCCGCGTACGCTCCCGTTGTTTTTTACCCGCCCCAGCTGACAGCGCCGGCCGCAGGTCCGCTACTGGCTCATTGGCCCAACATCCGGGAAGAAGGTGTGCTCCCCCAACTCTGGCCCCGTTTCAATGTACCCTGAAATATAAACGCTCTTAGATCGTACTTGTTCATGGAATCAGCATCCCTTCATTTGCCTTTGCCCGCCTCGCCCCCATTCTGGCAGCGGCGGGGTATCGCGTCCTGATATACGATCTGTACGGACGCGGCTACTCGGACGCACCTCAGGATACGGCGTACGACCCGCAGCTCTACGTTGTTCAGCTTGCCCTCTTGCTTCAGCACCTCCAGTGGACTCGTGTGCGCCTCATCGGCTTTAGTATGGGAGGCGCGATTGCCGCTTCCTTCGTCGCCGCGTTTCCGGCACTGGTGGAGCCCGATGTCGTTCTGATCGCAAGTGCTGGAGCAGGCAGGGTGCGTACCTTTGGCGCCCCAATTCCCTTTCTGTTTTAATTAAATCTCCACCCTCAACTGCAGTCCCGAGTTCCAGTGTCAAGATTTGCCCATTGGTCGTTCTTCGAGTGGCTAACGCGACGCGAGCTCGCGTCGGTGAGCATCCATCTCCTCCACTCAGAATTCCACACTCATTTATTCTTCAGCGTGCTGTGTCCGCGAATGAGACTGAATCGCCTCTGCAAGAGGTACATGCCTCTAAACAGAAGCCGCCAATTCGACTGATACAATTGCTTTGTTGAACGTCAGATCGTGCGGCTTCAGGCTGAACATCTTCGTGGCTACACGCGCGCACTGATCTCCTCCCACCGCGATGGACTCATCGAGAAACTGCAGTGGGCCTTCTCCTCGTCGGCCTGGCGCGGTCGGCGAGTGCTCCTTATCAACGTACGGCATCATCCGGTCTCAGTTGAAATCTCTTACTAATAGATCCATACAGGGTGACCGCGACATTGTCGTCCCACCAGTGGCTGCGCAAGTGCTGCGCGGGATGCTCGCATCCGTGGGTACTGCAACCTCAAGTGCGAACTCGATCCCGGACAAGAGCGAGGCCACGGCGGACACCCCGCCGGACGTGTCGCTCGTCCCCGTGCCAGGTGCAGGACACCACCTCATTTGGACGCACACGGACGAGGTCGCCCACGCTATCTTGAAATTCCTGGGCGCGGGTGGCCTTGAGGTGGCGGCTGCGGCTGAAGAAGGTCAAAGTTCAGAAGGTTGATCAAGCTGGGGCAGCGTACATAATGGGGAGTTGACCTGACAGTCAAAGATTGTTAAAATTCCATGCACTTATTTTCTTTCTCAAAATCAGATGCGGCTGCCTTGCTAGAGACGCTCTAAAACGATATAGCGATATAATCAACAGAAAGGGTTCAAAGGACATAATTTCAAGCTTTTCCCGCAAGCCAATCGGGGGCGTACTCCGAGAGTATAGACTATAATTCTCCTCCTGTTCTGCCTATTTTGCTAACGAGTCTACGTTTCCCTCTGCCCCGCAGCGCGTAATCCCGACACTCCCAACCGATTTTTCTGTGCCATCCGCAGCCATCCGCGATACCGATTCAATCGGTATGTAATTTATAGCGATTGGGTGCACAGAATCATGATCGCCGTCGGAGGAGGAACTCCGTCTGCCAGCCTCCGCGGCAACAATTCGATGTTGCGGCCCCCGAAACTTCAGGTTCAACAGCATTTCCCCATCCGGCTGGCTGAATCGGGGCTTTTTTGATACGGCGGCACCGTTGATGACGCACTGGCGCGCGGCGCCGGTGCATGGCATCAACTTCCTGGTCTTCTGTGTGCGCCATTGTATTCCGATCGACATATTCCCGCGGCAAAGGCGGACGCAAGATAAAACTCTGAGGTCTTTGTACTACAAACATGATGCATACATTGCAAAAAGTACAAGGAACTGTTAATGTGGTAGGGCAGAACAACGATGGATAGATGCAGGTGAGGTGAGATGTGGTGATGGAGATAGTAATAATACATTTGTGCGGCGTGTGGTTGGGGATGATAAAGTGTGGATGCGACAGGGACTGGGGAAGGATACAAAAAAAAACGAAATGCAGCGGCGAATCTGGGTGGAAATATCACATTATTGGACGACGGTCCTGACAACCTCGGGTCCGACAATGGTTGTGGGTTGGTTGTTGGGGGCGTCACCCTTCACCACGGGTATCTGGGTTTCGGAACACCAACCTCCGCAACCCAGCCGCCCAGGAAAAACGCGAAAAACGTCAGGCTGACGTTTCCTCCAAGTAGATCCCATCCCGTTGGGCCGCCAGCCAGGTGCTTATCCCCCCGGACGAAACGGTCCCACTTGTCCCATTTGTTGCGGTGGTATCCGTGACGGGAAAGGAAAGTCTCTCCAACGAATTCCTGCGCACCCTCCGACAAGGCGGCATATGACGGCAGGGGCACGCGTACGAAATGCTGCAAGAATGCAACAAAATCCCCGGAGGTCATGGCGGAACGCCCGGTACTGATATTGCACAAGACGTAGCCAGATATGTCACGCACAGAGACCGTCGTGCAAGCAGGGATTAGGTCGGAGAAAGACGTCCACTGAGCTGGGGACATTCCAAGGAGGGACAAGTCGATGGGAAAAAACGGAAGGGATCGGTGGGAGGACAGGGCTGGGTTCTCCGGGGAGAGCGAGATATGGGATGCGCGGGGTAGCCGGGCACTGTTCCCAACATAAGCGATACTCAATCTGTAAGTAACATTACTCACCCGGCTCCTCCTCACCACCAACCCCGCCAAGGACTCGGACTCGGCGATCTCGACCACCTGATACGGCGGGGCAGGAAGAGTCTATGTCAATGTCAGTAGTTTCGGCCTCGTATATGAAGCTGTCTCACGGGACGACGTTGTACGATTGCGTCCTGCGATGAAATGAGCGAGTTGGGCAAAGAGACAAGGTTTGGTCACTCGTACGTCAATGGTGATCGTCTGTCGACGAGGACTGTGAGGGTCGACAACCCTGGCAGGAGTACAACTTACCACATGGTGGTCTCCAAGTCTGGTGTGGGCGGTCTGAGCAATCGTCAGGGCCAACGCGCAGTGGCAAAGTAAGGGAACGCACATAGGTCCACGCTGAGTGGGAAGCCATTTTGCGGGGAGCACTGGAAGGGAGCAACGAGTAAAGCCTGTGGCGGATCGTGGGAGGTGGGGGTGGGAGTAGTAAGAGAGGGCACTGACAATTGACTCAAGCACCGACCAGTATTTATAGGCTTATGCGGTGATGTGGGGCCAAATATTGAATGCGCCATTCGGGGAAGATTCTCGCGATTTAAATCGAGGACTGTGGATCAAAATCGAGGACTGCAAATCCCCCAGCTAAATCCGGGGCGCGAAATGAAATCGGGGGGAACTGCCATTGACACATCGGGGATTGTTGTGATGATATCGGGAGCCGGTTCGAGGGTTGGCTGGTGCCGAGGGCTGTGGAAGAAAGGGAGAAGGGGATTCCGGGAGAGGGGGGAGGGGGGAGGGGGAGAGATGTCAGTCGGTGTAATTTGATTGACCTCGCCTATATATCCGTCGCCGTGAGATCTCTCTCGTGAGTTCGGGGATAGATCATGATGCACTGAAGGATGATGTTCATTGGATACCAAACCAAGGGAACCACCAACCGAACCGGTGTTCAATACTCAATGCGATGTTGGATATTGAGGCGCGTCAACAAGGCTTGTTGAGCCCAAGTTGAAACGGAAAAACTGTACATATCAGCTCAATCATTCTTTTGGACCAGTTGCGCGTGAGCGGAGGTCGTCGGAGAACACTATTTTGAACGGTTTCGTCATCTTTGTGAGATTATTATATATGCCCTCCATCCCAACAAATCATACAAAATTTACCGAAGCCTCTGTCTACAAGAGCACAAGACACTAGCTGCCCGAGGCTTGCTGCTGGCGCATCGTACTAGCGCAGCCTTAGCCCTGGGCCAACGTCTCTATTGGGATGCACCGTCCTTGTCATCAGATCTGACTGCAGATTGATACCGTCTTAGGCTGTCCAAAAATACAAGAGGTCCGGGTAGCGCGGTCGACGCGTCCGTCAGGATGGACTTCTCATAACGAACCGCCGCGAATTTAGACTATGGATACATGGGCAAGGGCTGGAACAAGATTCAACAGCAGACAGGGACTTACCGCCGGGTGAGCGCGTGTGAGTGCGTTGGAATGTGGTGTAGACATATCAAGAAAATGGACGGGAGTGCAATGGGGAGAAAATCCGGCTACACGGAAGGAATCGGGGCCCGCTGTACTGGGGACAACATTGGCTCGAAAAACGAGACACGACCGCTGCCTTGATGCACGTTCCTGAGCCAGGTTGATCTACGCGACGCGACACGATTCCGCTGTCCAGCGAAGTCTAAGATCCTGCCCCATCCTAATTCACGAAATCACAAGCAAAACTCGAGACTTCCACGAAGGCTCCGTTAATCCGGGTCGCCCCGATTTTATAGACGATCTAGTTTCCAATCTGCGCAGTCCGAGGCGTGCTAGCAGCGGTGACTAATTGGGGTTGAGTTGCGATTCTATGCTAGGCACGCGGAAGGCGATCAATCGGGTGCGATAAAAAATGAGGGCATCCGGGATGCACCCTGATCCACAATGATCCAGTCCGAGCAGATTAGATGAACCCCTGCTCACCACTGAGGAGATAGCTTATGATAAGCCGCTCAGCGTTGAGACGGAGAGCATGGATGGATCGTCTCCTTTGACATATTGGCAACATTTCCTCGGCGTTAACTTATAGTCGGTTCGAGCTTGAACACTAGGTCGAAAATTGAGATGATAATATTTGATAAGGAAAACCAAATCCTAGAATTATGTGACGCGCGGTTCGATTCAAGATAGTACTCAGAGACTTTCAGCTCGGGAAAACCCGTAGCTGCTCCCGCGCTCAGGTCATGGGGTTGGTCTTAAGCCCAGAGCTCAGTCCCCCGCTTGTTCCGATCCCGCGGATCTCGTTCTGCTCGATCACAGTGGAATATTCAAGATAATAATCGTTGGGATCGCGGATATTAGCATGCGTACTGGGTAAAAAGCGTAATACAAGCAACACAGACAGTTAGGGGTTAGGGGGCTTATGGGCTCATGTGGGTGCGTGTTGGAGCAAGTTACAATGCGTTGCATGGGAGGCATCGGAGTCTCGAAAGAAAGCCCGGGTTAGAAAGGGATGGGGGACGTGACACCAAAATCGTGGCGCGAAACATATGTGTGAAGGTTCCCGAGCCACCGTTGCTGAAAGATATCACCACGTCGAATCGGGGGTGTGTCCAAGTACAACATTCCACCCTCAATCCAGCCAAACATCTCGCTAGATCTCGCCCGACGTTATTCTCTGACATCGGGGAAGCAAACATATTAAGCTTCTGAACACCTCGTCAATCATTCCGGCATGTACAGTCACGGCAAAAATTGATGCAGCACATTGGGCTGCCGTCGCCGTAAGCATATGGCATTGGCTACGCACTTCCAAAATGATGAGACGGGAACGGATGGCATCGCCTTGATAATCCGACTATCTTCGACTGTTGTCTTCGAGATTGTCTGGTCCGCGTACAGTGAAGTCCATGAATAAATCGGGGGGGTTGTCGATTCGCGGAGTAGCCTGGAGTAGCTGCTACGATAGAACACCGGTATTAGCAGGCTCTTACCCACCGCACGTTACGGGGTTGGGGAGACAGAGTGGGCGTAATTACAAGTGAATTCCGTGTCCTAAGCACTTCAAGTTGTAGTCATACAAAATGTCAAATCATTGTTAGCCGACACAATAGCTTCCGAACTTCCAAGGCCTCCTCCCCTCCACGGCTGGGGCCTTGGAAGTTCGCGTGGAGGGGAGGAGGCCTTGGAAGTTCGGAAGCTATTGTCTCGGCTAACAGTGATTTGTCTTTTTATATTACACAACTGTGATCCAGCTTTGAATCCCGCTACTCTGTCTTCCCCAACCCCGTAACGTGCGGTGGGTAGGAGCCTGCGGTATTAGGGGGGGGCCGATGCAAACCTATGTTATGCCGTGATGTGACGGGTCTCTGGGGGGATCACGCAGTGCGCTTGGTGCGCGCGATTCGGCCCTTCGGCAGTGACAATAATGTCGGCGGGTCGGACTCGCCGACATTATTCGGACTCACAGCCCAGTGGACATATCCGGGGAACTCCGTGCGAGGCGGCGAGGTGCGGAAATGTTTGGGACGATACAGAGCATGCTAGCAGAGGTGTCCAATTGGGGTTGAGTTCCAGGCACGCCGTAGGCGATCAATCCCAGCGCCGCGGAGACGGCTCAGTCCTGCTTGCTCAGTCTCCTTGGTTGCGACGACGACGAAGAAGACATGGAATGTAGATCATCTTGTCAACTACTTACATGGTTAGGGTTCTGGAGGCGGTCCGAGTTTGGTCCGAGAGTTCTGTGAATAGAGAGCTAACAGCAGCTAACCCGGACGGCGTTTGGTTAAAAACCGAAAAGAATAACGGAACAAATGGAGGAACAATGCTGCTCCCGATGCTGGCCGCTTGTACCCTCTAGTATGTGAAGACGTGAGCTGAAGAGAAACGATCAAAGCCGTTCAAGTTTGAGTTCGCGGTGTGAAGCTCCTGACCTTCGGACCGGGTTACTCGCTCAGCGGGCCGCCGGCAGTGTTAGCCCCCAACCACTGCATTCCGGCAGTTCCTGGACGCACGTGCGGCCACGTTTGGCGAGGCTTTGCCGAGGTTGGTCTAGGCGCCTCGGCAGGGTTTTCCCGGCAAAGCTGTGCCCAGCTACGGCAAGCTTCGTGCGAGGCTGCCTCGCACCACCTCGCGCCACCTCCCTCCAGATGCGCTGAGACTCCTCGACGCATCTCACCCCAAGGCCCTCCGATGTATCTACTCTGCCAACTGTGGCCGAGGCAGGACTCTGGATGGCCTAGCTGGTGGCCATATCCACGGAGATATAGAGACTCGGCTCACTTGAAGTCGGCTAATCGCGGTTGCTAGACAAGGTGGCGACGGCTGTCAGTGTTTGTCTGTCAGCGCAGCCTGCGAGCATGGCCCTCGACCTCCATTTCTTCTAGCTGGTCCCTCTTTCCAGTATCAATAACCATTTATTTATCATCCAATTGTCTAGTATGCACACATCTTGGTATAGTCCACCATTCCCATGTCAATTTATTCATATTTTCCCACAGGAATATGATGGAACCGATTGCCGATCTCACCACTGTATGGCTCGGCGAGAAAAGAGCTGCGCCACTATGGCTTGCAATGCTAGGCAGACCTCGGCAGGGTCTGCCGAGCCTAAGGTGCGCCCAGGTCTGCCGAGGCACCTCGGCGCACCCTTAGGTCCAGAGACCGCCGAAATGCAGTGAACCTCTTCCATCTCCTTCATACCCTCTTTTCATGAGTCTCTTCGCGTTTTTCGTCCAGCGCCTTTTCAGGTTGAATTTTAAGAGGCACTCAATTGACTTGAGTCTTGAGATTCTCGCTCCAAAGCTCAGGATCAATTCTCCAACATAAAGAGCGTCCTTAAATACGTCCTCTCCGAAAGAAAGCCACCCTCTCCGCGTCCTAAGATGGAATTCCTTGAGTTCCTCGTTCGCGTCAGGACAATCACGGAGAATTTGCCCGGTGAGTGGGTGTAGGGGTGGGTGTGGAGGTCGAAGCCGAGACGAAGAGCGGTGTACCAGTTTCGCACGCGATGGGCTTGCTGCCAGTGCCGCAGGCTTTTCCAGGTTTCGGTGTGCCGGAGCACGTCCACGACGCCTATGGAAAAGTAGTAGAAAGGTCAAGTCCGTGCACGACGTGGTGAGCTCTGATGCTTACAGATTGCTCCTGGGGAACTCCAATAGCTTGATAAGGATCGACACCGACACATTCAGCCAAAGTTACGAGCTGGAAAATTTGTTTAACGGAAGCGTTATTTATCTGAAGAAATACAGAATCACTTCGTAACCCGCGTTCCGGAAAAGCTGGAGAGCGTACGGGACGAGTTGTGAGCTGGTTGTGTCTGCGAAAGTGATATTAGATTGAAGTCGACGACGAGTAGAAGGTCACGTCGAACTGACTAACGGTTTCGTGCTCCAGAATCAAGGCATTCTTGGCCTTCGAGTTCACCACCTGGTCGTACACGCCTTTCGAAAACGTCACGTTCGCCCCATCCGCGTCCTTCGTATCCGTATCCCACAGCGCGAGACTCTGCCCCCGCCCAAACGCGATCGACGTCACGTTCTTGTTGTAGTCGCCATACGGCGGGCGCATGAACGCGGGCTTGATGCCAATGATGCGCGACAACGCCTCCTCCACGCGGTACATCCCATCCTTGATCTGGTCCGTTGAGAGCGAGGTGAGGGATGCGTGCGACCAGGTGTGGCTCCCGATCATATGTCCGGCGGCGTACGCGTACTTGATGTCGGCGATGCGGTCGGCGGCGTAGATGCAGTCGTAGTTGTTGCCGTTGAAGAAGAATGTGGCTTTGGCGCTGGCGTTGGTGAAGAGGTCCGAAATGGTGCGGAGGTAGTCGTATGGCCCTGCACATCGTCAAGACTGAGAAAAAGAGGAGCGGTGAAAGAATACCATCATCCTGCACGAAATTGAGTGCGAGTCAAAAGAGACGAGAGGGGGCACATACGAAGGTAAGAGCAATCTGGTTCGGGTTGATGCAAGCTTCATATACCTGCGGAGTGGTACGATATCCCTGCGAAAATTATCTTTGTATGGGAGGATGAACCTGAATTCGATAAACGAACCAAGCTTGGTCGGCCCAAGACAGCTGAGGCAGCCAAAAGAGTGGACAGTGCGAGACGTCTGGACATTGTGCCGGATCGAAGAGGGAGAAAATTCCGATGAGAAGGTAGGTGTAGGAAGCAGATAGGACTCAAGCTATAAGGCGCCCGCGAGATGCATTTAGAGTGGGGAACAAGATACCTTCTCTTGCGTAATCATTAATTAACGGGCCGTCGTCTTCGGGAAGCAGTTCGGCCGAAAGGTGAATCCGAGGGTACTTATCGAGCAGGGGCGATCGCGGAAAGGTTCAAGCGATAGATTAAACGGGGTCCTAGCTCTAGACTCTAGCTAGTAGATTTTGCTGGCCGCACCAGCAGCATTGGATGCGGGATCGGCGTTGGGGCGGATATTTCACTCGTTTGGTACGAGTGCGCCAGAGGACGCGGATGTACTCGAGAAGGCAGGCGTGCCGGTTTTGCAAGCGATGGGGCCGCCGCAGCCTGTACCGGGAGAAGGCGTGTCGTCACACGTCCAGGAGGACTACAAGAATGAGTAGGAGGATCAAGGGGCTCGGCGTCAAATGATAAACTTACAGATTGCTTCTGCGCGACGCCGACGGCTTGATATGGGCTCACACCGAGACATTCAGCCAGGGTCACAAGCTGGGAGAATCGTTCAGGACGTAACGGTTTTTTGTTTAAAAAAAGGAAGCTTACGTTGTAACCCTTACTCTTGAACAGTTTGAGAGCGTAAGGTACCAGCTTGGTCGCAGTGTCCTCTTTTGAATGCGATCACAAAGGAATGACGATCATACAAAGTTAGAATGCTTACCCTCAGTTTCGTGCTGCAAGATGACCGCGTTCTTAACCTTCGAGTTCGCGGCATCGTTGTACACGGCCTCCGACTGGGCCGTGTTGTTCCCATCCGCATCGCCGGTGTCCATGTCCCACAGAGCGAGATTCTGCCCTCGAGAAAACGCAATGTTCTTGATGTTGGCGTTGTAGTAGCCCGATGGGGGGCGCATGAATGCGGGTTTAATGCCGAGGATGCGGGAAAAGGCCTCCTCCATGCGAAACATCTCATCCTTGATCTGAGCAGTCGAAAGTGTCCTGAGGTCTGGATGCGACCAGGTGTGGCTCCCTATCATGTGCCCGGCGGCGTATGCGTGCTTGACCGACGCGATGCGATCGTCGCTATAGATGCAGCCCCAGTTATTTCCGTTCATGAAGAAGGTCGCTTTGGCGCCGGCGGCAGTGAATTGATCGGCGATGTTGCGAAGATAGATGTATGGACCTGCGCATCATGCATGGTTGAAGGCAAGACAAAAAAGAGCAGAGTCATACCATCATCCTGGGAGAATATGAGTGAAAATCAAACAATATAGCGGATGGACATACAAACGTCAAAGCGATGTCATTCGTTTTCACACAAGACTTGTACACTTGAGGAGTGGTGCGACTTTCCTATACACCAAGCCTCTATGAGCGATAATGAAACTGCACTGAAGAGACGCACCAAGCTGGGATGACCCCAGACAGCTGAAACAGCCAACAGCGCCGCCAAGACGAGATACATTTCGGATAGTGGATGGGGCCGGAGGGGACTGTCTCAGGTGTAGAGAAGCAAAGGCGGCTGAATTTATAACGCGGCTCGGGAGGTGCATTTAGAGTGGGCAGTATAACGCGCGGTAGTGACCCCAGTTCCGCGGCTAAGAACTTCGCCCTCGAGGCCTCGGCGCAAATGAGAATATCGGGCTTCGCAATGGCCCGGTGCAAGTCGTAAGTAACGTGTGTGATTCGCAGGTTCGCTGGACTCTGTAAACTGGGGGGAGAGACATACGGAGATGTAAGATTTCAATAGATAAAGAGCAAATGCACAGACGAACCCAAAGGTCATGGCCCCAAACTACAGACTTTGCTCGGTGGAGCAGCAAACTCGCGAAGCGCAGATATCATTAACCAGGCTCCCGGCGCCGCAGATAGAGCCGAGGGGTCCAGAACCTACGGATTGAAGAGATGAAGCAAAGGCGTGGGCAAAGTATCAGAAAAACAAAGCGGACCCCATGACTGATGGGAGTTCGTGGAGCGGTTGCGAGAGCTCACAAAGGCGAGCCAGAGCAACCACACAAAGACTCAGAGCACGTCTGTACGACGTCACACGTGGCACACATTGCTAATCGGACTTCGGCCCCGATCGCCGACGTGGAAGGTTGAACTGGAGAAGATCAAATCAAAGTGCGTTAGGAAAGCACAGAGAGCCGAGCCTCAACTGAGACAAGGGTGTGGCTTCTGAGGCCAACAGGTCCAACGACATACCGGAGTACCTATGATTACGGGACTCGTCCATCTAGTTATAACGAGTATCACTTCTGTTTTGTTAGGTTTTGGCGCTCCTGGGTATACAGCTTTGAATTGAAACGATGCGCTACGGTCCCCTACTACTACCTTCCGGCCGAGTTCAAATTTCATAATGCCGTCTGCATGCGGTCGTCCCGGATCCAGTCTCTCGTAAACAGACGCTACAAACGGTTAAACCTCGTACCTCGGTGGTTTGTATCCCGGATCCATTTCCCGCGTTGGTAGTTCCCCGATCAATTCTGTACGATACGGATGTATTCAAGCTCCCGGTCCTAATGTAATGATGCTGTCCCGATTCTACGCGGGACCAGACGGAGTCGCAACCGGTACCACAAGCATGAATAACGGTTTCCAGGGGTTGGTTTCCACTAACAGACTGTATGTTATATATGTCCCCGGGCTCGCGGTCTCGCTTGAGGGATAGACTATATAAATCGCTGAAGCTCGTACCATCGCTTGTTTGTAAGCACTGGGTAATTCAATACATTGAGGTACGACAGTTTGTATTGGAGTGTCTGTCTCCGAGAGACTAAGTCGGTAAATCTGGAGAGCAAAAGGAATTTGCACTCCGTCGATAACCGCTGCCGGAATCTAGACTTGATTCATATCTCTACTAGCACTCACCTGACGGACCAGACCGAGGTTGAATGTAACCAGCTGCGGTACAACCAACAAAGGTACACCCATTCGTCAGCTGCTCCGAGCTACATTTAAAAGGGAGGCCGCGTGCCCCTCGGAACATCAACCCCACAATAAACTCCAATGAACCTTTTCATCGCTCTCCTCACCTCTTTCTTCGCCGTCGCGGCCGCCAATGTAGGCACCACGTCCTGCGTCTTGCGCTCGAGCTAATCACAGAACACGCCGACAGCCCATGGGCGATATAGCCGCCCGCCACGCCGCCGTCGTGGAGGCCCAAAAGGTACCACCAGGCCTCCATAGCATGCATTTACCCAGAAAACCGATGCGCGATTTAGCTCGCGCGGAACTGCCAGTCACTACCTTTCATCATCTGCCCTGGGGGTATCGACCAAGAGATCGCGTGCGGGATGACTGGACTTGTCCCGGAAATGGGCAGCACCCAATTACTTCAGATGCCACCTGCGCGGCGCAGTGCACATGCGAGATTCCGTGTCCGTAAACGCGATGTTGAAAAAGGTAGTTTTGGGAAACAATGGAATGCATGGGATGTACTTAGACAGGGGGCGGTCCATTTAACCGTCGTTTGAATGCACCTGGCACCTACGGAATTGTTCCAGCACCCAAGTCAGAGATCAATATCACTGCTTCCAACATGATGTTGCCAGCAACGAATTACCTAGCGATTTATGGTTCCGACACAGATGCCTGGCATTGTAGTCGGTTAAAAGTATTCAATTGTCGCCCCGCACAGGTCATCTTTGCGGTTGATGAATATGAAATGATCGCACTTTATTCTCCAAAAAGTAGTTTGTTCTCTGTGTCCTCTTGGTTACCGAGGCCATCGACCTCTCACCATTCTCGCGGGGCGTTTCAGATGAGGTCGATCTCGACGAGGTGCAGGCCACCTCTCTGAAGTCTTCGCCTCGCCAGGAGATGCTCACTTGCATGCTATATCTCTAGACCTATTCGCACTTGCACCTTTAAAAACAACCGTAGACGAGCCACGACAATCCTTTGCACCAATATGGCGGCTTCTACCTCCGGTGGAGTCTTCGTCCTCAGACAGAAACGAACAACCGTCGCCTGTAAAAATTGTAGACGCCGCAAGACAAAGGCAGGCAAGCATCACTTCCCCCGAATTATCATTATTAAATCCCGCCCTTGGCTTGCCTTACGCATTATTATTTCCGATATTCCAGTGCATCACATCCAGCGACCAACATCCCTGCGCACGCTGCTCGAAAAACGGCTTCAACTGCCAGTACACCCGCGTCAGCGAGGACGTCAGTGGAATGGACACACGTTCAAGCTCGTCGCCCCCGCCTTCACCTACCGACCCCGCACCATCACCTATAAATCCGCTCTTGCCTGCGGAGCCCACTGCCGAAGATGTCAATCTCGAGTCTGCTGCAATGAGCCATCCGAGCTTAAATTTCCGCCTACCACCGCCGCGCGTACATCGGGATCTAGGTGTCAGTCCCGGACCAGAGCCCCGCCCTTGGATTGCGCCATATCCCGCCGCCCTCCGGTTCAGCGTCCACCACTCGTCTGACGGCGTGCGATGGCGACACACGGATGCCCCGCCGGATCCCAACTTGCACCCCGTCCATGTCAACGCTCGTCCCGCCCCCACGATACCCACATATGCCCCCGCTAGGCCTTCCCTACGTGAGGACCGCCTTGGATACGCACACCCCTGGGACCGGGCGTACGGCCCGCGATACACAGAGGGTCTGTCCGTCTATGCGCCTCCTGCCACCCACACCCAGTCTGCTCCGCCTGCTGCTATGTCTCAAGGGCTTTTAGAAAGTGTCCGAGCGGGCGGTGACGGTGTTGACGATTCGGAAGTTATACGTTTACGCGGGCATCATCTACCCCCTTCACAGCCGGCAGCGAACTCTTAGTACGTGTCTTGCGCATCGACTGAACTGAGCTGAACTAAATTAAACCGTTTGACTCCATCAGTTGTACGTGCCCTTGCTACTGCGGTGGGTTGAGGCCATGGAGTTGAGGAACCGATCTGGCTGTGAATGTGTAGCATATTTCTTTTTGTATTGTGGAGTGCGAATGCTGACATAGTAACATGCTCCACTGTTGAAAACGGCTCGATTCTATGTACGTGCCCCCTCTTCAAAATTTCGAATGTGGATTCGGTCTTTGCCTGTCATGCCAAGAGCGCCGCGGGGTTGACGCGCGCGCGCAAAGTACACACAGCATTAGGCAGAAGTCGGAAACCCGTCGAGACTCAAATTTACTCGCGAATACTCAAACTGCAGCTGGCGCGGACCATGAGATAGATCCAAATTCAACCACGCGAGTTTTCACTTGAGGATCAAATCGAGATCACGGCTAGTCTACCTCCAAACAGATCTCGAGGTTCAGACAACCTTCCAGAAGACTGGCGTAGTAGTAGTACATTCGAGGCCAATGTATCACACGCTACTGATCAGCACGTTCAGAAAGGGGACCTACTCGTTATGACAAAAAGTAACCGGAAATTTGGTTTTAACGGCATCTGACCTGAATTTTAACCATCCTCGTGGCTAGATTCTCAATCTATGGCTTATTTGGCATAGAATATGACATTTAAACCTGGAGTGCAGCGGCTCATACTGAGTACGATATTAAATTTCGGAAACAATTGAGAATTGATGGTGTTTCCTTTTTAAGCGTTGTCCTGATGGTAATTCTGGGTATCTGACTATCTGATAATTAGCCTTAGGTCTGTTGGAACCCACATTAAAAATTTAAGCGGTGGAAGGACACCCTCAATCCTTCCGTGAATAAATTAATTAAAAAGCGGCCAAAATCACCGCCTTAGTGAAAAAATGATTTAAATTTTGATTTTCGCAGCAACGAAAGTAGACCAGATGGTAACTTCTGGTGTCCCATGTTGAGGTATGCCCCTTTGTCGATTACCGATCAAAAAAGTGCCAAGAGTTGGGCTATACTGCGGAGATACACCCTTTCCGGTTACTTTTTATGATAACAAGTAGCTGACAATATATTGTCCTGGGTCTTATCCTTCGACTCCCATCCGCCGCCGGAAGTTACTTTATCACCGTTTAAGAGAACGGCCGAGGCGACGCGGCAATCGCGTTTCGCGCCAACATTGTGGCGTCTGATGTTCTTGCCAAGAGCGCGTTGTCGGGAGAAGACACAGACCGTTGTGAATTCAATTGGCCATGGCGCGGACCGGAGACCCGAATTCAACGCCAGGATTTTCTTAATTCGATGTGGATCAAACCGAACTGAGCAAACCTTCGAACAGAACAAGGTCGCGGTACCGGGGCGGTGGGTCCGCCGTTGGAAATTTGTTTCCGGTAGGTACTCGCAGCGATGGAAATAAGTAGATGAAAATGAACTAACCAACCTTTGTGTCCAGCAGGCCTACTGACATTCTATATCCCGAAAACATATGTGTAGGAGCTACAAAAGTTAGTCCCGGCGGCCGGCTCGCACTGTCGTTCTCATTTTGCCCACCGCTCCGCAAACACGAGGCTACGGAGGATCAAAAACAGTGACTTTCGGGGTGGTCTCCGAGGACCGCAACTCTTTGATTAGCTTATTCCCACCGATATCAGGTGAACGGGGATCAAACAGGGATTCGCGTATAATGAGATTCCAGGTTGAAATTTCATATTCGGCTTGCATCCGGCGGGAGCGGATGGCTTGCCGAATCCCACGCTGTCCCACGATATGTCGCATTGATCGGCGTTCGAAATC
The DNA here is from genome assembly GCA_029378375.1 of Mycena olivaceomarginata. Taxonomy (NCBI): domain Eukaryota; kingdom Fungi; phylum Basidiomycota; class Agaricomycetes; order Agaricales; family Mycenaceae; genus Mycena; species Mycena olivaceomarginata. The sequence continues at coordinate 139,636 of JARKIC010000800.1, read as the reverse complement.
AATGATCGGCGTTCTGCTGTAAGAATTTCAAACGAAGTCTCAACGAAACGATTCTCCCGGGATCGACAGCCTCATTGGCCCCGAAAACGTGTGAATGCGTTACCATTCGCTTTGGATCTGGTGAGAGCCACCTCGCCAACGACTCGAATTTCTTTCTTTCACAATTCTAAACAGCTACGCGAAGGGCAAGTAACAACCCCACTCGTATGAGTATCTATCACCGCCGGTCCTGCGACGGGGGCGGAGCACGAGTTGTTCCACAGCGACACCTGCGCGAGCCAGTAGAACGGCGACGAGTTGCACACGAACGGCAGGCCCTGCGTCGCCCCCGCCTGAGCCTCGGGGCTCTCCCGCCAGATCTGCAGCCAGTTATCGAGCACCACCTGCGTCTTCCACACGAACTCCGCGCAGCTCGCGGGGGCGTGGTATGATATCGATGATAAGTGCGATGATGAGTGTGATGATGAGGACCATCCTGATCCACCCGGGGGCGGCCGCTGCGCGACGCAGATGTTGCGCAGGACGGTGTGGATGAGGATGAACAGGCCGAACGAGCTCAGGGGAAGGGCAAGTGCGAGCGGGGTGGGCCGGTTGGGCATGGTGCTGGGTGGCGGGGGAGTCGCGAGGGACGCGAGGGCGCGCTGCATGCCCAGGCCGTAGATCCGCGTCGGTATAAAGCCGACATCGTACGGGCCCGGCCCAGGCGTATACGCCGCCGCGAGCCAGTCCGCCGCGCGGGGCGCGCGCCAGAGTGCGTCGTCGCACGGGAGGGGGACGTTGAGCTCCGCGGGCGAGAACGCGGGCGACGCGGCGGAGTACATGCAGTGGCAGCAGTCGTGGACGTAGGCGAACAGCAGCGTTCTGTAGAGTAGTGCCGAACAACACAACACGAGATCAGGACATTGTTTCGTTCAAGCAAGGACGCGGTACGCACCGTTTAATCATCTCGAACTGCGCCCACTCCGCCCACGCCATCGGGTTGGAGTAGTCGGGCGCCGTCCACGCCGCGACGCGCTGAATCAGGCCCGTCTGCCGGATCATCTGGGAGGGAAGGGAAATACCCATTAGAACGTTCAGCTCGTTTTTATCCGAAACAATAACCCACGGCTACAAGCATCGCGTGCTGCTGGGCACTCAATGCGGACATCCCGCCCCCTGCGCCCTCGCGGTCTCGTCGGAAGAGCGATATCGTCTGCAGGAGGACCAGCGCCATGATGAGATGGATACTGTGCGAGTGCTGGCCTGTGTCGGTGAGCTGACACCAAAGAATATCAGTCACGTCCTACTTCCGGGGTAATAGATATTAGACGGCCCGCTCACCATCCTGATCTCCTCGCTGATATCCGCAGTAAGCGCCTCCACGCTCCCCTCCACGAACGCCGCCGCCTCGCGCGTCCGCACAAACACGGCACCGCACGCGTGGAACACGCGCGCCAGTATCGGGGGCGTGTCGGTAATTTTCCACGTCGGCGCGTGGATGAGGGGCGCCTGCGGCAGGAAGCGCGTGAAGAAGCATTGGACTGCAAGCAGAAGTGGGCGACGTCAGTGTGAAAATTAATTTGAGCGGAGGTCGGGGAGGGGGGGGCTGACGGTACATGTCCATGGTAGTGGCACCGGAGGCGCCGAAGAGGAGCTGCATGTCCTGGGGGTCGACGTAGTCGAGGGTGAGCGTGGGAATTTGGAGGATACTCGGGGGGAGCAGCGGCAGGGCGGGAGGAGGAGAAGGCGCGGGTGACGGGAATCGGATGAGGGATGCAAACGGATCCATGGGTTGGGGCATGGCCAGGGAAAATGCGTCTGGCTCGGTGCTGGGATTTAATAGTATAGCGTCGTCAAACTCGGTTGGGAAAGAGCACAGTGTGAGGTCGAGCGGCACGTCTCGGCCTCCAACGTCCAAGGGGAAGGCGAGGTGCTGCTCCGAGTCGTTCAAGGGCTGGAAGCCTTCGGAGCGAGGGGACGAGCCGGATTCCGACAACGCCGGGAGATTGAGGGTGTGGGAAGAGGACGAGGACGAGCTGCTTGTTGCGGGCGAAGCGCACCCCGATGACAGAGAGTGGATTTTAGGGGACGGGAGGGCTGAGCACTCCGTCGACGGAGGCGAACTGGTGGATCTCCGATGCTCCCTGCGGCTTCTGTTCCGCGACGCGACGGGATCGTTCCTGAAGACACATTGACGGCCTCGGGATGTGCACTTGGCGCATGGGTATTGCAAGTTGCACTTGACTTTCGACTCGGTGCAGGCCTGTCCAATGATCAGGAATTGAAGTGCCTTGAGAGATCATGGAAACGTACCTCACAGGATTTTTTGCGTAGACGATTGAGACTCCTACGAGGCGAAATCTTCGTTATTTTATTGTCAGCGATTTGAATCGAAGACTTACTGCCCACAGGTGCGCTTGTGCCGCATAAGCAGATCACTTCGAGTGAATTCCGCGCTTTCGCATAGCTGCACGAAATCAGAAACATCAACGCGCTGGCCATCGAACCTACCTCGCATCTGTGGAGTCGCTCGTTTGTGTCTGAGATTTACCTATTAGTGCTGGTAAAAAAAAAAATGACGACTCGAATCGCGACATACGCGAGCGGAGGTGCCGGTTCAAGTGCGCTGTCCGCGTGAACTTGGCTGGGCACAGTGTGCAGTATTTTGTCTTCGGAAGAATGGGCACGTTGCCCCTGTGCTCTCGCATTCTAGAAAGCGGGGCGTCGGTGGTAGAGGAGGACATGAAGCAAGTGTAGGCAGATCCTCATCGCAGCCGGTTTGGCTCCTTGGTTCACTGCGTTCCATTCTGAGGACGTATGCAATACCGGAGAGATCTGGAGCGATAATAGAACGTGGCAACCGAAAGGACGATCAATGCGAGGACCTTGAGGACCGGTACGGGGATCGCCGAGCGCTTGCCGACCCCTACTTGAAGTACTAGTAGTACTTGGCCTCGGATCATTGTTTGGCAGAGGCTTGGGTGTGAGTCGCGTGGTCAACGGTTGTTTGGCGTCTTCGTCGTTGCTGCTCGCTAGGGGGCCGTGCCTGGTACCCTTGTTCCTGTTTTGGCAGCCCACCATCTCGACATCGGAAACCATAGAACCGGATGGCTTCCCGTTGATCTATTCGAATCAAATTCGAATCGTTGACAAGAGCGCGGTCGGCCGCTTCGACTTCGATTGAAGAGGTAGAATTTAATTGAGTTCGGCCCTCAATTTGGGCGCTAAGAGGATCCCCGGCAAGTGGTGTCGAAGTGATGATAGCTGAGTTTGAAATGGCTTCGGACGGACAGGCGTAATTTTATAAAGAGGGTTATGCTCAGACTTCGCAGAACCCTCACAAGAATCTCCGAGATGAAAATCCTGCTCTCGGATTGCAGCACCTCCAAGAAAAGAGTACCAACATGGCGCCAGCTGGTCTCACGCTCGCCCAACAATCAAATTTCGTGGAAACGAATGAAGATCCTCTTCCAGCATGCGGCGTTCGCAGATCTATTGCTGTGCCCCCCCATAATCATGGACCTCTTGTTAAGATTCCCCAGCTTTTTCCGCCGGTAGCGTCAACGATCCTTTCTTCTGAACTCCATGTCCACGCAGGCGGTCGACAACACGCTGGGCGCTCTCTTTCTCGGTGTCGCGGTCTCGTGTATGTGGGTGATTCTCAATCCCGAAGCTACCATGGTATTGATTCGTGCGCGCAGGCTGTTTGGTGTCAGTGCGCTGCAGGTATATTACTATTACCACTACTACCCCAACGACAGCCTACTACACAAGGTTTGTGTGAGTCGTGTCCCCCTCTTTTCATATCCTGCGTTGAATCAACCCCCGCCAGGTTGGCTTCGTCTGGTACGTGCTGGGCAGTGAGTACTGGTTTTCCTCTGAAGAACACACAGCGTTCTGGATACAACGCACCTGTGTCTATCCATAGCCTCGACATACCACTACGGTGTGAGTGGATTCGGGCAGCACGACGGTCTGGACACCATTGTGTGGTATGTCGGCTCTTTCCTCCTTCCTTCGTCCCAACCGTCTCATTCGCCCGCAGGCCTATCAAGGTAAGCTCATTGCCTGCGGCGTCGTCCCCTGCTGAACGTCAATCGACCATCCAGTTTCAAGCCGCGATCAACGTAGGCTCCCGCTACCCTGCGCTCCCTCCCATCCCATCCCATCCCAATTGATCTATGCACAGGTCGTGATCATCCTTGTCGTCCAAAGGTCTGTCCAGGTTCTACGCTTCCTTCTAAAATTTGATTATTTCTTGCTCTCACCAGTCTATATGCCTACCGCGTCTGGCTACGTGAGTTTCCCCTATCTTATCCATTCCGCCGCTTACCCAGCCAACCCGCACCTCCAGTCAGCGGATACCATAATGGCATGCTCGGCTACATCGTCGTCTGTGCACTTTTTCTTCTAGTTGGAGTTATATCCTAACTGACAGGCGAACACAGGCGGGCGTGGTGCTCGGCGGCTTTGGTGCGTCTCTTTCATTTATTCCTCCGCCCCGTGCGCCTCTTCTGACAGAGTAATCTGTAGTTATCGGCGCAGGTGACGCTCGTTCTCTGCCAATCCAATCCCCCCGCTAATTTAATCCACTTGTTATACTTCGCCCGTCTCAGTCCTGTCGTACGAGATGTACGTCCCCTCCCCATCCCCCTTGATTTCGCTGTTAACTTGCCATGTATAGATCCACGGTGAACCGATGGAGCGACTCCGGCCGTGTTGCATGGGCGATCGAGTCGTCCTACGCGGCGACGACGTTCATTGACATCATCATCTCCATCGCGATGTGCTACTACCTGCGCAAGGGCGTCACGGAGGAGAGCCCGCTGAACTCGCGCATTTCGCGCATCATTGTGCGTCCGTCTCGCGTTGGGGGAATTAATTCTGAGTTGTTGCGATATATGCTCTAGCAATACACGCTGAGCTGCGGGGTGTTCACCAGCGCGGGCTCCGTCGCGTGTCTCTTCGCTGTGCGTCTTCTTCCGCTTCCGTCTCCGTCCCGCCGTCTATCCATGCATACTCACCCGGATGGATGGACGTACACACAGTTCTTCCTCATGCCCAAGAACCTCGTCTTCTTCGCCCTCGGGTACCTCCTCACACGGCGTACGGTCGCGTCTCCCTTCTCCTTCTCACCACTATTCCCCTATCTTGTCGTTTTGTTGGCATTCATTCGCCCTAATACTGATTGATACATATTGCACAGTGTACGTGAACTCCTTCATGGCGATGATGAACTCGCGCGACCGCGCGCGCACCAACAACAACTCCAACTCTGTCTTTGTGCTCTCGAACCGCAGCTCGAGCGGCGGGTTCGTGCATAGCCATAGCCGTAGCGCGGAGCGTGTGAGTGTTCCCGTCCCTCCCATCGATTCCCATCATCTCGTTTCTGTTATACATGTATTCGAGTCCATGCACGCGCGCACGTTCTAACCCCGCTGCAGAACCACTCAAACACGTATTCCTGGGTCGAGGTCCCCGCCCCAGCCGCGGCGGCGTCGCGGAGCTCCGCCGGTACCCGCGTGCCCAGCATGAGCGGCACCGCACACCACTCCAGCCAAAAACAGACGTACGGCTACGCCCAAGACTGGTGATCCCCGACGTTTATCTAGAGTTCGAGGCGCCTCGTCCCTCAGTTTCCCACTTTCCTTCGTCGCTATTCGGTCGGTTACAATGGTTATAATGGTCCCCATGCGAGCAAGCAAGCATATCAAGGGTGGAGGGTGATGTACTGTACATATGTGTATTTCTGTAGCCTTAGTTTTAATTTTAGTTACCTCTCACATCGTCTCGCACTGTCGCTTTCTTTTCTGGACTCTACGCATTGTATTGTGGGCAACACACTCATTCGGAAGTCGACACTGCAAAGAACATAAACCTGTCAAACAATCCTAGGGTGAAGAAATAGATAGATAAAATTTGAACATATCGAAGTTACAGAAATATGGGGCAGTGGTATACAGGACCGGGATTCAGTATGGCATCGAAACAGAAAGAACACTTTCAAGATGTACACCTTCAACCCCCTTAACCGATGTTTCTGTGTTCAACGACTGCTCGGGCCCGGGTGCATTCAAGATGCCAAGCTCCAGCAAGGCTTCCTGATGATCCTTTTCCACTGTTGAGAGCCCGGCATCAATCCGAGCCACAACGTACAACACCGGCCGGGTGTTCCATTGCTTTCTCTCTTAGTATGCCGGAAACTACTCTGAAGCCTCCTTTCCCTCGCACCTTCCGAAGTTCTCCAAAACTTCGCCATACCAGTAAAGCACTTTTGTCGGGTCGCCGACGCGAACAGTCCTCCTTGATGAATGTCGTCCGATAATTGCCTGCACAATACCCCTCGCTCCAATCGTTCAAAAATACTTATCGCTCTCCTCTCCGCTGCTACGACTCGCACAGACTCGCACTCTGTGCCACAGCATCTCTTGCTAAATACCACATCACTCGTCTCTGATGTATTCCTTCCCTAGACTCGTAACCAGCCTGCCTACGGCGTTCTAACAAGGCGAGCTTGCTACGGCAACAAGCGCTCTCGCCTTGCTAGAATGCCGTAGGCAGGCTGGTTACGAGCCTATTCCTTCCCGGTCCTCTGGCCTTATTTGTACGGTATATTTTGTCTCGTTCTCTTCAAGTTGCTTTCACCCCCAACTCGATTCAATTCAATGCGCATTTCTAGTCAAAGTGCTTCTCTTTGTTGTTGGCTGGCTCGAACTTGTGCCGGCGGTCACTCTGACCAGGTGTTGCCCATCAATACTACGGCGTTCTCCTCCCTTGTACCGAACGTCGTCGTCGTTATCGCAACCACGGAGACAGGGAAGCTGTTTCCGTAGCGACGGGATTCCAAGTGAACGCCATGATCGCCTGCTGTGTTCCTGGGGCCCTGGCTTAAATCAACCCCAAATGGGCACCTCTGCTAGCACGCTCTTACCCGCTTTACGGAACCAAAGCCACCTCCCCGGATATGTCCATTGGGCTGTGAGTCTAGATTTCGGGAACTGCCAATGTTGGTGAACACGACGTGCGCGTTCTTGGGCGCATCACATCACGTTACAAACAACATCTCGCGCGCGCCCGCCGGTCCGTACTCCACGAATCAAGAACCACCGCATTTTATTCATAGGCCACCGGCACATTCCAGTGTTCACGATGTAGACGGACCAAATGGCGAACAATCCCGCGGAAATAGCCGACATTGCCACAGGTTACCCACTGAAGCACCGCACCGCGAGGATAATCGCGTTATAAAGGCGGTGACTTCAATTCCCGACTGAATAATGATAAATGAGAGCCCTCTTTGGAAGTGTAGAGCCAGGACTCAGGAAGAATGATTAACGAGGTAGAAGCCTGTTAATATGTTTCGATGCCAGTAACATCGGGGCAGATCTTCGCCTGGATCGAGGGTGGAAGGTCGAACTGAGACACACCCCCGATTCCGAATTGACCACTCGCGTAGAGAAGAGGTGGTACATTAATATTCCAGTCTTAGCTCGGGAACCTGTTCTGCGTGCCCAATTTCGTGTTCCCTCGCATATCCGAGATATTCTCCCACCACGCACCCACATGAGCCCATAAACCCCTGACTGTCCGTGTTCGGAAGTTAATTACGCTTTTTTACCCAGGCAGTATACCCGCGATTCTAGCGGTTCTCTTCAATTCTGCGCCAATCCCCGGGATCCACGAACTGTCGGGCCCGACACCTTATCGCCGAGGGTGAAGAGGATTCAAGGTGTTGCTAAGATCTCATCAAATGAGATGATCCACATGCTGGCTCTCCGTTCTTCGTCTCAACGCTTATCAACCTCCCCGCGTGCCTGGCGCACCCCAACTCAACCCCAGTTAGCCGCCTCTGCTCGCATGCCTCTCGCACTGCGCAGCTCGGAACCTAGGTCGACTAGGAAGTGAGACGGTTCGCCAGAGTCTTTACAGAAGCCTCACCTGGGACGGGGCAAGATTTTCGCATTGATGGACGGTGCACGACTCGGTTTCGTGTCGCGTAGTAGATCATCCGCGGCTGACAAGGCAGTTGTGTCCCTCCCATTTTCCGTCCTAGTCCAATTTCTTGGAGCCACCGTCGCGCTTTCCTCCGTTCTCCTGGTATGCCAGTACCACATTCCAACACGCACCCACATGCTCATTCCAACACGCACCCACATGTTCATTCTTAGCTCCCTATCCGTTGTTGAATCTTGTTCCGGCTTTTTCCCGCTTATCCATAGTTTATTGGCGAGGCAGTAGTACGGCTCTCTTGAACGCCGTTATGAAAGCAAAAGTTTCAATCTCGACGGGGACGCAGACTGGCCTTTCCGGCCTTTCATGTGGTTGACGGTATTCCATGGCTTCTTACCGTTCGATCTTACACTCAAGTTGGAACTGATAGAAAGCTTCTTCCATAACAAGATGACCCTGGGTTAGGGTAGTCACGGTCAGTGGACAGACAGGGTAATCTCTGAAAATGGTGCAGTAATGCGGCCCCCGAAATTCGAACCTACCGTTCGAAACATATAGTTGTCTAATGATTATGATTCCCAAGACAAGCCTCATAAACATCTTGGCGCAGTTTGACGCGGTACCCTTCGCTTGGTGTCCAATGAACACCGTCTCCGTCAATCACGATCTATCCCCGTACTCACAACACAGATCTTTCTTGACTTCTCACGGCCGCGGACATATATATGCGAGGTCAATCAAATTAACACCGACTGACACCTCTTCCCCTCCGCCCTCTTCCCCGAACTCCCCTTCTCCCTTTCGTCCACAGCCCTCGGCACCAGCCAGCCCTTGCGGTCCGACCGGCTCCCGATACCATCACGACGATCCCCGAGGATGGCAGTCCCCTCCGATTCCATTTCGCGTCCCGGATTTAGTCGGAGGATTTGCAGTCCTCGATCTTAATCTGCGGTGCTCGATCTAAATCGCGCGAATCCTCACAGAATGCCGCGTCCAGTATTTGGTCCCGCATCGCCTATAAATACTGGTCTGTACTCGAATCAATTCTCAGTGCCCTCTCTTACTACACCCACCACCTCCCGCTTCTTCTCTCAACACAGTCTTTGCTCGCTGCTCCCGGTCTCTGCTGCCCGTAATATGCCTGCTCGCCAAGCGTGGACCTATGTGCGTTTCCTCCCTGTCTACCAATGCGCGTCGACGCTGACGGCCGCTCAGACGGTCCACACCGACCTTGTAGGTCACCGGTACCGTGTGGTGAGCGCCACTCCTGCCGGGATTTCCGATTCTCACAGTTGTTGGCAGACGATCCTCATCGAGGTATGAGCGACCAAACCCTGCGCCCTTTTCCGAACTCATTTTCATTGCAGCACGCAATCGTACTACAACGTAGTCGCCAGGCCGTGAGTTGGTTCCATGCACTAAGTCGAAACTAATGACGTGGATATAGATAGTTTCTGCCCCGCCGTACCAGGTAGTCGGGAGTGCTGGGCCCGAGTCCTTAGACCGTCTGGTGGCCAGGAGGAGCCGGGTGAGTAATATTCGTTCGACACGTTGAGTGTCGCTTACATTAGGAACAGTGCCCGGCCGCCCCGCGCATTCCGTATCTCACTCTCCCTGGAGCACCCACCCTCGTCCTCTCACCGATCCCACCCGTGTTTCCGGTCGATCTGTCCGTCGGAATATCCCCCATCCAGATGGCCTCTCTCTCAGATCCCATCCCTGCCTTTACGACGGTCGCTGTGCGTACCACATACGGCGATCTCCTGTGCAACGTCGACACCGGGAGAAACAATATGACGTCTGGGGACCTCGTCAGATTCCTGCAGCATTTGGCTCATGACCCAATGGGATGCCATCTCCTCGGAGGAAACGTCAGCCTAACGTTTTTCGCATTCCGCGAGGACCTTGGCTGCTGGGTTGCGGAGGTGGAGATGCCCAGATATCCGTCGTGGCGAAGGGTCACACCGCCGCCTACATCACCACCAGTCCACAACCCTCGTCGAACCCAAGGTCATTAGGACCGCCTCCCAATAGTGTGGTATCCCCACTCAGGTTCGCCCCCGTATTTCGTTCCATTTGCGCATTTTCTTTGTATTCTTCCCGCATTTCCCGTCGCATTCGCACTTCATCCACACTCCGCATCCACACTCCGCATCCACACTCCGCACAACTGTATTATTGCTATTACCATCCCCGCACCGCATAGGCTCTCTTGTATTTATCCATCATTGTTCTGCCACACCACACGGACACAATCCCTTGTACTTTTTGCGATGTACGCATCATAATTTGTACAAAGATCTCTCGGAATTCTATCTTGTCTCCGATATGTCGAGTTGTAATACAATGGCGTACACAGAACACAAGGAAGTTGATGACGTGCACCGGCGTGCGCCACCAATATGGAACGGCGATGCTATCAGTGCACAAGTACCCCAACCGGATGGGGCAACGCTGTTGAACTTGAAGTTTCGGGGTCCGCAATGTTGAATTGTTGCCGCGGAGGCTGACGGGCGGAGTTCCTGTTCCGACGGCGATCATGATTCCATGCACCCAATATATTGTCCAATTTAGGATACACAGAAGATCGGCGTGGGGGTTCAGGGCAATGTCGAAGATGGATGGACTCTGAGTGATTGCCCTGGACTGGTTTCTCTCTTTCTCTCATCACTCAAAAAGCAGTTGAACTTGCCTGAGCCCCACGTAAGCGATTGAGGACACCACGATGGTGCCATAGTGGTCGGTCCCCCAGGAAACCGTTAATTTTTTTTTTTGACCGGACCTTGGGTGGCCCTCCAGGACCTCCAAGTGCACTTCTGCATCCATTTCAGAGCTCATATGAACCTCTAAGGCCTTTCTTGAATGTGCTCGCCCAATAAGGAAATTCTGGCACGTGCACAACGTTCGACATGTGGCAGTGCTTGCGTAGTTCTCAGAATTTCTGAGAACAACCCTAATATTCTGACTCAGAATATTAGGGTTGTTCACGGTTACTCTTTTTCGCTCCTTTTCCCGGCCTTTTTCACTTCCTTTTCGTCTCCTTTTCGACCTCATTTTCTTTGAGAGCAGAAGAAAAAGAGAGACAGTAAAGTAATGCACGGTAACGACCTTCGTAGCTGAGATAGTCTGTGGAGTCCTCCAAATCCGTAGTCGCTTGCACTGACTTCCCACTCGCAACCTCGTTCTGAAGTCTGTTAGTGACCGCGCCTTGATTACCGTTACCCGCCCTTATTATGTAAGTTTCCATTTTGAGTGGAGATCATGATTGTACATACGAGCAAACAACTCATTTAGCAGGACGCGTCATTCACCGACCAACGCGTTTCTCGCAAGCTCTGACGGCGGAGGACCTTCGGATCTACCGTTTCTTTAACGAAACGACGAGGTTTTGTGGGTATGTGTTTGTACTATCTCCTTTAGTATATCCCCATTTTGCCTCCTCTCGCCCTACAACTCACAAACGGCAAAGCAGTGCCTGCAGACTGCAAGAAGATCCTGGAGTCATTGTCGTGCACAGTATTCTGCGGACTGCGATAAGCTGTTCAAGTCATTGCCGGCCGCGCGTCGATGTGCCGACATCTTTATATTAATCCTTGAATGCTTTCGCAAAGTTATCTTTCTGCTCCCGCTCACTCCGCCATTTTTATCCCTGAGCCGGAGCGGAGCACAGGCATATCTTGTTGGGTGTAAGGTGTTTTGTACAGCTGAATGAGGGACGTGTGTTATCTGCTGCATTTACCAAGAATGAATCGGATTTGCATCAATAGTAAAGCAGCGGGATTCTCTGTAATCGAAAGTCCTTGAATACAATGGAGTTCTGTAATATCGACCCAGTGAGCTTCTACGGCCAGCCAACTCCTCGATCTAAGACCTCCCGCTCTCTACCTCAACCCCCCCCCCATCACCCCTATGGCACAGCCTGCCAATATTGTACCTCCTTCGACACAACCGCGACTTCGCGCGCCCCGGAGAACGAAATGGGAAAAGGTCCACAACATCTTGGGAACTATCTCACACGACCTTGACAGTCTCGGCAACTTTCTTGAGCTATTGTTTCACAATCGGCCGCACGGAACCGTGGATGTCCGCACAAAACGTCACAAAACCATGGTCACCCAATTTCTGGAGGGAAAAACAATTCTAAAATGGGCCGAACGATCGACCTTATCTACAACCATCGCCAGAGTTAGCCGCCGACAAACTCCGAGGAGCGCAACCTTGCATTTTCCCACTTGAAACCCCATGTCGACATATCTTTTGCATGACCCAGCCTATGGAGTTGGGTGTTGGTACTAGTTGCTAAGGAGGCCCGCAAGCAGATCAGAGAACTCACAAAAAACGATCCCGCGGACCCTACCGATACCACCCAAATGCGGGCGTCCACGAACAGCCGTGTTAGCGGCATTGTTGCCGACTGGGAGACTCTAGTTGAAAATCTCAGGAGCTTTTGATGCAGTGTAATGTCTCTACAAGGCATTTGACGCGTCTGAGGCCTCCAAAATCGCGTCAATCCGAGACTTGTGCATCGTTAATTGAGGTCGACCATTTGAGCGAGAGGCACACGTGAGTTCTCGAAAAGGAAACTTACATAATAAGGGCGGGTAACGGTAATCAGGGCGCAGTAACTAACAGACTCACGCTGGCAATTGCCAAATATTGGAACATCCGACGTTGATTTCGAGCCTTAATTTGAGATCCAAGGTGTTGGTTTAGAGTTCGGATTCCACTGAAGTCCAAACTGATTCAATAGGCTCCGGATTTAATTTTGAGTTCTATGAAATCAAAGCTGGATCAACTGCTTTCAGTTGTAAATTTCAACCAAGCTGAAATGCAATTTGATGGCTAACATCTCGAAATCAACGTCGGATGATGCAATATTTAGCAACCTTGCCCAAGGACATCCCTCCATAGGCAAATTGCTCGCCTGTAGATGTCCATGCTCAGGATTCCCAAATATAAGTACACCGGGTTTTCGACTTGACGTTGATGTTGAGATTCAAGTTATCGAAATAGAAGCAGATTGGAGTGGAATCAAAACCGATTTGGATGATTTCAGCTTTGATTTCAGTCCCGTTGATATCAGCCCTGATTCCATTAATGGAGCTTTCGGTTTCAGCTCACTGGAAGCACAGCTTAATACTTCAGATTTTGAATTGGATCTCGAAATCAACATCACATCACCCAATATTTGGCAATCCCCGGTGTGACTACCAAATCCGATATGTCAGACTCGGAATCTTGTGTGAAGTGCCGGGAGTTGCCGCAGCAGTAAAGAGGACCTCTTTGTTCTCTTTTTTGTGCATGGTTGGGCTGTTGCGTTCACAGTAGCCCCTTTTGGGCTCCTTTTTTATGCTCCTTTTTTGCTCCTTTTCCCATTTTTGGCGGGGAAATGGAAAAAGGAGCAAAAAAGGAGCATAAAAAAGGAGCCCAAAAAGGGCTACTGTGAACGAGCCTATTGTCTTTGTTTCTCTGTATTCGGTGCGAGCAAAATCCTCAAAGCCAGGAAAATTTACCTGGACACTTTGCGTCTGCGCAGCCCAATGTCACTTTCAGCTAGCATCCTGCTCTGGCAAGTATGAATCCCCGGTATACTGCCTTAACCATTTACCGATGCAAAACTCAGGCAAAAAAAAATTAGCGTGAACATCCTACGACATTCCCTGCATATTCCAGATAAACTGCGACTTTTAATTGCTGGTTGGCCAATACGCGGCACTGCGGCGGTCTGGGTGATCGGACCGCGTGTGAAATAGCCTTATGGGGCAGTATTGCATCATCCTTTTTTTTGCTGCCCCAAGTTCTCCCAAGTTGTTGCCCAAGTCGCGGGAGAAACGTACGACATGAGCGCCCTACAAATAATTTCCTTCATCTCCAGATCCAAGAGAACTACTGGGAGCATCGATTTTGCTCGAAATAGGATTCTGCTCAGTACGTACTTACATATACACCGCCAATCTTGCATAATGTCAATGAAACATCAGCGTGCGGATCATCTGATGATACTTTTCGGCAATATTCCTCAGACATCAGGGAAGCGAACATCCAAGGAACATTTGTAAAAACATTTTACAGAGCTCTGGTAAACCTTCGCATACAATTTGCTTGACTATCCTCAAAACATTATGTTTGTGTGGCAACTGGTGGGGAAGCAATGAAAAATCATCGAGTCCGTCCATCAAGTGTCCGTGCGCATCACAAATTCAAGCTCCGCTCGACATCTCACCACTTTTGCCATGTTAACATCCTCTCTCTCGCCTTCTTCCCTCCTGGCGCTGCATGTCGTGACAACGGTTCACCAAGTCTGCAACATAAACTAGCAGCGTGGCGTGGGTTCTTGGTCTATATGGCGGCCTGGTTGGACAACTTGAAGCTCTGGATCATCATCTGCGGCTGGATCTTTCCTGGAGCTAGACGCAAGCATTGGGATAACATCGACAGCAGGATTTCGAAGATGCGCTTTGCAGACCCAGTACTCCCGTTCTTTTGAGCACCCGCTCGCCCTTCCGTTGACAAAGATACCTCATTCACCTTGCTCCTAAGTCTTCAGAGTCCCGCACAATGCAACTCAAGTGTCGACTCCTCCAACCGCACGCCCCTCGTAACGAAAGCGAAGCGCAGCACCGGAGCCATGGCGCCGCCTGCATGCAAGCAACTCCCATGTCGGGACCCGCGCCTAGGCGCGCAAGTCGCGTGCGGCGCGAATCCCCAAACCCACGCCTCTGACCCGTGCTACCCCCCACGTCTGTCCCCGGCTATACGTTGACGAAACTCCCGGTCCCCCCACCCCACGCCCCCCTCGCGCGCAGCATTGCAGTGAACCTCGCCAACGATCCCACCTTGTATGGTACGAGCGGCTGCAGGCCCGGATATTGTGCCGCCAGCATGCACACCGTCGGTGCTGCTGAGCGAGAGCCTGCGTGTCGAGCCCTCGATGAGCACGACCTTTGACGGCTGTCGACACCTCCCCTCGCCCCTTTACTGACACCTGCGTCCGCCTCCGCCTCGGCGCCGGAGATGCCCGTGCTTGTCGCTACGCTGCTTCTGCGCCGGCATGAGGGTGGGGCGCCAGACTGGCGCGAGGACGAGGACGCTGTTCGTGTGGAGGGCCTCGAAGCTGGCCTTGTCCCAGAACTAGTCTTGGGCCCGAGCACACTGCCTACCTTTCGCTGTGGTTGTACATATTTCCCTGTTGCTCGTCTGCGACGTCGAGCTCAACCTCGGTGTCGACGCGGCCCACCCCCGATGCTTGTTCCCCAGTGATCTGGAGGCTCGCTCAGGGATGGGGTCATGCTGCTGCCCGAACGACTGCGCAGGGGGGTGCGCAGCTGCAATCGCCGTTCCGCTGTCGTGGCAGCCTATTGCGGGCAGCCTGTGTGCTACAATTTGGATGACCTGTACAATAGGAAGGATATGATTGTAGACTACAACCTGTATTACCTACATTTTTGCAATGCTATTGTTTTAGCTCAATATTTGCATTGAAATGTCCACAAAGCCTATCCAAACCATTCACAAAGCCCGCCTGAACCCTCCCATCGACAAGCGGTAGACATTTGGAAAAGCTCCCATGGATGTATGGGTCGGACATTCTTGGAAGGTCATCGATTCCCAAGTGGATGCGAATCGCGTTTTCAATGTTCCAGGAACATTCTGGGACGATCATGTAACATTTGACGGATTACCGCCAAAGATCATCGGGGGGACATTCGTGGGACATCATTCAGAAATGGCGGTGTAGAACGATAAACGATGCACTGACGCCATCAGTACAACAATTTGCAATTGATGCAATTCGGCTGCTGCCCTGTCTTGGTTTCGACCATCATGGACGACTTGCCACTCATCCAAAATCTTCGCATTCTCAGCGATCCCTGCGCCGACATTCTCCTCGCCCGCAGCCAGGTTGCCGATTATAAGAAGGAATTGGCGGCACTAACGGCCAGAATCGCGGTTCTCAAGACATCGATTGCAGAGACCGAACGTACCATTTTCTCGATAAACCGACTTCCTACCGAAATCCTCGTCCTCGTGTTTCTCTGTACCCTCTGGGCACCGAAGAGACCTGTGCGGGCCACCACAGAAAGTCCGTGGCTTGTGAGCCAGGTTTGCAGACACTGGCGCGAGGTCGCGCTATCCTCGCAGAAGTTGTGGTCATTTCCCACCATCTGGCAAATTCCTATTCAATCAATCCCCCAATTCAACCTGCACCTTTCGAGGTCTGGCAACGCGCCACTTCATCCCTTTATACACGGTGCACCGCGGGAGGTGTCCAGGTTCCTTCGGCCCCTTATCGAGGTCTCAGATCGCTGGGTCACTGTCATTCTCGCGTTTAATTGGATTCCACTACAGACCCACATTGCCCTTGTCAAGGGAAATGTTGGAGCACTGGAAGAACTGCAGATCGAGGGCATTTGGAATCGAGAAGGCACGGCCCTGGTCCACGGCCAGAGGTTGGACGTCTTTGCGAACGCCCCCGGCCTTCGGAAATTGAGCGTCAAAAAACGTGTGCGAACCCGTCGTATCTCTCGTGCTCCCTTGGCACCAGCTCACGCACTATCGTGCTATCGCCAATGCGCACGAGCATCTCGGCGTGCTGAACCGGTGCCCCAACCTCGTCTCTGCCGATCTCATATTCCCCAACGTCGCATTCCTCATTGCCCCCGCCGCCGACGCGCCGATCCTGGTGCACCTCCCGCAGCTTTGTCACCTCCACATCGAGGACGCGGAACTCTTGCGCGTTATGTCGCTCCCGAGCCTCCGGGACATCGTCGTGCAGACGTCGGGGCCCGACAACGACGCGCTCCTCCCGCTCCTCGGCCTCATTCGCCGCGACCACCCGCCCCTCACGTCCATCTCCCTCGTAAACAGCACCCTCGTACCGGCCACCCTCGTCTCCATCCTTGAGGAGAACGCGATGCTCGACACGCTGCGCATTCAGGTCAACCGCGTCGACGCCGCCGCTGTCGACCAGTTGATCGGGCGACTCACGATCGACGCGCCGCACGTTGGCGCCGCCGGGTGTTTCGCGCCGAACCTCATGACGCTGGAGCTCAGCGGGCGCGGGTCCTTCGACCAGGGGCTCTTCATCGCGATGATCAAGTCGCGGCGTGCTGTTATCCAAGCGGACTCGAAATGCCACTGCCGCGCCATGAGACGGATCGTCGTCCGCACAACGCCGAAGAAGACGCTCTCTCGGGAGACTGTGGAGGATCTCCAGGCGCTGGCCCAGACGGGGCTGTGTGTGTCTGTCAGCACCTCCTTTTTGGAGGAGGGGTCGTTTGAGCCGCATTATTGGGCGACGAATACGTTGGTGCATTATTGAGTGCCACGTGCTCGTTTGCTTACTTTTTTCATCCATCTCAGATAGATAGATCGAGGTTGTAGGCGATGACAGTAAGTAGTCTATTTAGAACTTAATTAATGCTTCAGGCTTGCCTGCCTGCGTTTCTTAATTCCAATAATCGATAGCCATCCTGGCATCAGTCTCTGGATCGTCCCCATCTCTCTTTGGCGTCTTTGTCCTATTGTGTCACTCTGGCTACCAGTGGAGAATCTCCTTCAACTTCACTACCACTCGGTACTTAGGCACATTCCTTGTGCTCTACCCCTTCGGTCTGTGCCCTTTCTACGGTGCGAAGTACTACTCAGGATTGTTCGTTTTATAGCGACGCTGAGC
The DNA here is from genome assembly GCA_029378375.1 of Mycena olivaceomarginata. Taxonomy (NCBI): domain Eukaryota; kingdom Fungi; phylum Basidiomycota; class Agaricomycetes; order Agaricales; family Mycenaceae; genus Mycena; species Mycena olivaceomarginata. The sequence continues at coordinate 122,031 of JARKIC010000800.1, read as the reverse complement.
CTAATCTTGCACAAAGTATCAATCATCTTAATTTCAAACGCCGGACCCCCTGAGAGAATGTACGGATAGATTCTTTGTGGTATATGTACTGGTGCTACGCTAGCCCCTAGCCGAACAACGACACCTGCGTTTTAATATACGAGTCCTCCTCATCATCCTCGCCATTCTCTCGAGATTCGGAACGCCCTGAACGCGAACGTTGTGAGGCTGATTTCTCCGAGCACGATTCGTCCTCAGTTTGCGAGTCCTCATCTTGATCTACACGTTTGCCAGACGAACCACCGTCTTCGACATCAGAATCGTCGGCGTCAGCCTGCGTATCGTCCTTTCGGTGCGACTGAGAAAACCTGTGGTCGGTTGTTGGTTGGTGTAGAGAGGGTTTCGACTCGTTCTCCGACTCCGAGCCCGACTCTTTCTCTTCCTCTACTGAGTCGCCTGCGTCAATTGAGGGGCCGGCTTCAGGGATCGGGTACAGACCTTCAGAACCTGTGGAAGAGCTTTCCGACCCGGACTCTTCCGGCCGTTGAACTGGAGAACGTAGTTGTACAGACGTCTCATGATCAGACGCCGAATCCGACTCATCCTCAGCATCGTCAGCTGGCCGTGGCTGCCGGGCTGGATGTGGCGCCTCGGGCTCGGACCCGGACTCGGACTCGGACTCAGAGTCCCCCTCCGCCGTAGGCTCTTTTAGGTCTTCGAGATCGGATTGCTGGCCGGGGGAAATGGTGCCAGACCGGTAGAACTGCGGTTGTTTCGACGTCTCAGAGTCCGAGTCAGATTCATCATCCGAATCATCCGCATGAACGGAAGGATGGGCATCGGAGATGAGAGGCGAAGCTTCAGATAACGGGGACAATAGTGGTGTCTCCAGCCCCTCCGGGTCCTGCTTTCGACGTCTCAGAGCAATGGCGATGGGTCGCGAACCGAGAGAAGAGAGCTCTGCTTCCCCGGGCTCGGACGTGGGCACGATATCCATCTCGGAATACTGCTTGCGCGCGCGGGTACGCTTCTTCGGTGTGGGCGTCTGGAGAGAGGCTACGAAGACTTCTTCGTCTGCAGCGTCATCAGAGCTGGCTGCGCGTTTGCGCTTGCTGGTGCTCGGTGCGGATTCAGCCGTCACATCAGGGCTCCTCGAGCGCCGTGCCTGCTGGCTCGCGGCGGTCCTCCATCTCATCGCCCCACTCGCGAAGACGCGCATCGGTGAGGGATAAATTGTGAGTGCGCTTCCACGTCGCGTAGGCTACCTCGGGAGCGACGCCATGGGCCTCACTAAGAAAGTTAATCGCAAGGTTCAACCCAATCCACTGGTCGTGTTGCAAGAGTGTGTGATTGTTCTTTGTGAAATGGTTGAATGAGATAGGAAGGTTTCCAAACGCCGTTTCCTCGTTATCCGGACTGGGCACTGTTCGCCGGGGCTTCTTCCGAGCAGGCTCGAGTGCACCGTCCGGGTCACCGTCCCTGTAAAAATTTATATTAAGCAATAGTCGAAGCCAAGTACCGCAAGCGCTCACCTGTGGGTCGACGACTCGAGAATAAACCCTTGGATTCGTACGTCATAAATCGAGCGGAAGCGCTTATATCTCGACAGCCAAGACTCGGCGGAGTGTTTCGCGCCACAGGCTTTCTAAAATATGATGCGAATTCGACTCAATGAGTGGCAAGCTCTTTTGACTGTCAAGCCTCAAAACGCAACGCACGTTAGCCAGCTCTCTATAGGGGAAGATGCCCATGCGCGCAGCGGGCTCGTAGTCTGCCAAAAACTCGACAAGGTCTCGTTCTTCTGTTGCTGTGAAGTCGTTTCTGACCCGACTGTGGCATTCCGTCAAGAATCACACCGCCCCGCTACAAGATATCGCAGCAACTGACCCATTCTTTGCTCCTGTTGCGGTCATGATATCGAAAGGAAAGTGGTTAGAAAGCGAGATATTGAGAGCTCCAGGATGCGGCGTTCTGGGACTTCAGTGCACTGTCATGGGGGTGTGGAAGAAAACATAGGATAAAGCCCACCAAACTCTGCGGCACAGCCTCCTTCGCGTCATCACGGCCGGAGATTCCCGAACGAAACAGTTGAACTTTTCCTTCTGCAGCTGCTTCGTTGGGTTTTGGCGCTGCTCTAAGTGTCCGACAAAGTCTTAGGTGCTCTTCCGAACATTTGACAATGGTTCAGAAGAAGGAATCTCAATAAGGACTCAACGTCGAATATTAATGTCAGTTTCATCTCAACTAGGGCTGGTCACCCGTCACCGTGCCGTATTACACACGGTCACGGCCGTGAGCAATACGGCCGTGCAAGGATACGACCGTAGTATTCCGGGCCGGGGAAGATGGAACTGAGCTTTAGACGGTACGGTGACCGTCCGTTTACGGCAATACGGCCGTATCGAGGGCTAAAATTTGGTTGGGTGGACTCAAACAGCGTGAATTTGTTGTAGATAAAATTGTTGATTGCAGAAATTGAGTATATAACTAGAGGTTCCCAAGTGAGGTCAATGACTGGTTCGCGACAAAAGCCGAAGTTGTGCTTTAACTAGCATGAGGCTGCAAATGGTGTCGACCGGCATGAAGACTAGTGCGACGGATACCAATGAGATTGCGACCACCTGAAAATATGGGTTCAACGGCGACCACAGATCCTGGACAAGATGATAAGTATGTTACACAAGGGCAGAATAAAAATCACCAGCACCAGGGATGGCCAGTTTCGTATATGTTGCTCGTTGTATTTCACGATAAGAGAGAAAGATAGTGAGGGTTGAATGAGTTCGTGTTCTCGCGAGGTAGATACATCTTTTGTAATATATTCCTGCACCTGTCGGGCATAATTGAGACAAGCACAGCGTGATAGCCCGGGGAACTCGCAGGTGGAGCCAGTCGCATTATGTGAAACTGATCGCAAAGGAGAGCAGGCAACAGTGTAGGGCAGCACCACGAAACATTGGGCAAAAGATTGCAAAAGACCATAGGCAAGCGAAGATTGCGTCAATCAAGACGGCGAACTTGATGTGGTGGAGCAAGATGGAGCAAGATGCAGGGGCGTTATTGTAATATGAGTGCGCCAGGGAATAGAAATATCGAGACTTGGAGCCAGCTTGAAGACGGCCCAGGAGTAGTCATTAGCTTAGAGCCGGGATAGGCTGTGGTCTGGTGAGTTGGCCTCGAAGTTTGCGCTACCGGGCTGTGCGCGGCGGGCGTCGCGGTAAGCGGGTTGGTTGTCGACAAGATCTATGGAAGAGGAAGCACATAGTACGTGACGGGCTGTCAGCGGCTAAGCGCGGCCATTTTGCATTCTCTACCGTGACCGCATTTCAACATTTACCGAAGCCGTAATGCCGTGTCCTCGGTCGTAACGGCTCCACCAACACGGTCAACACGGCTGACTCCCGTGTCGTGTCCGTGCCGTGCAGAAGGAAATTTTCAACGCTGGGGCTAATATTAATGTTAGAAGGAATCTAATAGAAAACGGACTGACTTGTGTTGAAAGATGTCTTGCAACCTGGCATAGCTGACTCAGGCGGAATCGCCGAGAATCCGGGCAAAGCTGTCCGAATCACGAGTCACGACCGACGCCCGTGGAGTCCTCGCGGGCTCGCACTACCTGCAAGTTAAATTAAACCTTCGAATTCCATTTCGGAGGCTGGATTTGCCTCACAGACCGTGGAACTGGCGCCAATACACTGGATAGAAGCCAACCCTTCCCGGAATTACGCCGTTCCGGAGATCCTGTCCCCTCACGCGCAGGGATCAACCAAAACGTAAGCATGAAATCCAGGCGCATGTCCTCGGGTGGAGTCAAACCACCATTTCGCCCGTCTGCGCGATTTAGGTCGGACCGTCCTACGAATAGAAGCCGGTGGCGCATCAGAACGTCAAGGAGTCACGATGATAATGTTCTGCTAGTAGGTCGGACCGTCCTACGAATACACATGCCTAAAGCCGGAATGTCCGAGTTACGAACCGTCCGACGAATAGAGGCCGGTGGCGCATTGTAATGTCGGGGAGTCACGATGACAATGTTCTTCTGCTTGATTTAGGTCGGACCGTCCTACGAATACACATGCCTTAAAACCGGAATGTCCGAGTTACGAACCGTCGACGAATAGAGGCCGGTGGCGCATTGAAATGTCTAGGAGTCACGATGTCAATGTTCTTCTGCTTGATTTAGGTCGGACCGTCCTACGAATACACATGCCTTAAAACCGGAATGTCCGAGTTACGAACCGTCGACGAATAGAGGCCGGTGGCGCATTGAAATGTCTAGGAGTCACGATGTCAATGTTCTTCTGCTTGATTTAGGTCGGACCGTCCTACGAATACACATGCCTAAAGCCGGAATGTCCGAGTTACGATACTTTTCGACCACTCGTAATTTCTTTCTTTATTTGACCTCGAGCAAATTCTCGATCGCGCAGATGAGTTGAGTTCACTTCGAAAAAAGTAAAGTTCATTTTTCTGGAACTACAGGGGAGGTCAAGAGTCACGAAACATCGTGCAAAAAAAGTAGTCCGTTCAACAAAAGTCTGGATGAATTAAGTCCGTGGTAGGTAGGTATTAGAGTTCGCTCAATCGAGCTCAATTATCCCGTCGTACGGGTCCATTGCTGATTAGGACCCTGGGTACACGTCCATATCTGTATCTGTAACATAAGGAAAATATCTGTTGAGTGAGAGGAACAGAACGAAAATCAATAGACGCACGGGGTTATTGTTCGCCACGCTCCCGCCCGTGAGATCCAAGCAGCTGAATGCCCACTCCACTGAATCGTGTTCCCCGAAAAGGTCCACATCTGGTTCGTATTCCCCGCCGCGCATGTCCATATCTACCGAGGTACGAGTTTGGAACGATAACACTATATCTCAAGAGACTGGTTCATACCTGAAGCTTGGTTCCGTTGGCAGTCGCACCGTTGGAGACATCCAAGCACTTGGTTCCGAAGATCTTCAGGTTCGACCCGGAGATGGTCCAGCCCTGTGACGTAGAGCCTCCAGCAACACAGTCCTCGATCTCGACGGCCGCGCCGTCGGTGTTGGACGCGACGCTGAGGCATTTTGCAGCGCTGGCGGTGGGGTGGATGAACGTGGCGGTGGAGGTGGGACCAGAGGGCCCAGTCGTCGTTGTCGTCGTTGTCGTGGAGGTGGGACCAGAGGGCCCGGTCGTCGTTGTCGTGGAGAGAGGAGGCGTGCCGGTTTCGCATGCGATGGACCCGCCGCAGGCCTCGCCGGGATCAGGTGTGCCGTCGCACGTCCAGGTAGCCTGCAGAGCATGATGAGGAAGGCAGAGATGTATATGGCCGGGCTTACAGTTGGCGTCTGGGGCACTCCGATGGCTTGATACGGGTCGACACCGAGACATTGAGCCATGGTCACGAGCTGCGATGTTCGTTAGAAGAGCGTCATTTGTGAACCAAGGGAATTACGTTATAGCCCTTGCTCTTGAACAGGTTAAGAGCGAACGGCACAAGGGTGTTGGCAGTAGTAGCTAATCGCCAATGTGATCAGAAAGGAATGACGAAGCCGAATACAAGTTAAACCGCTGACCAACAGTCTCGTGTTCCAGAATCAAGGCATTCTTGGGCTTCGAGGTCGCAACCTGGTTGTACACGCCTTCCGAAAACGCCACGGTCGCGCCATCCGCGTCCTCCGTATCCGTATCCCACAGCGCGAGACTCTGCCCGCGTCCAAACGCGATCGACTGCACATTGCTGTTGGTCGACCCGAACGGCGGGCGCATGAACGCGGGCCTAACGCCGAGGATCCGCGAAAGCGCCTCCTCCATGCGGAACATCCCGTCCTTGATCTGGTCTGTCGAGAGCGTGGTAAGGTCCGCGTGTGACCAGGTGTGGCTCCCGATCATGTGTCCGGCGGCGTATGCGTACTTGATGTCGCCGATGCGATCAGGATTGTAGATGCAGTCGAAGTTGTTGCCGTTGAAGAAGAACGTGGCTTTTACCCCGGCGGCGGTGAATTGGTCGGAGATGCTGCGAAGGTGGATGTAGGGCCCTGGGCTATGTCAGAATAAGGGGGACACGATTGAGTCGAGGCAGACCATCATCCTGCGTGTAGATGGTCAAGAGGAGGTCAAATGATACGTGAGGGAGAACATACGAAGGTCAGAGCAATGTCGTTCGCGTTTATGCAAGCGTCGTAGACTGCAGGGGTGGCACGGCCCTCCTACACAAGTTTTAGAAAGTGCAACAACTGGATTCGAGGACGCACGAGATGAGGATGCCCCCAAACAGCTAAGGCGGCAGAAAGAGTGGACAATACGAGACGTATGGACATGACGGATTAGTACAGAGGAGGTCTTGGGTGCGGGGAAGCACAGGTGACTCAATTTACAGCCATGGTCCCGAGCTGCATTTAAAGTGTGGCATCCAAAATAGAATTATAGCCTACAAATGGCCTAGCCACTTTTCTCCATCCGTCAGTCAGTAGCCGAACCTGGCCGAACATGCCGTCGTACCTATTGTAGATCATGAGCTTGCCGTAATAACCTGTTCTCTTCCTCAGGTTCGAGCTCTAGAATATTCGTCGGGATGTCTAGCCTGATTCTCGATTGGTTGCGCTCATCCTCAGAAGGTTCGCGCGGCTCCAGATAGACAATTTCCGGCGCAAGATCCGATACAGGAGAGGCGCCACGTCAAAAACCGTACGTCGGGCACGGAAGTATGGAGAAAGAGTGGAAAAGACGAAGTGCACCATGCGCTATGCCAAAATATACCGAGCATGGGCTACCCTGGCCGTCAACGACGGAAAGGGATATCGGTCAATAGTAGCCTGCATTTGACAGGTCTAATTCATCTGTTTAATTACCCGTCGGATGCCTACCACGGTGGTATTCTGGAGGCGCAGAGAGATGTTTATTTGCGCTAACAGGGGAGACTTCAGACAGTCTCCGTTCTCCGGAGCATATTTTGCAAGATGAAGAGAGCCGGTGAACGCGCCGAAGCCATAATCATCGCAAATATTTCATTTTGCCGTCAGCGATCCGACATGCATATGTTCGCCCCGGCTATCAGGTCTGACTGTTCTATAGCATTGGCCTCCTCCGATTGGCCTCGCATCGTGCCCCGAGAACAACGCAGACATGAGAGAAGTTGCGCTTTGGAATGCCGGGTCCAGAACGAGGAGGACGGATCGAGTCCCGGGTCAACGCCATGGGAGATGAAAGCCGCCAAAGAACGAGGCATAGATTGAAATGAGCCGGAAAACAGGAGACAGCGCAAATGAGACCGAAGATACACCGGAGAGTGACTTGAAGCTCACTTGAAGCCACTGTTGCAGCTCACCGAATTTCCAAATTGAAGTTGCCAGCAGCGGCGACGGCATTCCTGGCGCTTTTTGGGGGACGTCTGTTGCTGTGCTGCACGATGGTGGTTTGATGGTGGTACTCGTGTAGCCAAATGCCCTCGACTGTAATTCTCGGAAGAGAAGAAGGTGAGGTGTGGTGGCGGAGCCAGCTTTTCACGTCACGTCACGTCAAATCACTCCACCAGTGATTCGAATCAGAAATATCCCACGGCTCAAACATGTAAGTTCGCTGCGCTGCTGGCACCAGCTGATTTTCTTACAGGAGCATCTATTGTACATATATCTCCATACGGCGCACTTGAATGAAATACATTACTCTAATACACGCCGAACCCCGGCCGTTCCTAGTCAATTTTTCGTCCAGACTGGGTATGAAGGCGGCTGTAACACAGACGTGGGGCAGTCCAATCCGAATGGCCTCTGCTGTGATCTCGAACGCCACTGCACACCATCTTCACTAGTCACCCGTGCATGTGTTTGGGGTACACCGAGGCCAGCCGCATAAACCTTCAGGCATGACAAGTGGAGATGAACTTCAATACGCACGTCAGTAAATGGACTCGCCATCTGGCGCCCAGACGAACCTCCTCCCCTGTGCGACCATTTTCCGATAGCTAAAGGGTTCATGAACTTCGCTTTGAGATCTCCACAGAAGAAGAAGAAAAAAATATGCATTGTTTTGCTGGAGATAATGCCAGCCATCCCGAGACCCGCTGCTTAGGTACGATGCCGCGGATCTCGAGAACAGGTTTCGGCAACCATTCGATGATGGCCGTTAGCTGATTCTCTGTGTTGAATATGGTGGTGAAACCGGGTGTTGGGATGTCGGTACTGATATGAAAGTGTGTCTGTGCTTGTGGACCCATGACGTTACAGTCCAAAATGCTTGGACTGAACGAAGTGAATCGGAAACAGATGAACATTGACGGTGGGTCCTGTGTCGGATACGGCAGAGCGCCAAAGATAGAGGGCTGTGGGACGGTATTTCTGGTCGAGTCTGCATTCAGATTTGCCGCAGCAGACCATCCACCCAAGGCATATGGATTGAACATGTTCAAATAAAATGTACAAACTGGATCGAGTCCAGTAAGTTCAAGTTCGATCGCGTTTACGATGAGAACTGTGCACCAAGGCCATGAAAAACTGAGTAGGCGGTCTTGAAATCGTCTTCAAATCCCAGGCAAAGGATAGCAACGCTAGAACTGTGTACTAGGGTCCCAAAAGGCTGAGCATGCGGTGTTGAAATGGTCTTCAAATCCCAGACAAGATGACTGATACATTACCAAGGATCCGAACTTAGTTCTGCAACCTTCGTTCAAAACGGAACGTTAGCATGCCGAAATTGCCGCCCAGGGCAATCTTTGAACTCTTTGACTTAAGCTTACTTACGAGTTTGTCCGAGCTCACCTGCCAAGATCGTATCGTTGACTAACAATATCCCGGCGGGTGGAGCGACTCTAGGACTGCGGCGGCAAAGAAAATAGATGATAGCTGGCGGAGCGAATTTTAGGCAGCTACCAAAAGATAGATCAGAGGGATTTTTTGATTTATTGCATCGGAAAGTCACAGGAAAGTTTATGATCTCACTCCTCCCATATCTGATTCGTCGACAGCCCATCGTATTCTACACAGCGCCTGATGCTCAGGTACGGATCCGTCACTCTCACACTGTTATACTTGGGCCAATTTTTGACAAACCAAAGTTGCAAACCGGCGCGTTGCAGGGCAGTAAGGTGATTTACAGTGTCGGTGGGCAAGAATTTACTATTGCTCTGCGCATTACGAGCATCCATGATGATCCTCCCCCATGTTTCCGGCAGCAGCGACGACATTCCTGGCGTTCTTTGGGTACGTCTGTTGCTCCGCTGCATGTTGGCAGGAGATGTAGTCACAGCACATGAAGCTTGAAGGTTCTTTGTGGAGATGAGCAGTCATGGATTAAGGTCATTCACGGTTCCCTTTTGGCAGCCCTTTTTTCACTCCCCTTTTCGTTCCCTTTTTACTCCCTTCTTCGCTTCTGGTTAGTGTCAGTGTTTTGAGGGTTTGAATGGAATGTCTGGAACAGTTGTAGAAATTGAAACAGTTTTAGGAGGGTCCGGAACTGTCTTGAAAAAGGGAGCAAAAAGGGAAGAAAAAGGAGATACATGTGGGGGGTTTCACAGTAGACGCCCTTTTTCGTACCCTTTTTTCGTGAAGTTCTTGCAGTTTTTGAGGTATTGACTTGGTGTTTCCCTCTTTACCCTTTTTACATGCCAGATGCTAAAAGGGAAAAAAAAAATCTGGAGAGAATCGATGGGAAACTGAAAAAGGGGAAGAAAGGGAACGAAAAAGGGGGCGAAAAAGTCTATCGACCAAATATTCAGGTGACATGACAGAGGGTCATGAACTGAACATTTTTGGCCTAGGTAACGGTGACCTTGCAATTTTGTGGCCCAAATAGGCGAAAAAACGCCAAAATGTTCGGTCCGGCATTCGCCGGACTGCCATATATGGTAATTTTCCATGATTGCCGTGGAATGAACACCATTTCCCATTTGTGGTGACACCGTGAACATTTGGTCGAAATACTACAGTACCTATTGTCACACGTCACTTCCAATCAGTGATTCGAATCAGATCAGGTATCCCACGGCTCATCTTGCTCTGAAGTCAATGTGAAGCATGTACCAAGGCTACGACGGTGGCCGAGACAGGAAGGCTAACTGAGAAGACGCTCGGACACTGAAATTTACAATAGGAGATAGATGTAAGCGAGAATTTGAACTCAAACCTTGAACCTTGATATCCTTTTGAAGTTGGACCTAGCTGGACCTGACCTCAGCTTGACCACCCCACTGTTGCCATTCTGCTTCGGGAATCCGATTGTCTGGAAGCGGGTCTATCCGAATTTGGTGCAGCGACTTCTCTCCCTTTCTGTTCACAACCATCCTTTCCTTCGTCTGCGGGTTTCTTTGCCATGGCTACGCGTTTCTTCTATACTCTTCTCGAGCTTCAGTGCACTGTCATAATGGCGTGGAAGAAAACATGACATAGAACCCACCAGATACCGCGGCACAGCCTATTCCGGCTCATCACGGCCGGAGATTTCCAAACGAAAGTGTTGAACTTTCCCTTCTGAAGCTAGAAAATCTCGGTGGGACTTGCCTCATAAGCCGTGTGGAATTGGCGCCAATACGCTCGAGAGAAGCCGACTCTTTCCGGAGGAGATTCTGTTTCCCCCTCTTTCGTTTGCCTGCTCGATTTAGGTTGGACCGTCCTATGAACAGAAACCGGTAGCGCATTGAACGTCCAAGGAGTCATGATGTTCTTCTGCTTGATTTAGGTTGGACCATCCTACGAATAGACATGCATCATGCTGGTGCGGACTTGCGATTGGCACGTCCAGAGAGTCACGAGGCTTTTCAACCACCGGTAATCTCTCTCTTTTTATTGATTATTGACCTCGGGAAAACTGGCGATCGCGCAGAGTAGTCGAGTTCAGTTTGACATAGCAAGATTCATTTCTCTGTAACTACAAGCAATGAGGTCAAGAGCCATATAAGCGTGCAAGGAAATCGTCCGTTAAAAAGTCCGTAGTAACTATTAGAGTTCGCGCTCAATTGAGCTCAATTATCCCGTCGTACGGGTCCACTGCTGATTAGGGCCCTGAGTACACGTCCATATCTGTATCTGTAACATAAGAACATAAGAAAAATATCTGTTGAGTGAGGGAAACAGAACGGAAATCAGTAGACGCACAAGGTTATTGTTCGCCACGCTCCCGTCCGTGAGATCCAAGCAGCTGGAATGTCCACTCCACTGAATCGTGTTCCCCGAGACGGTCCACATCTGGTTCGTATTCCCCGCCGCGCATGTCCATATCTGACGAGATACGAGTTAGCAGTGAATCATACAGCGTCTCTCATGAGACTACGCCATACCTGAAGTTTGGTTCCGTCGGTGGTCAATCCGTTCGTGACGTCCAAGCACTTGGTGCCGAAGATCTTCAGGTTCGACCCGGAGATGGTCCACCCCTGCGAGGTGGAGCCCCCGGCGACACAATCCTCGATCTCCACAGCCGCGCCGTCGGTGTTGGACGCGACGCTGAGGCACTTTGCGGCGTTGGCGGTGGGGTGGATGTACGTCGCGGTGGGGGTGGGGCCAGAGGGCCCGGTCGTCGTCGTGGAGAGAACAGGGGTGCCGGTTTCGCATGCGATGGACCCACCGCAGGCCTCGCCGGGGTCGGGTGTGCCGTCGCACGTCCAGGTAGCCTGCGGGCTATGGTGAGGAATGTAAACACGTATATGGGTGGGCTTACAGTTGCCGTCTGGGGCACTCCGATGGCTTGATACGGGTCGACACCGAGACATTGAGCCATGGTCACGAGCTGCGATGTTCGTTAGCAGAGCGTCATTTGTGAACCAAACAAATTACGTTGTAGCCCTTGCTCTTGAACAGGTTAAGAGCGAACGGCACAAGGGTGCTCGCAGTGGTATCTAATCGACAATGTGATCAGCAGGGATTAATGACCCTGAATACAAGTTAAATCGCTGACCAACAGTCTCGTGTTCCAGAATCAAGGCATTCTTGGGCTTCGAGGTCGCAACCTGGTTGTACACGCCTTCCGAAAACGCTACGGTCGCACCATCCGCGTCTTCCGTATCCGTATCCCACAGTGCGAGACTCTGCCCGCGTCCAAACGCGATCGACTGCACATTGTCGTTGTACGACCCGAACGGCGGGCGCATGAACGCGGGCCTGACGCCGAGGATCCGCGAAAGCGCCTCCTCCATGCGGAACATCCCGTCTTGGATCTGGGCCGTCGAGAGCGTGGTGAGGTCCGCGTGGGACCAGGTGTGGCTCCCGATCATGTGTCCGGCGGCGTATGCGTACTTGATGTCGCCGATGCGATCAGGATTATAGATGCAATCCCAGTTGTTGCCGTTGAAGAAGAACGTAGCTTTTGCCCCGGCGGCGGTGAATTGGTCGGAGATGCTGCGGAGGTGGATGTAGGGCCCTGGGGTATGTCAGAATAGGAAGGACACGATTGAGTCAAGACAGACCATCATCCTGCGTGTAGATGGTCAAGAGGAGGTCAAATGATACGTGTGAGGAAGAACATACGAAGGTCAGAGCAATGTCGTTCGCGTTTATGCAAGCGTCGTAGACTGCAGGGGTGGCACGGCCCTCCTACACAAGTTTTAGAAAGTGCAACAACTGGATTCGAGGACGCACGAGATGAGGATGCCCCCAAACAGCTAAGGCGGCAGACAGAGTGGACAATACGAGACGTATGGACATGACAGATTAGGACAGAGGAGGTCTTGGGTGCGGGGAAGCACGGATGACTCAATTTACAGCCATACTCCCGAGCAGCATTTAAAGTGCGGCGTCAAAATAGAATTATAGCCTAGTTGTAGCCTAGCCACTTTTTTCATCTGCGTCAGTGAGTAGCCGAACCTGCCGTCGTACCTGGCGCCTATTGTAGATGATGACCTTGCCGTAACATCCTGTGCTCTTACTCGGGTTCGAGCTCTAGAATATTCGCCGGGATGTCCAGCCTGATTTTCGATTGGTTGTGCCCATCCTCAGATAGTTCGCGCGGCTCCAGGTAGACAATTTTGCGACGCAAGGTCCGGTATAGGGGTGGCGCCACGTCGAGAACCGTACGGTAGCCACGGAAGTATGGAAAATAGGCGGAAAAGACCAAGTCGATCTGCCGAAACATACCGGGCACGGGCTACCCTGGCCGCCAACGACGAACAGGGAGAATTAGTCAATAGCGGCTGCATTTGATAGATCCAATCCATCTGTTTCAGTAGTACCCCGCGCGGGATGCTTACCACCAACTTACCGCTGTGGTGCTCTGCCACAAAGAGAGGTGTTCATTTACGTTAACAGGGGAAACTTCAGACAGTCTTCGTTCTCGGGAAAGCGTATTTGCAACATCGAGAGAGCCGGTGAACACGCCGAAACCATAATCATGCAAATCCTTCATTCTGCATATGTTCGCCCCGGCTATCAGGTGTGTCAATTTTAGAGCATCGGCCTCTTCCGATTGGCTCCATATCCTAGCTCGAGAACAGCGAAGACATGAAAACGTATCACAACAGAAGTTGCGGTCCTGGAGAGGCGGGCCCAGGCCCCAGAACAAGGAGAGAGGATTCGAGTCCTGCCAGTGTGAGTCTCGAGTTGTTCGCGCCATGCAAGAGAAAGCGAAGAACCAGGAACGAGGCATAGGTTATGAGCCGATCAGTGTGGGCCAGACTCCCGGGATCGGCAGCACAGAGGCGACCAAGGATACCCTGGTCTCGACACCGTCAACAGCTCCGCGCCGCGCGCTCACCGAAACTATGCCCGGCAGTAGCGATGACATTGCTGTCGTTCTTTTGGGTCCGTCTCAGTCTGTTGCTTCGCCATACATAGTACCATCATGGTACATACTTAGCGTTGTTGACAGACGTAAGTAGTCTCGAAGTCCGAGCACTCCTGACTTTCTTCCTCAAACGTAAGCCCCCGATATGGCACTTCGGCACCTGTTCCGCCGAAACCTTGCCGCCTCGCTTTGTTTGGCAACATGCCTGGCAAGCAAACACTCGCCATCGCCACTTGGGTTTGCCGCCGGCATCTCGGCTTGCGCTCATCTGCTCTAAGCCGCCGCTCAAACCACGACAAGCCTTCTGTGGACATCGCCTATTCCCCGCCATGAAGCTCAAGACTCGTTCTTCAAAAGCCTGCTGGACCTGAGCTTCTCTCCTCGCTGTGCACATGGAGAGGCCTCAGCGAAGGCAAATCCCACCCACTCTCGCCGACACACCACCACTATGTCCGACCTTCACCTGATTATGATTCCCTCGCTCACGCCCGCTTACACTACCAATTAAGTATGTGGGCTACGACGGTGGCCGAGGCGAACGGATAACTGAGAAGACGCTCGGAAACCGAAAGGCACAATAGGAGATGTATGTATGAGTAAAATTTTGAGCTCAAATCCGGAACCGTGATTTCGTCTTGGTGTTGGGCCCGGCTTCAGGCTTGACCACGCTACAGTGCGTCTTCAAGTTCTGCTTTGGGAGTCCGATTGTTTGGGAGCGGGTCTATTTGAGTTTGATGTGCCAACTTCTCTCCCTTGCTGTTCACGACTATCCTTTCCTTTGTCTGTGGTCTTTTTTTGTTCGCCACAACCGTTTCTTCAATACTGGTCCTGTCCCGATCGTGGTGGTTTCCTCACTGGACATTGTTTCTTCGTCTCACCTCAACACCTGAGCGCTGGAGGTTCATCAAACTTGTATTCCAGAAACCATGTGATATACTCGGATGTTTTGCGATGACATTCGTTTGGAGAGGGACACGGCGAGTAACTTTGTACCCGACTTCCGAATATGCTGCTGGTACAGCGAAATAAATGTCCCTGAGGCCATGAAAAACATCGCCGGCCGGGGGGCAGACGAACTCTCGGAGAGACTGGTCCTGCCTCTTGACTTGGTGTACAGGCGGACGAGCATCCATTATACATATATTGCCAGACGACGCGCTCAAATGAAATAAATTATTCTAATTAACTCCGAACACTCGCCGTTCCTAGTCGATATTTCGTCCAGACTGGAGTAAGAAGGCGGCAGTAACACAGACGGGGAGAAGTCCAATTCGGATGGCATCTGCTGTGATCTCGAGCGCCACTGCTCCATCTTCACGGGTCAGCCGTGCATGTGTCTGGGGTACACCGAGGCCAGGCGCATAGAGCTTCAACTTGGCATGAATAAACCAGGAGTGAACATGAATCTTAATCATACGCACGCAAATAGACTCGCCATCTGGCGCCCAGATGAACGTCCTCCCCTGTGCGACCATTGTCCGATAGCTGAAGCGTCAATAATGAACTTCGGTTCGGGATCTCCACAGAATAAGAAGAAAATATGCACCGTTTCGCTGGAGATAGTGCCAGCCATCCCGAGATCCGCTGCTTAGGTACGATGCCACGGATCTCGAGAACAGGATTCGGCAACCATTCAATGATGGTCATTGGCTCGTTATCTGTGTCGAATATGGTGGTAAACCCGGGTGTTGGGATGTCGGTACTGATATGAAAGTGTGTCTTTGCTTGTGGACCCACGACGGTACAGTCCAAAATGCTTGGACTGAACGAAGTGAATCGGAAAGAGATGAACATTGACGGTGGGTCCTGTGTCGGATACGGCAGAGCGCCAAAGATAGAGGGCTGTGGGACGGTATTTCTGGTCGAGTCTGCATTCAGATTTGCCGCAGAAGACCATCCACCCAAGGCATATGGATTGAACATGTTCAAATAAAATGTACAAACTGGATCGGGAATCGAGTAAGTTCAAGTTCGATCGCGTTTACAAAAAACTCGTACCAAAATACTATAGGATGCTGAGTAGAGGCCAATATGAAAGATGAGTGTCTTTGATTTCCAAGAGAAATGAGATACGAAGTAGGGCGCGAAGCAGGCTTTTGAATCGCCAATGATAACAACGCTAGAACCATGTACCAGCTTCAAAAGCTGAGCAAGCGGTCTTGAAATCGTCTTCAAATCCCAGGCAAAGCTGACTGATACATTACCAAGGCTCCAACCTTTGCTCTGTCCTCTGTCCTCGTTCAAAACGGAACCTGCCGAAATCCCGTCCCGGACAAACTTTGACTTCCTTCCGATTTTGTCCGAGCTTCTCCGTCAAGATCCGTGTCGGTTGACTAACAATATCCCGGCGGGTAGAGCTGAATTCCCACATCCAAGAGAATAAATCGCCGGCGAGCTTGACTGGCAATTGGTTGCCCAGCTATTAATTCGTACCCACGAAAAAAGAAGAGGAATTTAGTCATTCATGTATTGCGTCGGAAATTAGAATTTTATGATCTCACTCCTCCCATATCCGATTCGTCGACAGCCCATCGTATTCTGCACAACGCCTGATGCTGTACGGATCCGTCGCTCGCACTGTACTATACTTGGACCAATTTTTGACAAAACAAAGCTGTAAACCAGCGCTTTGCAGGTAGTCTGTAGTTTACCGCGCGCCGGGTAATTGGTCGCCGACCTTATTACTAATCGTCGGAGTTTGAATCTGTTCCCACGGCTTTACATCCGTGCCGCCATTGCTCTCCCGCTCTTCTCAATCTCTCTGGCCTACACCGGCTTGCAATGGCACCCCGTTTTCGCTGGAGAGACCCGAGGGAGTCCACACCATCACCCAAATCGTCAAGAACACGATTCCACAGTGGACAGATGGTCGACTCGTATACCCCGAAATCATGCAATCCTTGTGAATTTCGTTCTCATGAGAAACGAGGGCCAACCGGGAAGCATACACCATCGAAAGGATTCGAATGTCCAGTGCAATTGATTGTCCATGTCAATTTTATTTTTAGTGTGATAACATATAATATATAGACCAAGAATAAAGGCTAGATACAGACTAGGGCCGCCCGCAACACTACCCGAAGTAGAAGCATGCCACTGCTGCGCGCGCTCCACCTCTCGCATGAGCTTGTTGCTCGGGATCATCCCTGTCTGCCCTGACAGCCCGCCGACAGGCACACCGTACTCAGCAGACCAAGATGCACCGGAGCCTGAACCCAAATTCAGGTCGGAGGTGGGGCTTGAGCGTGCCGGAGAGAGAGGGAGCGTGGTGCGACACGGAGGGGTAGCTCGTCGACGGCATCGGCAAAGCGTTGCGGTGGCTGCCTGAGGCGGAGTTAGGAGAGTTGGGATCGTTACGCGAGACACCAGCCGTGGCGACATTGGAGCTGGAGTGGGGATCGGGCGGGATGGCGAACGGCCCCATTTGTTCGGAGTAGTAGCCGTGCGACAGAGCAGGCGGCGGACCCGCTCCGGAGGCGGTATACTGGCTGTAGCCGGCGACCGCCACTGCGATGAGGGCTAAAACACTCAAAATGGGGCCCAACTATCGCCCCAATCGGCGTTGATTTGTGCGATGGAAAGTCGCCCTCCGAGCCGATGCGGGCGTATATTTTATCTGTGAATCGTGATCGTCGACGAAGTAAGCCTCGACCGACGCCGACATCGTAGTGTACATTATCTATTCCAGGAAGATCACCCCAGTGGCACCATTCGGGCGCGCGCGTCTGCGTGACCACGAGCTGGTGCGAGCCGTTCGCGATGGACGAGGACCGCGACGTCCAGAGTGCCAGGTGGTGCACGTCGGATGTTATTGTGCGGCGTGTATGTGCTCATGACGGGAACATCCACCGCAAAGGACCAGATGGGCTGCGAGGTCAGGTTGCTTGCGGCCACTGTCCTGTACACCGTGATGGACGTGCCTGCCCAGTATCACTCTCTGTTAGCTCATTGAAATAATGGGAAATGTTCCACCGTACGCACCTACGAAGGGGACCGTCGCTGTCACTCCCGCCGCCACCGAGCATGTCCTGGTGCTGTCAAATTCCTCGGCCGCTCCAACTTCAGTCCAGGAGCCAGCATACTGGATGAGCGGGTCCCTATCATCTATAACGGTGGCGTGCGTGGACATCGTACCCACCGCTGGACGGGAGGGAGGTGAGGGGAGCAAGATCGATTACGGGAATAACTTGGGGGGGGCCGGATGTCTTCAGTAGCTCCGCACGAGCTTGATTGGCGGCTGCGGAGGGTTTCTGTCCATTTGGCAGTTCAAAAACGTCTCCGGAGGGTCTTCAGGATCAATTGACGCGTGCAGTGGTAAAAAGTTGGGCTGTAGACGTGGCAGAGAAGAAAGAAGACGCGTCGCCATTGATTGTCACTAGGTGTGACATGACGCGAGTGTGGTTTCAAACTCCGATGATTTGTAATAAGGTCGGCGAGCGATCAAGCAATCAAGCTGATCAACAGACTACAAACAACCGAGGTACGAGGTAAGTTATGTTTGTAGTGTCTGTCTACGAGAGACTACTTTGCAGGGCAGCAAGGTGGTTCACAGTGTCGGTGTGCAAGAATCTCCTGTTACTCCGCGCATTACTAGCATCCGCGATGGTCCCAAAGAATCGCAGCTGGCTGCACCCATTCGCTTTGTGGAAGCGCGCCGAGACCATTTCAACCGCAGGGGCTAAAAGGAAAGAGGGGAAATCACCCAGAGAGATGGCGGTTAAATTGGGGAGGATTTGAGGGCCACCCGCCACCGGAAGCATATTCTGAATAAGGCTCATTAGGACCTCTCTTCTGCCGCATTCGAGTGTAAGCTCCGTCAAGGCGGGAATGACCTGTAAAAGGGCCAACGTCGCCTCAAATCTGAAAAGGGAAAGTCGAAGGAGGGTGCACGCTGAGCGCATCAGAAAGTCGATGATATCTGTTTCCTTTCCCTTGAGATAACCCGCATTCCCGTCAACCACAAACTCTTGCAACCCTGGTGACTGTATGTGCTCCAGGCAGGCGGTCGTCGATACACAAAGGCTGCGGAGATGGTGAAGCGAGGATACGTTGCGGGTGCGAGGTAGATCCAAGATGTTCCCATCTTTTCGGGTGTCGAAAATTAGGCGACATTCGACGAGACGGGTAGCCTGTTCCGTGAGGTTCTGAAGACTCTGCTCGTTGACTGGCCCGTCATACCGCGTAAGGGTCTCCCAGGCGACCAACCGAGACTTGAGCGGGTCGTGGATGTGGTGCGGCTCAGCGGCATAGCGATCACTGTGGTCGCAGTACCCTGTGAATTTCCCCCAACCTTTTCGCGGGGTTTTGCTGCAAAATGTCAGAAATATAACCTGGGTGGCAGAAGGCCGGCGGCTAAAAAGCCAAAGCTCGTAAGGAACACGGAGCTATCGGGTGCAAGTGCAGGGGCACAGAAAGGCACAGACGATGTGGGTAAAGAGTATAAGATGATGAATTGATGTACTCGACAGTACAAGGCTGTATAAGTATTGTACGTATGGGAAAAGAACCAAAAGAACTGATAGTGATCAACCAATAGGTACGCTGCAAATACACATATATACTGACACTCCCACCTTTGCAAGTACCGTAAAATAACGGATGGATGGAGGAAGAAAATAAAACACAAAAAGGATGGTGTGAGGACTCCCACCGAACGAAACATGCGAAAGGACACGAAAGAACCAAAGCGTACCAGAAACCAAACCAGAGCACACCCTGCTCCAGACACAATGGGCTACAGTCTCCGTCACCTAAAAGTCCGAAGAGAGGTGGGGAAAAGTTGGTTGCTGGGAGCGTACTGAACTCTCGTACAGCACGGCTGAGGTGCGTCCAGTATAACATGTGCCGATACATGGTGGAGCCCATACACTTTAACCTGGCAATGGCCAGATCCAATGCTGTATGGCGGCAGCACTAGTCGTTATGTGCCGGAGAGCACCAGTGAATAAGGTTGCTCCAACGTGTCCAAAAAGAAGCTGGAATGCAAGTGCACAGCAATGTAGAGCAGGTGCATGTGCAGATGGAGCAAAGATCAAGTTGGCTCCCACCGAGTCCAACAGCCCACAGAGTGCAAGTGCTCTGGACCTAGCAACGTGCACAGGAAAAGATGTGGGAAGTTGAAGTGATGAGGATGAGGGCTCCCACCCGTCCCAAGAGCTCGCAGTATCCGAGTACAGTGCATGCGAGCGAGGGGTGAAAGTGTTATCCTCTGTCAAGACCTTGATGGTCATAGGTCGGACAGATGAACCAGCAGTGTGAGCCCGGAAGATAACTGGGAGCAGTGTTGAATCACTGGTGAGGATTGTCATGCGAGTGGATGAAGGGCAGTCGCATGGAAAGAGCAGCACAGCAGCCACGGTGAGATCGGTGGGATGAGCAGCAGGACAATCAAGGTAAATAACGACCTCCTCAATGGTGGAGATGCTGAAGATGATGAATGGATCATGTAGAACATGAAGATCCGGAGGAAACCTAGAAGCTGTGCACATGTCCGTGGACAATGGCAGGTGCACAACAGTGTGAGAAGGTTTCTGCAGTTCATCAAAGATGATCAGGTCAGCTGTGCGACAGCGTGGAATGTGTGGGATGCTGCAGCAACAGAGCAGACAAGCTGGAGAGCAAGACCTATAGCAACAGCAGAGAGTCGAGGAGGATAGGGAAGGTGGCATAAATCAGGATGAGCGATAGAAGTAAGGAGTGGATGGTGAAGTCCAGCAGGCAGGCTGAGACAGCGGCTCTCGACGCTAGAGCTCAGGCGCTAAGGGCGCGGGGCCCATAACCTGTCAGAAATATAACCTGGGTGGCAGAAGGCCGGCGGCTAAAAAGCCAAAGCTCGTAAGGAACACGGAGCTATCGGGTGCAAGTGCAGGGGCACAGAAAGGCACAGACGATGTGGGTAAAGAGTATAAGATGATGAATTGATGTACTCGACAGTACAAGGCTGTATAAGTATTGTACGTATGGGAAAAGAACCAAAAGAACTGATAGTGATCAACCAATAGGTACGCTGCAAATACACATATATACTGACACAAATTCACTCCAAAAGTCTGTGAAAGTCGTGCAAAATCAGGGACTTTCACAGACTTTTTTCACTGGGCTTGACCCTGTGAGTGGAACGTTTCACAGGGTTGTTTCACGGAGTTTTTGAGCGAAATCCACCTTGAAACCCACCGAAACCAAAATCACTATATGTACTTTGAACAGGCAGCCACTCGGGAACTCAGTGAACTCTCCCAGTTTGTGAGTGAAATTCGCGGACTTTTCAGGTGAATTTCCGGCAAAACATTACTCTCATCTCATCATGTACTATCTCATCTTCGCTGTGTACATCTCATCAGAGGGACCTGGTTCAATGCGTCCATTATTTATAGACACTCACCACTCAACTATGACCTGACACCAGCTATCTTAGACCATCTATTTGATTTCCATAACACATACTGTCTTGTGTAAATATCTGGTCCTGATGACCAGAGTTATGTACCTTGTCCCAGGCACCGGGTAGAGTGGGTGAAAAAGTGCATTCACCACGTTTTTTGGTGAAACTTATTTTTCATGCATTTTACCCTGGGAGTGGACAGTTTCACTCTGTTTTCACACTATGGGTAAAGGTTATCTTCACTTGAAGTTGGAGTGAAATTCACACAGTTCACAACCGAGCCAAAAACACTGTGAATGACTGGGTGAAAAATAACTCAGTGAAATATCATTTCCCCATAGAACCCCGCGAAACCGGAATTTCGTGGGGCAGCTATGGGTATTTCGCGGAGTTCTTCGACCACAGTGGATACGCGCCAGAAGGCGCGCTGAAGTCAAAGGTAATGGGGCCCGCACTCCAATCCCAAGGACCATGAGCCACATGCATCCGTCGTAGCATGTGCAAACGGCCCTGAATTTCATCCAGGTAATGGGAAGTCTTCTCAACCGACAACGTTTCCCATCGCTCACACGAGTCTTGGAGAGCATCCAACGTTTTGGGGAGTATTTTGAATTTACCCGCGATGGTGACATGCAGTGACGCCCTCCCAGCGCGGCGTAACTGTTCCCGAATGCGTTCGAGAGCCTCCGGAGAATCGTCGGGATCTCTGGCTTTCCCGTCGCGATCCTGATAGTGCGATGTATGGACGCCAAAGGACGAGCAAATGGAGGTCAGCACGATAGCGACGTCGCGCCAGCGTTGGCTAACGAGTGCCAGCGACCAGGGTATACACGGAAGTTCCATATGCGCCTGTGGTCCCAGCGTCATCAAAAAGATCCGGCATAGAATTTCCGTGGGCAGTCCGCGAAAGGTCGAGATAACGGCCGTGTGAGATCGTATGTCCTCTGCAATGGCCTCACGCTCCTGAATTAAAGCGGAGATTTTATGGTCGAGAGAATGGACGCGATCTTTTGCTCGTGCAAGAAATTCTGCGATTCCGGGAATCTGAGAGTCGTCCGGTGGGTCGTTGTGCATGAGGAGGGGATTTGTACCAAACAAAGGGGGAATGGGAGGAGGGATTTCGGGTGTGTAGGAAAATCCACAGGAGCAGGGTAGTGAAGAGCTCGGTCCATTCATTTTTCGAGCGCAAAGAGTGGCAGGTGGGAGGAGAGAATTGCCGAGTCATGTGGGCCATGGAGGCGCATATGTCTCGAATACCAAATGGTGCCAAATCAAGGCGGGAAATCGCACTGACATCCGTACCTCACCCCTCATTCCACTGGATTCCAACAATCGAGGGACAACGTACTGAAAGGTCATCGAATAAAAGCAGCACTCCCAGGGAAGAGTTACGCCCAAGCTAGTTAGTTTAGATGATAAATGGATCGAAATACGCCTGGGATCTTTGGTCCCACAGCCCTGAATATCCAGGCTAGTATTAGTATCGAAATCGGGTTTTACGCAATTCTGAACCTACGGGCCACGCCTGATCCACCAATCTCATCGTCAAGAATAATATTCATCTATTTATGAACCGCGGTGCTAATGCTACATTTAATTCTATGTCTAAGTTGTTAGTATACGTGATTCAAGATACGTGCGTCGTTTCGCCCTGATACTGTATTATAATTATCCCGTTCGTCGTTGTCGTGGGTCTAGTGAGTCGAGGGTGTCTTGAGAGTTTTCTACTGCAGATCTTCTTCTATACCACCGCCTTCTCGTCAGCGATGATCTGCGCGACCTTCAGATCCGTGCAGTGCGCAAATGTGCTGCGCGCACGGATGCGCGCGCCGTATTTGTAGAACAGGAACGGGGACGGCGCGAGGAGGAGGCCGACACTGCCAAGGAGGGTCGCGGCCCAGTTGACGCCGAGCTGCGGAAGCGTAAGTAAGCTTAAGCAGGGATCCAGATAATTGAAGGAGAAGAGAGAGAGAGGAGGCGTACCGCGGTGAACATCTGGACCGTGAAAAGCGGGAAGGCGGCGGCGACGAGCGAGCGGCAGAAGGTGTTGGCCGCGAACGCGGAGGCGCTGTGCATCCTGTAAAAAAAATACGTATGTTAATAACGATCGACGAATAAAAGCTACAACGCACAAGTACGTGTCCACCAGATAGCTCAAGAAGCTGATGAAGATCGCGCTGATGCTCGTCCCCACCATGATCGTGCTCAGCGCCGGCACGTACCACGGCACGCTCGGGTAGTGCCCGCTCCATCCGAGCCAGAAGATCCCGACCGCGAACGCACACCCGCCCACCATCCCGCTGAACAGCCGCTCCTCCGGTGGCGGGTACCCGCGCCAGGTCTGGATGAGCTGGGGGTAGTGACGCGACAAGCGAATGTTGAGAAGGGCGCCGAGCGTGGTGCCGATGCCGATGCCGATGAATATGAGTCCATTCTGCGAGAGGGTGAAGCCGCGCTTCTCGATGAAGATGATGGGGAAGGCCTCGAATACTGGGGCGAATCAGCTTTTATTCGTGTGTGGATCGAAGAATGAATGGAAAGGGAGGAGAGGGAGGAGACGCACGGCAATACATGACGCCGTAGACGAGCGAGAGGTACACGGTAACAAGCACGAGGATGGGCTCGCCCGCAAGCATCTGGAAGGGCCGGAACAGCGTGCGGTTGATGACACCCCGCGCGCTCCAGTCCTGCCGCTCGTGCGCCGCGAAATAGTGCTGCGCCTCGGCGGGATTGGCCTTGCGTTTCGCCTTGACCTAATTTATCGGATAAGTCCGGAGTCGAAAATAAGGCGCGGGACAAACCTTCTTGAGCAGGAGGACTGGGGCGTACGTCTCCGGGAGGGTAAAGATCATGAGCACAGTGCAGGTGCCCGCAAATATCATCATGACCCAGAAGACCCATCGCCAGCTGAGCGAGCTTTCTACGATGCTGAAAGCTCGACATTACAAAGATTAAATAGTAGACAGAATTTGAAACTCACAAACCAGCCACAATGGGACCCATAACTATCCGACAATCGATTAGCATAAAGGTGGGATTAAGAAGTTTGAAAAGACTTACCCGGTCCGAGGAAGACGCTGGCGGCAAACAGGCTTGAGGCTGTTCCTCGTCTCTCGACATCCCAGATATCGGCAATGACGCCTGGAAGAAGCTGTTAGCCCTCTTTTTCTTCGGCAGGGGAAGAATATAATTGCCTCCGGCATTGACGAGAGGAGCAACAGCGAAGAAACCGCCGAGGAAGCGGGTGATCAACAGAGTCTGGATGTTTTGCGCCAGAGCTTGGCCCAAATGAAGAATGGTGTACATTGACATAGCCAAGAAGAATACTGGGCGCCGTCCAACCAGTTCGCTGCCAGGGCCCCAGAATAATGGCTGGTTCGCGAGTGTCAGCGTGATAGACCGGCGCAACAGGTAGTCAAACGTACCCCAAATACATATCCCAGAAGAAATGTGCTCGTTATGAGATAGGATACCTCAGCCGAGACGTCGAATGCCTCCACAATGGCGCTGGTCGCCGAGCTCGGCGCAGATGAGGCGAATGTTCTACGGAGGACTTAGCCCTACGTTTGGAAGGTCAGCAGGAAATACGCACACGTTGACTGTCATCAAGATACAGGTCAAGGTTATCAGCCACTTTCGTCTATCGGTCCAATTTTGCGGGTTCGCGGGGTCGTTTGGACCATCCCAACTGATTTCTTCAGGATCGCGAGGCGCGGTACTGAATTTCCGAATCGATTTCGCGGGCGAAACGAAGGACTCGTCGTCAGTGAAGTGGGGGGTTATGTTCTCATTGTCATGGACATGTGTGGATGGGACGGGCGAGCCAACGGCGGAGCGATCGCCACCGTGCAAAGTGAACGACGAGCGCGACGGGGCGAGCTGAAGTTGAGGGGCGTCCATAAAGGCGGGAGACGAAGGGGACGACAGCGGCTACATTCTCTTTGCCGCGCAGGCTTTTAGTAGGCGTCCTGCACAACATTTAGCCCCCGTCCGTCAAGCGGACAAAGAGTTTGAGTCAATGACCGGCGTTCGCAATACCCGACTCCCGAGATCAGTTTGGCAATCACAGAACGTGGCTGTGCTTCGACGTCATTCTTTGCCGCCACCATCCCTGCAAGTAACAGGCTGCAAGGCTTTGGAAAAGCCTTGCCAAAGCCACAAGTCGGATTCCAACGAATGGAAGCTCCATCAAGAAATGCTTGGAACGCTTTCAATGCTCACATTTGATCGAGTACCAAGCGAATGTGAATAACAAATCGGCAACACGCATTGTCCGCTTCCGCCGGATGTCGTCCTAATGCTGACGCCTTTGTGGCCCACTTTGACCCTGACCGACTCTTCCGGCTCGTGCATGCCGCGTACATTCTGGCAAACAACGTCCTTCTTTGGTCACTCGCTCTCTGTGTTGGCCTTTTCCCCAAGAGGACTAAAAGGCTAGTAGCAGGCTGCCATGGAACTTGAGCTCTAGGTCAACATGCCAAATTGGATGGATGACATGGCACTGCTTGCAGTCAAGGGCGGTAGCCCGCTCTGCCACATGCCGGTTGTTCAGGGAGTCTGCCCTGGCACCTTTCCATTACACTACCTTCTGGGTTGGTTTGCAGTTCTATGACAGCACCTAGGCTTGGAGACCGTGACGGTCAACAGAACTCCAAGTTTGAAAAACCCAGTCCACGCTCGTGATTCTCCTAAAGAACACCCTTCCATTACACTACTCTGCGGTTGGAGCCTTCTCTCTTGCGCGATAGCACATAAGAAGTCTTAACGGCGGACCGGATTCCAACTTCGGAAAATGCGGTGCACGTTCGTGATTCCGCAAAAGATTTCGCAGTTGTTCTCGGGTCGGCGGAGAATCGCCCCTTGCATCTATCGAAGGGGAGTTGCCGAAAGGGAGTCGTAACAGCGTGGGTCAGGTAACTCTGACCTTACTAGTCAATTGGAAGACGTTTTCCAAAGCAGAATTTCGGACGGTGTGAACGCGCCAAGCGTAAAGAAGCATCCTCTATGGCCACCGTTGAATGTTGGAATCACGGGTAACTGCATTTTTTTGTAGTGATTTGAGCGCATCAATGATTATATTACAGCTCTGTCGATCTGCCATTGTGTACCCAAGAATCATCAAACGATCTTCCCCACGCCTATTTAGTTGGAGAAGAAACATGTCACAATCTTACCAGTTCGTGGATTCGACATCTGCTACGCTGTCATTTCTCAACTTCTGAATCCTCATATCAGTATCAGTACCTGTCGAGAATCGAACAGCCGCACAGCTCACTCCAGACCTTATCTTCTCTCTCCGCACCCTCAAAAACTCGTGTGCTCTGCGTACCTTGTTCACCGCTCAGCATGCCTCACTTCATGACCTGGGTGCTCCAGGCGCTTACGAAATACCCCACTCGCACACTCTTCAAGGAATTCGATCATTCCCAAAGCTTCCCGTCGTGGCTGTCGGTGTCCTACGAGAGTTTCCTCCACGATCTCGAGCGTTCTGCGGCCTATTGGGATCAAGCTCTTAGCGTCCACGGTCTGAATCAGAACGACGTCGGTCTTTGGTACAATATCCCATTAATTTATCGCTTCACCACCGAACCAAACGACTCTCCAGGATTACCGGGATCAAATACTCAGACCTAGTTCACATACGGGCTAGCGCGTGCCGGGTTCATTCCCGAGGTTCTCACCCCAAATGCAACGCTTCCCATCATCCGCGACCTCTTCGCAAAAATAGGCGACAAAGCGCTCATCTCCGAACCGGATTTCGTCCGCCCCGACACGGATATTGGCTGTTCAACTCTGACCATCCCCGATCTCGGTACCCTTCCAGCGCCCTCCCTCCCTCTTGCGCCTCTGTCCGATGTAGCGCCCACCGATATCGCGCTGATTTTCCACACCAGCGGGACAACTTCCGACGTCCCCAAGCCGGTGCCAGAGACCCACCGGTGGATCACCTACTAGGCGCAAGTGATGTAGTTGAGGGCGTTCCATTGCTATCCCGATGGCCGACCGCTGGTGATCAATAATATTGGTGCGCCTGATTCCCAGCTTCAAACTTCCCCCTCTTATTCACGAATACTCTACTCAGGCTTCTTTGCGAATGTCGGCTCTGCGATTGATATGTGCCTTGGTTAGATTCCATTCATTTCTCTGCTCTGACGAGCGAAATGCAGCAATCAGTTATTTATCGTGGTCCGGTCACTGTCTGATCCAGACCTCGAAATCCGATTTCGAGGGGGAGGAGCTCCTGGCGATGATCAACGAGGGCGTGAACGCCTTGTTCTTGTATTCGCCGTGGTTCTCGAAACTGTTGAGCACAGCGCGGAACAACCCCCGCAGTTCTGCCTCAAGGCGATGGGTCAAATCAATTGCACGGGAGCGGCCCTGAATCGAGAGGACGAGATTTGGGCCACGGAGCAAGGAATCGCGGTCACGGTGAATGAGATCCGATTCAATTAATTGCGCTTTGCTGCTGACGAGGAATTTCGGACAGGCCTTGTACGGCCCACGGAAACTTATACGAAAACACCATTTCTCGTCTTATTAATCACCTGTTGTGGACTGACGACCGGACTCCAGCTATTTGCCTAGTCTCCCCACTGGCGGAAAAGGGTATACTTCCAGGGATGCGTGTAATCAACGACGGCTGCAAATTCATTCCTACAAGAGGATTGGACCACACCGATTTGGACGGAGATTCCCAACAGCGTTCTCAAGGCGGGCAACTGTTCGATCTCTTCCTCCCTGCAGAGGCTGGACACTTGTCCGCATGCCACCGTGCGGAACCGGCCGGACGGACATATCACTGGCGATTCGCCTATTCGAGGAAGTAAAACCGGGAGTATATTATTTCCGTGCGTGTGGGCTTAAGTGTATGTCTCTGCGTCAGCTACCGCGCCACACGGTTCATCGTCGGCGGCCGAAACGATGACTGAATCAGAACCGGACAATACTTCGCTTTCTGCGATACCAAGTACATATTTCACTCCAACTTGAGCTACCCGGCTTAATTCCTTCAATCGGTCGGTCGAGGATCATGTCCTCACGAGCTGTGCGGACCTGGTACGGAACTGCGTTATCGTGGGCACTACAAGCCGGGGATCGTCCTCTTCGTCGAGCCCGTTACGGCTACAGATTCGCCGGAGGACGAGCGTCGCTTCAAAACGGCCATCCTAAACCGAATTTCGGCCTTCAAGCGCCAGACTCATCCTTCACGAACGGATAGAAAGCGCTCTGCAAATCGTGTCCGTGCCTGCTGGAAGCCTTCCCAGAACCAGAGTGAGATTTGCTATCATTTCTTCTTCTGGGCCGATTTATTCACAGATTATGCAGGAAAAGGGGAATATAAGGTCAGTGAACCGCGACCGGTTGATTGAACCATTTTAGGATGCTCATTCTTGATAAATAGACGCAAAGCTGTTGAAGGACGAGCACTCGGTCGCATTGAAGGAGATCTATGCCAGTTTTCAAATTTGAATTCGGATTAGATATCTGTGGTTCGCACGTGTTAGAATTTTATTACCTCTCTCAGGTCCATCTCCGCTTTCAACTGCCATTTTAATCTTCTCTCCTCAAACACCTCTCAGACCATTTGGGCTCTTGGGACTATAATTCCTCCAGTTTCACCTCAAAACCTCCATATGAGGAAACACGACAAAGTGAAGGCCAGAGTAGTACATATCATTATTTGTTCAAAACTGCGTATCCAATCCGTGTACTCGCAGAAAATTCTACTCATCTCTTCGGTCCGCCACCAGTGGAATCGTCGTCAAACCTCCCGAGGACGCGATTTTCCATTCCAGCTCGATCGCATTGCGAAAATCGGAGAAGGCCATGTCGCTGTTAGGTATGAATTGTTCTATCTTGTCCTTTTCGCCGACATATCGGAAATAGCGGTGGTGCTCGTTATTCGTGTTGCCGAACTGATAGCACTGAATGGTGCAACAGACGTCTTGTGAGATGTTTCGCAGCTGATGAACCTTTGAGCAGGTCAGTAACCACACTTCTAGCCACCGCAGATTGTGCGAACCTGGTAGTTTTCCTCTCCGAGCCAAGTGACGGCAGGTTCCCGGAAAGTCGCCTTAGGACCCAGCTGGACGGGATCCTTCCCTTCCGTGAGCGTCTCGAAGTATGTGCATTCTATGGTTCCGTGGAGGACCTGGACCGGAGTTTGATTTCAAGAACGTGGCTATTCGAGAAAGCATACCTTGATCACCGCATACGACTCCCCGTGGTCATGGACCGGAGAGTAGTGGCCTACGGGCCAGATCTCGAGAACATATGGGACGCCAGGCGAATTTCCCTGCAGGCGTTCGTCATTATCGCAAAGGAACATTTCCACAGACGACTTGCCATGCTGACGCCCAGTGTGATTCGAAGATAAGTACCCTCCCATCCGAACTCATCCTGTTTGCGCAGGAGGCAAATCGTGACCAATACAGCCTGGGGTAGACACGCTGTAATGAATAGCAGCGGAGAAGTCGGGGAAGTCGGGTGTATTCAGCACGATACTGGGACTCCCCACGCTATGGTAGAGCGTTTGACACTCGGAGGGGAGGTTCTCCGGGATGGTAAAGGTGCCATTTTCAAGATCAAGGAGTGAAATTTGGTTCAAGGCGACGAATGGAGAGCGATCGCGGACAATAGGAAGTCGGGAGATGTGAATGGGGTTGAGAGAGGTCTACCAGCAGTAAAGCAGTCTGACATGATGGGACAAGTGGTACTGAAATACGTACCTCGCTACCATCCCGAGTCACTTTGAAGGTCGAGACGCCATCAAGCCAAGGTGTACTTCGAATCGATCCACTTCATGATGCCTTTTTCGATTTGATCTTCAGGTTGCTTGAAGAACGGTTTGTGCGGCGGATAAAGAGTACTTTCCATATCTGCAAAGGTCAGTATAAGGAACATGAGGATATGCGCGTACACAAACCTGATCACACCGTTATCGTTGTCCACTGAGAGCCAGTATAAGACCTCAGTGCTTGCTTCAAGATATGTGAGGGCATGGCCTTTCAGTTCAACAGCGGGGATCCTCGTATAGTCTGTGGGTGGAACAGGTGGCGCCCCCGTCTTGCCGAAGTAAAGATCGCAAGAGTCGTTTGTGATATATAGAATGAGAGAGGTTTCGTTGCTGCCGTCCATAGTGAATGTGAGGGCGGCAGCTGCCTTGGTGCGGATAGAATTGTTCCCTGGCCGGTGATGGGAAGAAGATTGTCTGCATCACTCTTCGTCCACTCGAGGTTGACTTGTTCAAAGGGATCGAACTGCACGAATTCAGTAGCGTCCTGGGCCACGGCGCTGAATCATGGCGCTATGAGTGGAGCTGATGGTTTGGAAAAAGATGCACGCACCGCGTTTGTTCAATAGTTGGGGCGGCCATTGAAGTGAGGATTTAGAATGTAGATGGTCTGTAGTTCTATACGCGCTTTCGGTTTATATGCACAGCGGCGAGTCGGCTCCCGTGCAGCAAGGTACAAGGAACCTTGTTTCAATCGGTCACAATCGAGCTCCGTCCAAAAACAACACCTAGAAAGAACCATTCCAGATCCACAGAGACAGCCGCAGGTATACCGAAGCCAGGGCGGCATCCAAAGTTGAAAGCCAGCTGGCACCAAGTGCCTGGATGCCGTGACATGATGCTCGGAGGCAAGTTGAGAGCGACGGGAAATTATCGATCGGCATGACTGGCGCCCCTATTCTGCACGATTGTTCGATTTTGAGGATAAATTTCCCTCCGCTTGACTTTCAGTCGACGGGCAACTAATGGTCACACCCAGTGACCCACGGCAGCTCCCAGTCGAATCACGTTTCCGATTCAGTTCTCAAGTGATACAGACGGGATGCTTGGATCCACTGTTTTAGGTCCGCGTGGAATGTGTACCTACCGACGGACAGGGTGCTGGCAAGATGTTGGCCGTCATCTGCAATTATAGCGTTATTCACAAAGATCTCTATCGTATATATATCTTGATAACTGCATCTAGGTCCGGGATTAAACAATGTGAACAACGAGAGGACACAAGCTGAAGGCACAGCTCACCTATTCAGTAAAGCCCACGAAGTGGATATACCAGGCACAACACAAGCCATTGCCACTGCCAGGTCAACCGTGAACTTCCGCTCGGGATCCCGGGAGTGCCGGTGCTGCCCGGTGCCACAGACGTGCGGCTGGCCGTCCCGTCAGACAAAAATATATCGGTTTGCGGTCCTGTTGCATTTCATCATGATCAGACAATAAATCAAAATCCAACCGGTGACGCGAATCAGCACCTTCATTGAAGCCGAGGACGGAATTGTATGAAGGGGACTTCGGGAAACCACGCGAGTCGCTCCCGCTCACAAATATATTGTTGCCGTCCTGCTGGTTCCAATAGACAAGCTGCTTTGCGCCTGTGGTGCAGTTTGTGGGTGTGTCTTCGCACCAGGTCGGAGGGCTCGCTGGGGCGACGGCCGCGCTCCCGGTTTGTCCAACAACCTTGCAGCGGTAACCTATCGCAGCAGGGAATCAGTGGTTGATTAAAACCAACTGCTTTGCGCACAAACCTTGCATATACATGTTCGGCTCGCCGCAGCCGTTGGGAACCCAACCCCACTACGGACGGTTCAGAAAATTTTCCGGAAGAAACAACAACGTGGCGCGTACGGCACAGATGCACCCTGCCTCAGGACATGCGGGCAGGTTTGGCACGGAGTACGTCGCAATCCGCCTCCAGGGAGTGCTGCGAACCAAAAGAAAATGGAGACACCTCAGTAAGCATCTCATTGAAAGATTAGAATCAAGGACGCACTGATATAGTATTGTGAATACGACAAGGTTTTCCGCAGTAACCGCGGAAAGGTCTGACTTCACAGAGTCAAATTCAAGAATATTTGCCAGGCCACTGGCCACACACCTGGTACGAAATGGCAAACGCAGTGCCTGCGGCCATGCTCTCGTTTTGCGTATGTACTTGGTTTTCGTGAGCTGAAAGTGAAAGCTTGATTTTTTCACGGCGCTCACTGTTCAGCTCGGTGATGCAGTCAACCCCTCCCAGCCCGTTGGTGTAGTTCTGGCCGTCCCCAAACACACCCGTGCGGACGCCGTCATAGGATAAAGTCGTAAATGCTCGATTGACCGCAATCTCTACAGTAAAATTGCCGTTTGCGGGGCTACGAGGGAAGATGGATATCAGGCGAGGTGGCATGGGGCGGTAGTAGCTTACAGTTCCAGGAAGTCCCCATCATCAGGAGGAAGATCATCGCACTGGCCGAGTCAGTGACGTGGAATAACGGAGAGAAATCACTAGGACTGACGCCATTATAGTGGTGAAACCACCAGTCCTCTTTGGTCAACTATCGTGCAATTAATTCCGGCGGACACCTCAGGCCAAGAAATGAGCCACATACATTGAACAAAGGGTTAACAATGGAGTTCGTGTCACTATCGTCGTATCCGACTGTCGTTCCATTCAAGCAGTACATCCCTGGGTGCAAAAACGGGTTAACATGGCGGCAGGGGAATATTCTGAATCTCGCCGGCCCAACCTTTGTGCCAGGCCGCAAAGTGGGCGGTGGCCAAGCCGCCGAGGGAAAGCACCACCGTGAAAACACCATTGAAGGGCATGGTGTAGGGACAAAGGAATGCTACGGCTGACGTTTGTCACTGCCGCAGCGCGATCGCATGTCAAAAATTAACGCCTGCACCGCCTCAGTCGGTTGTGATAGAGCGGATAACTCGGACCGGCCAGCTCCAAATGGCGAAATTGTTGAACCAAGGTCGATTGAGGCATAATGAGGTATACATTTGACGCATGTGTAGTACGGGACCGGTTGTTTCTTAGCGGGACCGCGCCGGATACACTTCCTTCCTTCATTCCTTGGAGATTGGAAGGTTTTAAAGGTTGAAATGACATTCCGAATTTGTCCGACGCGGACTTCAATAGCTTCTTGGAATCCCACGGCCTCCCGAATCGATTACCACAGTCGTAGCCGTACCTACGGCTGTGAGCTTCGTCAAGAACCCGGGGAAGTGTTTCACACTTATACCAGCAGTTTTCCGGCGGTATCCAAGCCCTGTGATCATGCGAATACAATTGGTCCCACCAGGATGGAATGAGCCGGATAGCGCACCCTTCACCCTTCACCCTTTCCTCGAGGAAAGTGCTCGTCCAAGAATTTCAGAATGCACACCCCGAAATACGAGTCAGTCCTCTCCCAGGTATGGAACCGGGGCTTTCCGCGCAGTTTGAGTTCGAAGAAGTCGCTGATGAAAGAGTCTATGCCGTCGGCGTTGGAGAGATGCGAAGTAGCGGCGAGGAAAAGCGGTTTTATGGTTTGGTTGTGCGCCAAGTTCCATTGAGTTGGCCTGGGATAAGGAGAGAAATGCGGTCCCAGTCTGCCCAGGGTGGTGGTAAGAGCGTATGACGAAGAAAATATAGCTTCATTTCCTACTCGATTCTTATTATTGCCGCAAGTTCAAGAAACCAGCCGTTTACTTTGATCGGAGAATTTTATTGAAGCGAGTCTGACAGATATAAAACCCCCAAGAATCGTACATCACGTATCAAACCACCGTCGCGTCCCCGTATTTATTCGACCTCGTCTCAAGTTCATCCTTTGATCCAACTTCCGACCCAATCTCCCTATCACTGTGTTGAACTGTCACGCGCTCTAAGCGTACCTGAACTTCGCTCCTGACACCCGAGCGCCCGCCACGCGTTCCGCTGAGCTCGAAGTTCCCGCGGTCCCGGCTCAGGCTAGTATCGACGCGTCCGCTGCTGTCGCCATACGAGCTCCCGCGGCTCACGCGGATGATGATATATGAGAACTACGGGATGAGTGAGCGGGTGCGAAGAGCAAGAGTAGCTCACGCGCTTACCACGAGGCCCTGTAGCGCCGCCGAGATGCGCAGGTAAGTCTTTAGTCCCTGGAGCGAATAAAGGGTACTCACAATGGTGGGTGGGGTCTGGACAGGGAATATGTTAAGCACACGTTTAAACGTTACAATCGAGAGCAAACGCACCATGTCGATGAGGAGGTAGGTGACGTAGCTTCTCAGACTGTTGGCAATGAGCTGAGCTACTAGCAGTAGTGTATAGACCGCCGCTATTCAAGAATTCGTTATCTTCTATTTCTTGTGGAAAACACGGAAGGAACGAACCTGATTCCACGATAATGGTGATGATCCTAGAGGTAACCCCGTCCTGAGTGAATGTTGCCGCTGCCAGACATGACTCCAGCGACGTTCCGGCGCACGTTGAAGATTTTATAAGAGATGAGGCCTGCAGTGGTGCTAGTAAGCAGCGAGTACAGGCGGCACAGATAATTAGTTTCAGGTACGGAACGCACCGGTACAGAGCACATTGGTAAAGAGCGTGAGGTAAAGGAATATGTCGATTGTGATGGTGATTTCGCTGAACACGTCCGTGGCGGGGATTGAATGATACCAAAGAGTACATAGACCAGATAACGACACCTATTCGCAACTAGGGTAAGAAAGGGAAAATCAGCAAGTGTGCAAACACATACCGGTATTGGCGAGGAGGAGCAAGAAAGGAAGAATCGTTATCCAGTAGTTCTTCTTCCACACGATGAACGTTCGGAAGATCTGAGATTTTTGCGGCGGCGTCAGTGTGAGCGAGTCCCCAGATATTTGGAACACGGACAATGAACAAGTCAGCGATTAACGTGGCGATACACCAGCAAAGGTTGGTGATGACGCCCCTCGTGTTATTCAGTGCATCGAGGACAAGAACCCCATCCCTGGACACAGTCAATTGAGTGATGGAATAATTACATGGAGGGAAGATGAGTACTCACGGATGTTGTAGATACACTGGGCAATATCTATTGCACATCGCTGGTAGCGCAACGTATGTCAAAAATCAATAGGCTGGAGTGAATGGGCGACCCTACCATGGTGATAAAAATGAACAGGGAAATCGCCGTTCCCAGGACGAACATCTGCTTTAAATTCCGCGACTTCTGTTTGCGCGCGAGAATGATGCATGATTCGAGGAACACCGCGAGGTAGAAGCCTGAAAATTGATTCGGGTTCAGGATTCCTAGATTTCACTCTCGGAACCGGCTTACCATAGAGGATGTTCTCGAGGAACACACTTGGTAGGCTTGGTTAGTTCAACGGTGATTGACTGGGGCGAAATGGATCGGACGCACCCAATGTACGATGATCTAACGGGGTCGATGGCCATCTCTGTGGTGAGGCGGAGTACAAAGAATGACTGTCAACGCTCACAAGTTCTCCCATTTAAAGAGGATACTTTAATAGGGTCAGATATGGGGGCTCGTTGGGTCCATATATTATATCTCCTGACTCGAAGTCCTTGACTTTCCCCTATATCCCATAAGCGACGATCGACACCAAGGCGTTAAGAACACATCTGACAGACCGATGATGGCCGTGGAATTGAGGTTGTTTGGGCCCAATGTATCCAACACTGGCTGAGTGCGGAGAAACGGGAATGAGAACTGGATCTCGACCTGAGGTCGTCGACATATATACTTGGCAGTGCTCCCGAATACTGAGCAATGCCCTCGCCCTCCATTTTCGTGCCTGCGATCGATCGGTCTTGAGTGGGCTTGAACTTCTGAACCACCATCGATCTCCAGCTTGGCTCAACGTGATTGTGGAATTCCGCCGTAATGGAGTTCAAGTTGGCCTAGTTGAAAGGGGAAAACACGAGTCGAAAGAGACATTTAATTTCATGCTTGGAAATGGATCCACACTAGGCTCCGGGTTTCTGGGCATGCTGGTCACGAGAAAATCGCACCTCTGCGTAAAATATTAACAGCAGTATGGGGCAGGGCTAATTGATACAACCGCATGATGGAGCCATTCTGTAGGGGAGGAGAAATTCAACAGTCAGATTTGCACGCCAAGAACTTGTCTCATAAACTGGACGACGCACGCTCCACACTGCTCCACATCAGACGGTCACCAATTCGAACGGCCAATTCCGAGATATAGGAACCGGTCTTGTCGGTCACGACGCCCTCAAAACCAACCCAGCCAAGAACCAATCTATAGGGGTGGCCGCAGTGCTTGGCACAAAAAATATCGCCAAGCGAACACAGAATTCGGAAAGAACCTTGAGGGAACCAGACTCCTACACGCATGGGTCAGGGTAGGATAAAGCAAATCTCCGAAGGTATTGCAGTACAGGAGTAATGAGAGCTGCGGAGAACCTGGGAATGGGGTCGCCGTTGAGATGGGGTTGGTCTCTTTGCCAGAACTGGGAATCCAAGGAGGGCCATGATACACGTGACGCCTCAGTACGGTCGATAATGTCTGGACATTAATTGAAAGAAGTTCCTTCAAAGGACAGCTGTCGCCTGGGAGTTTTCTTTGCGTTCAAGAAGCTCCAAGGACCTCTTCCTCTTGTCAGCGAGCCAATTATGAGACCGCTCGCGTTTTGTGTAGGGATGCCACATAACTTATGTGCGCGAATAGCCAGATTTCGCAAAGTGAAAGTATGTGCTTTCGTCTCGTGCAGTGAGAGAGCGGGCTTCAAGAGCGGATAAAAAAACCTGACAAGCGGTGAGGATAAGGACCAGAGACATGAGCCACGTTCGATGGTGGTTCTGGTTCTGACTCACTGAGCAACGCGAGAGCGACGTCGAAAGCTGGCTGATCATTATAGGATACTTGCTTGTTCGTCATTCGTTTCTGGTCTGTAACAGAGACTAGCTGATCTATACCGGGCCCGACTGGACAAAAGTCCAGTTGAAGTGAGTGGGCACGCGTTGTAACGCGTGGGAACGAGCTGGCACGCGTTGAACGAAGTTTCAACGGATGGACCAACGCGCTGGAATCTTTGAACTCACAGGAGTACGGTGGGTGGCTATGATTTGCACGCGTTTTCAACGCGTGTCCACTCCATCAGTAAAACGCCAGATTCGTCTTTCACGTCTTTCGCATCTTGGACAAGACGTGAAAGACGCGAAAGACGAAAAATTCCCAAAGACGATGCGTCTTCCCAGCTAAGGTCCATTTCTTGTCGAAGACGGACGTCTTGTCCAAGATGTCAAAGACGCCGAGTGTCCGGTTCTCAAAACACTCAAGAATCCCACAAAGATCTTTTTTAAAAGATGATTTTTTCAAGGTATCTACACTAAACCTACTGTATCGGGCGACGAGTGGACTATGAGCGGGTTGATATCGGAGCAACCTGTGCGATGGGGGCGTGGCATGGGTTGATTCGGCGGTTGCACAGTGCACACAAGGCCTGGGCAGACCGAGTCATTAACGCCGAGGGAAATCGAGGTAAGTGTGGGCACACCTTCACGCGCAGTCGCCAACATGAGCTCGGTATACACACGTGCCCCCTCTGCCCTCCTCGGTTGATCGCTGAGCCTGCTGCGTGAGGATGCACCCGAAGTCCCTGTATGACACGGAGAGGCCCGATGGCGACAATTATGTGAATGGGATGGTGATATGGCTTACACTTGAGAATAG
The DNA here is from genome assembly GCA_029378375.1 of Mycena olivaceomarginata. NCBI lineage: Eukaryota > Fungi > Basidiomycota > Agaricomycetes > Agaricales > Mycenaceae > Mycena > Mycena olivaceomarginata. Next base: position 84,538 of record JARKIC010000800.1, on the reverse strand, counting down.
TTTCAGGGAGCTTGAGGAAACAAGAGATGAATCCAGCTTGATCCGAGAGCTTGAGGACGAGCCAGTGAGACGATGCGGTGAGACGAGACGAGTTCTTGAAACTTCAGAGGGAGGGCATGAATTGCGGCTTTGAGGCCCGGTTGAAGGCAGCTTGAAGGGTTCAACTTGAAGGGTCAGACCATGGGCTCTCCACCACTTGCTTTCAGTGGCGTTGTCTGAGCAGTCGAGGGCCGAATCGAAGCGCGACAGAAAGACGGTGGTAAAGGCACAGATTGCATATTTTGAGAACCTCGCGTGGAAGAGACTTCCGTGTGCGGCCTCAGAGGCGGAACTGGAGGACAGACTCACAGAAGAAGGAGAGGGGAAAAGGACCACACGTCGTCACGCGTGTCAACACTGTGTCAACGGGACCTTTGTCCAAAGACGTCATAATCATCATTGTTCCCATCAATATCTCGGTTACTTCGGGTATTTGACATTTGCCGCTACCCGTCGTCTTAAGCGAGCCACCAAGGATGAAGGCATACAAGTCCTTTGCCGTTGTCGGAGCCGGGACGATAGGATTACCTATCATCGGCGCTCTTGCCACACAGAATGTTTCTGTTGTTCTACTTTCGCGACCAGGCTCGCCCCCGAAAACTGTGCCGTCTGGCGTCAAGGTCATTCAGGTCGACTATAACGACGCCACAGCAGTTGCTGCGGTGCTCACGCGGCACAGAGTAGATGTCTTACTCTCCACCGTGGCATCGCGGGGCTTGGAAGCCAGACGGCTCTGGTGGACGCCGCAAAGCTGTCTGGAGCTCAACTGTTCGTGCCCTCTGAGTACGCGACACCGACCGATCATCAGCCACCGGGAACCGACAATCCACTCGGAGGTACTGGAACCAAGAATAGGATCGCAGGTATGGCCAAAGATCACCCGGCTCGTGCCACTCAATGCCGACTGACGACTCGCAAGAATATGCCCGATCAGTTGGTGTGCCTTCGTTGAGGGTTTTCGTGAGTGAACGACGAAAGGTCGCCCCAGATTACTTACATGATGGATTGTTGTTCCGCACAGACGGGGCCTTTCACTGAAGGTATTCCGTGGCTTCTTGTGTTGGCTGAGCACGGCAAAATTATCGCCGTGGGCAAAGGCGAGGCGCCGGTGTCCTTCACCGCCGTCCCCGACATTGCGGGTGCGTTTCTTGGTCCAGGCTCCGGCACGAGTGACACTGACACAAATCAAAACTTCAGGGTTCGTGGCATACGTCTTGACGAGCCTTCCCCCCTCCGAGCTGCAGGACCGTATTTTTCGACTCGAAGGCGAACGAACAAGTCTGAACGATTTAGGTCTGCAGCTTGGAACCGCGGTGGAGCATGTTGATCGCATCGAAGGCGATGAGTTGAAGACTGGGCTACTGAAACTCCTCGATAGTGGCCCTGGTAGTACCGGCTGGGACGAGGCGCACAAACGGGAGGGGTCCGGGAACGATGCTGCGGGTAGCGCGAATGAACTGTGGCCAGGCCACAGCTGGAAGAGTATCAAGGAGGTACTTCAGCTCTGATTCTATGTACGATGATTTTGGTGTCAGCGTTCCAATTTGCCAGATAAACAACTTCGAGAAAATTCCCTGAAGTACCGGGTCCATGCAGTGTCGATTACAGTGTCGTGTTTTTGAGTTCATGGGAGTACCAAGGTGAATGAATTTGCTTGAATTATTGCAATTGGATGATGTGTTGAACCGTTGGTGAAGACGATGAAAATGCCACTTACCGGAAGTTCCCGAAAGTGAGAGTTGTACGCGACGATCTTATCCGATGCATAGCCCTCGATCGCACACAGCCTCAGGGCACCTTAAAAGGGCGCCAGAGCAACGTTAACAACGTTCCTCATTCGCCATCAAGTCGCCTACATTGCAAGAAACGTTGTAAACCGTGACTGTGAGTCTCCTGCATTTACCAGCTATTCAGTCCGTGAACCTTTTTGTATAGGTACATCCCATGCCAGAATTCATGCGGCTATTCACTGGAGTCAGGACAGGTTAGGGAAACCACGGGTTTCTGTCTACGCCCCCCATCTCCGCGCACTTGGATCCACAGGGGATTGGTACACCGACCCGTCACTCCCCGAGCCCTGGTCGACCGACTGGGAGGACTGGGAAGGCCTGCGCCTCTTTGAGCAGACATGTTGATGGGAAGCTGAAGATCGAAAAACTGTTCAAAGATGTCTTCGACGTCCCCGGCACCGTCGAGCCGCTGGCTTATGTGGTTGCCACAGGGTCCGAGCTGTACCTGTTTAAAGCCGGTGGCCGCTATTATCTTTGGTCCGACGGCCGCCTCACCGTCCATCGTATGGAGTTTGCGTCGTCCAAAGATTTTTTGGATCATACGTTGCAAGAGGACGCGGACTGATATGCCGGACGTAGACATCCCGATGCGCCCGGGAACCAATCTGAGATGGCTGTACGCCTCGTGATAATCCTTTTATCCTTCGCCTGTCCTCCTTCCGCCTCGCTTTCATTGCTATTTCTGCTCCATCCTCTGTAGCTACCCGTTGCCGCCTTTTTCATTTACAGTCTTCGCCAGAACATCGTAATCTTACATTTACTGTCGGGACTGGGTAGTTGACCACCCGGGGTGCAAATATAAGACTATGGATCACAGATTACAGATTACACACAGCCAAGCTTGTGGGAGGGAATGGGATTTTCATGCCAAATTTCAACTCTTTCTGGTTCAAATGTTGAATATGCTCTTATTCGTTGTTCTTCATGGAGCGAGTTGCGAGCGGGAAAGGACAATGTCGGTTCCTCTGAGTATCTGCTTCCAGTCTTGATTGTCGTTCCAAAGGAATTTCCATGATTCAATTAGACCAACTTATCTGTGCCAGTGCTGCATGTCTCATCACAAATACAGGAAAGAACGTTGCGTTCCATTACAAGTCCTCCAGAAATACATGAACACAAAAATAACGATTACACCACCGACCGATCCCCGTATTTATTCGACGTTGTCTCATCATCCTTCGATGCCAGTTCCTCATCGCGGTGCTGAATCGTAACTGTCTCCAGGCGCACCTGCACCTCGCTCCTCGTCCCCAAACGCCCGTTCCGCGTTCCGCTGAGCTCGAAGTTGTTTCCACGCTCCCGACTCAGGCTGGTGTCGATACGCCCACTACTGTCGCCGTACGCACTGCCACGGCTCACGCGGACGATGATGTACGAGAACTAAAAGACGGTCGTAAGCGGGAGCGAAGGATAAGATTGGACAGCGAGCTTACCACGAGGCCCTGTAGTGCCGCCGAGATGCGCAGGTAAGTGTTTGATCCTAATCCTAGAACGAACACGAGTACTCACGATGGTGGGTGGGGTCTAGACCGGAAGTATATTGAGTGTGCGTTAAACGGCAGTAGGAAATCGAACTCACCATGTCAATGAGGATGTAGGTGACGTAGCTGTCCAGACTGTTAGCAACAAGCTGCGCTATAAGCAGTAGGGTGTAGACAGCCGCTGTTCAAGTTTGCGGTGTTAAGATACGTGTCTTTCCAGAAATAAAAACACAGAAGGCCGAACTAACCCGATTCAACGATAATCGTGATGATTCTTGAGGTGACATCGTCCGGGCGGCTGCTTCCGGACGTGACTCCGGCGACATTCCGGCGCACGGTGAAAATTTTGAAAGAGATGAGGCCTACAATGTGTAAGAAACGGAGACGTAGTTAATTCAGGACGGAGGGTACCGGTGCAGAGGACATTGGTAAAGAGCGTGAGGTAAATGAATATTCCCGCTACTAGATAAGGGTTTTAGGGCGCCCTATTTTAACTGCCTGATGAAGATCACATTTTCATTACAAGGACAAATAAAATCTCGTCATATCGAATGTGTAATGGTTTGAAAACACAGCAATAGAGAGTTGTTCAAACAGCATCTCGACTACCACTCGGAGCCAGTTATCCTCTGTTTCCTGGCTGTTTTTCTGATGTGTTTTGGTCCAATATACAGATTGTCAGTGTCCAAATCCGATGCAATGAATTTGTCATTTTTGTTTCGTAGTTCAACCTGCCGCACGCGGCCATCAGTTGCCATGTGAACGCGATAGCCCTAACTTCAGCCACTTGCAGAGCATCACATTTTCGTCATCTGTTTTCATGTAAGCACTGATCCCTCCGCGGCACAAAAGCGGAACCATTCTCAACCCTCACTCATAAGAAATTCGATTTTGCGTAATCCCCAAAATTCTTGCCCGATGTCGCAAATCACCCCAACCATTACTTAATCCCAGCCATCATTCCTCGCTTGTTCTTTACTCCCGTGTCGCCCCTCACACTAAGTACTTTCTGTGATGCTCCATTGATCTCTGCTCTAAAGCTTTTCTGCTGTCTTCTGGCCTAGTTCTCCCTCTGCACAGTCCTTACTTCTCAACCCAAGTCAAAATTGTTTCCGGATCTGATGAAAGATGCCGGGATCTGCCCGAAGCTAGTGCAACTCTGCTCTCGTCTGCCTCGGTCTGTCGCCATCTGCTTCTTGACCTAGACTGTTCGGATCTTGCTAAAATAACACAATATGACTGCAGAACATCGGTTCAGATTCTACTCGGGGTGAATGTATCCGTGGGCTAGTATCAACTCATCGAAAATGTGTGTTAGCTCTCGTTAGCTCTCTGTTATACCACATCACATCCTCCATGCTGAGCCCTCGACACCCTGAGCCCACCTGCAGCACGTCTAAGTGCTTTCAGAGATCTGGTATCCATTCACGAGCCACATGCACCTTTCCTTCGTCTATCCCACTTGACGTGACGGATGCGCCGGGCGCGCTCAGGGGACGAGGAACGCGAGACGTGGGATGGGCTGGAGGCATATGCGGTGTATAGCGGCCGCATCCCTGACCTGACTTGAATCCAGCAGTTAAGTGGAGGCAATGGCTCATCACTGCTTTCAGGGTCTGTGCCTTCGCGTTCCGGGTTTCTCACTCGCTGTGTACTGTGACGGTGTTTTTTGCGCTATTTCCCCCCTTAATTCCAGCTTCATCGCAAGTTTCAGAGTATGCTTCTGATCACCTCGTTGTCTCTCCACGACCAATGTGAGTCTCCCGTGCCTTTGGTTCAATATAGTTCCTGCCTGTGGCGAAGTAGATTAAGCTCTCCCAGATCGTTCACCAGATAGCAACTCGGTCTGTCGCACTATTATCGCCCTGGTAATATATTCTGCAGCCCAAAGGTACACCGCTTTCTTTCAATAGAACACCGTAAAATAACTGATTGTCCTGTTTTCCAGTCGTTTTTCTATCTGTTCCCGCCTTTTGTTGTTCCGTGGTGGGTCCATCCGAATTTGAGTATGATATTGTACTGAATTGCGCTTTAATGGGGCTCTTCGCCACCTCCGTTGCACGACATGGATCAATATCTGGCATACAAGAAGCAGAAGCAGAGGCGACCGCGATTTGGCGCCTGGCATGGACTTGTAGTCTACAATAACTGCATAATTTCTGGTAGCCACTTTCAATGATATAATTTCAGTCTCAAGGAATGCGTTATTTTCTGGTAGGACATACATGAGCAGTGAGCAGCAGTTTTGCACATCGAAGGGGCAGTTTTTAGCAGACCCGAACAGATGGAGAAGAAACCCCAAATTCCCCCTCACATCCGTCCATTTCTGCCGTTTTTCGGGTGGGCAGATATGCGCATTCTGGGGCATACCTGAGCAAAGGCGATATTCACTGGGGACTCTCAACCATTGCTTCGGGGTTCCGTCTCTGCTATCGAGCGACTCAAGATGTGTGTATGTTTGGGCCGCCATAGACATATTATTGGCTGCTTCATTGCCAAACCCTTTCTTTGCTTGGGGGACTTTTATGCTAGGAACACTCTCAAGCAAGTCATGGTCATCTACCTCTGCTGCTATGACGCTTCCTGGATATCTTTAAACATACTTGTGTCATATCTTACTTGGTTTCTATCGTACTGCACTCCGTTCAAATTCCGGGCTGCCGAAACCTCGCTGTGCGTTGATAAGCCGTGAAACGGACCATGGGTGAAATAGCAAGGAATTTGCCGATTTCTACCTTAATCATGTAGCGCGCTGCTCCAAAGGATTAGCATAAGTCCTATATGGCTAATCAGGGCTTGATCCTGCATGAGGACCTTAATCAAGTCCGCCTGGGATGCATCAACCGGAAAGTTCATACTGGTTGACATCCATGATTAAGGGTTTAATTGCCAAGATTAAGCATCGCTGCTTAATCAAGGCATCACGGGGCCCACAAACAACATGGGCAATATTAATCATCCTCTCTGATGATCTGGGGCACCACTGTGGGGTCTTGATTAGGCGTTCAGGTGCTTTGTTGTACTTGATTTACAGAGGGAGCCTTGCGCGATGGGTCAGGTGATTCGGGTTTAACAGTAACCGGTTACCCCGGCTGTGGTTGAACTTCGCTTATCAACTATCCGATCATTGTTGCCATCCTGATTTGGTTACTTGAACCAGGCTAGGACGGTAACTCGCATATCTCCACAACCACTTGGCGGTTTGGGCTGATTAAGGTACTGGCTCAAAGCCAGTACCTACGTCTACCTAAAACTGAAGGTCCTGAATGGGGAACAAGAGGATAGAAGATGGGACTGTCTACATGATTGGACAAGGAGCAGTCACACCGGACACACTCAAGCATTAAGGGGTCGACACACGAGGATCCTATATATTTACCCACACTTGATTAACTACGGACACCTTACTCATATACCAGCAAGTAGACTAATCATCGTATTGTAAGCGTAATTGTACAGTATATAAGGAGGAGGTTTTGGCATGGATAGGCACTGAACTTTCTGTCACTAAGAGCATTAGCCTTTACCGGGTATTGCTTGATAAACGATAGGAGATTCGGGACTTGTCACCCAGGACTGACTTCGTTAAGAAGTTTTGTTTCGTCTGCACGAGTAACTCAATATCAATTGTTGGATCGGGATCTTGGGATTGGGAACGGTTAAGAAGCTAGAGAGAGCTTATTAGGATTGAGAACACGGCACCGCACTACAGTAGCCTTGGAAGGCTTATTATTTGGGATTTGGAGAACACGGCACCTTGTTAGGATTGGGATTGTTGGCTCAAGCTTCTAAAGCTTTAAACTCGATTTTTTGGCATAGGTACTCGTTTAGGCATTGCTCAAAGAGGTCTAATACTCTAAATCAAACCTTGCACTTCGGACTAGACCTCGTAAAACAGTCTTGTTCCTCGCAACCTCTATTGGATTATCTGTGCTCCTTGAACCTTCTTAAAGCGTTCAAAAGACCCGTACTCGGCGGCACAGTCTAAACCATTCAAGGGGAAAGTAGTTAGGATTTGGTGCATTTTTGCCTTAATCAAGCAACTCGCATTCTGCTCGTTGGGTCTTGATTAAACTAGTACTGCTGTTGTAGACACTGAGCAAGCATTTCAGCATTATTCCGACTGATGGCTTGAGGCTTGAGTTCAAGTCAATGCCATGCACACGTGTTCACCTGTAAGATTGATGCCTATCCTCATTCTATCAGGCTGCTCTCCATGTCATCACATAACTCAATTTCCTCTTTCCCCCATCTCCCTCCATCCCGCACTGTTTTGAATTGCGGATGTCTGCATTGCGAGCAGATCCAGATGCACTTGCATGTGACCATCGCCGTTCAGATATTGTCTCGCACAACTGAATTTTTGTTTCTTACAAAATTGAACCAACACCTAAGGAGTCCAGTTAAGTATGCTTCATGTGCAGAGATCTTTCGTCCTTCAATCACTCTGTCTGTCTCTGGAACTGGCCCCCAATTGGTCTGAATACCCTGATGCAAATTTGAACGAACCATTCCTGCGTTGTAGTTGGTTGCATTTGAATCATTTACGACAGGTCATCATCTTTTCTTTTTGGTATGTGGACATATTATGTTATGCATATCTGAGAGGCAAAAATGTTGGCTGCCTTAGTAACAATGCATTTATGCAGTAAGCCCAGGACCTAGAATCTCTCCATGGAATACCATCCTTGCAAGCTGTTGGTTCATAGTGTTTATCCATGCGAGGTACAAGTTTCTTGGTTATAGTGTCTGTCTATGGGAGACTAGTGTTTGTCTCATCTCAGTCTGCTGAGAATCCCCTCCGTCTCTTTGCTTCCCCTCCATGAATTTGGTCTACCACACTGGCGCCACACTCCGGCAGGTCATGTATATTCGCTCTGTGATATGCAGTTCAAATCTTCGGGCACATGGTAGCGGGCTCTGCCGCTCAGTCGGCCCTACCCGCCTTATGTCGATTGTGATGGAGATTTCATTGAACAGATCCGTGGTGGGGTCGAATGATACGAAAGAGTACATAGACCAGATGGTTACCCCTATGCACAATTGCGGTGAGGAAAGTAACCGAGGAGCTGTGCAAAAACATACCGAAATTGGCGAGCCAGAGCAGGAAAGGGAGGATCATGATCCAGTAGTTCTTCTTCCATACGATGAACATCCGGAAGATCTGGTTTTTTTGCGGGGTCAGTGTGAGTCAGACCAGAGATGTTGTACGGTGTGCATACAATGAAAAAGTCGGCGATTAACGTGGCCACACACCAGCAAACGTTGGTGAGGATGCCCCTGGTGTTATTCGGTGCTCCAATGACAAGTACCCCACCCTCTAAAAACACCCAGTGAGCATTGACTATTCCATGCACGAGAAAATGAGCACTCACATATGTTAAGGATACACTGGACCATATCTATCACACAGCGCTGATAGGACAACAGATATCAGCCAAAGCACAAGACGCTGGGGTGAATGGGCGACCCACCATGGTGATGAAAATGAACAGGGCAATCGCAGTTCCCATCACGTACATCTGCTTCAAATTCTGCGACTTCTGTTTCCGCGCCAGAATGATACAGGATTCGGTGAACACCGCGAGGTAGAAGCCTGGAAATTAATTCGTGTCAGAGTTCATAAATCGCCGAATCGGAAACAGCTCAAGGAACACGCTGAGAGGTTGGTTAATTGCGCAGTTATTGGAAGGGATATGACGCACCCAGTGAACGATGATCTCATGGAATCCGACATCTCTGAGCCTGCGGTGAAGGGAAGACAACGAGTAACTTTTGGCGCTCACAAATACACATTAAAACAAAATATTGAATAGGGTTCGGAGACAGGAGGATGTAGTTGGGGCTCATGTATCTTCCGACTTGTGGTCTCGACGCCCCTGTAAATAACCATAAATCAGGAATGAGGAGTCAAAAACATACATCACTGAATTGAAGTGAAGTTCAGGCTCGGTATACCTCCAACATTGAAGCTTGTGGACCGAACTAGGCCAGGAATCCAGACGGGAGAGGTTTTTAGCGCAGAATAACAAGACAAATACATGGATGGGGAATCCGGGGAATGTGGAGTCAGTCAGTCCAAGGCGCGATGTTGTGGCATGCCCCAGCGCGCACACCACGGGGGTTCTTTTTTGGTTATCGATTCCGTGCTCCAAAACCAAAGGAACCAGATTGACAGCGATGGCATATCCTGAGTCTTATCCATTGGTATGCTGTGCTGCAGCGAGTTCCAGACAGATCAGGGTAGGCAGAAGATGAGGGAAGAAAGACTCGGGTGATGCATGCCTGTAAGTATTAGTGAAGTCGTCCATTGAGTCCGATGCCACATGCGATCCGCTAATGCGCACGAACACGTATCCATTCTCACAGCTGCCAGTGTGCGGGAGACGCCAGGGATGTACAGCTTGCTGGACACGATAGCGAAAGGGTTGGGAAAGGGTGGCGCGTCGGAAAAGGGTGTGAGCCTGAGGCCGAAAAAGGAAACTCCTGTCGTGTATCAAAAATATCGCACAGCTGTGATTTGACTTCGAGGTTCGAGATATTCAATGACTTGGAGATAGTTAGAGAAAGCACGTCCAGAAACGCGCACGCAGACTTGAGCAGGGATTGCCATCCAGATGCGCACACGGCACATCACAAGCGCCGTGGCGGCACACCGGCAGCAAGTGCGGCACATTGCGGTATGTCCACTCGCTGTGTTCGATACATCCTCCCTATTGCCGTATGCGGAGTTGATGTGCACAAAAGGGCACGCTGTGGAAGCATGTGCTGCCGTCATTGTCCTCGTGGACAGAAACCCACTTACACCGTGCGCATACACATGTTACCTTCCGACTTTTGGGCTTCCACCCAATCCTACCACTTAGGCCTCAGCTTGCAGTTGGTGCTTTCTCCAGGCCCAGACATCGAATGGGTTGATGGCTTGCGGAGCGAGGTGTATCCCGGCCACTGCCCAGCCCATGTCTCTGTCCTTGCCAAGACAAATATCTCCAGCTCCGAGAGGAAATCAGGGATACTGCGCAATTTCATTCAATTCGGCGGTCACGCATCACGCACCCCCTGTGCCGCGATGAATTTTGGTCTCGGTCACGGGTCACAGCGCCCAGTGCCGAATGTAAAATTCGTGACATCAGGGCCAAATCTCCCTCGGATGTGCAAAAAAGGGAGAATTTGCGAAAAATTTTGTCTTGAATGCCAAATTTTTGGAGGTGTCACACCAAACTTCGTTGGTTGCCGAAGTGCCGAATCGGTATTTTGGGTCACGGGTCACAACCTGTGCCGAATTGAGCGAAATTGCGCAGTATTGTACAGGAGTATCGGCCGTTCCTGTGCCGGGACGATGGTGTCATGCCCTGGAAGAAGAAGGATCAATTGGTTGCGATTGACCTCGTTGATAAAGACAACATATTGGGCAACCTCTGGGCGGCGCTGGAAGTTTGGTGCGTGTAAACCTGCTTGAGGAAATCTTTTAGTTGAGGGGTTTGGATCCGCAGCCTATTGCCATACAATCTCTATCCTCCTCACTTTACAATTTACTGCGGGTCGCCAAAGTGGGCGCAGGTGAAGCAGGTGTCGGTGTGGGTGGGAGCCAGGTTGAAGGCGCGTGTCTCCAGGCGCCGCTCGAGGCGCCTTTCTATGAAAGTGACGGGGGTGTAACTGCTGAAGAACGGGAGAATCATCGAGTACTTCCCATTTTCAACTTGAAGGTCGTCCTTCCTGTTGTATGTAGATCCTCAGGATCACATTTTTTCAGATATCTTCACATGTACCAGTATCTGAAGTTGAGATTGAATATGGTCCTTGTTTCGCGGCGACAGAAATCATTATAATCATACTGAGTCCTAGCGAGGAACCCTAGACCGGCTACCTAGGGATCGATGTAAAGCAAAGCAGGGGAGTGACTGATATCAAAGTAGCCACTGTCTGAAGAGCAGTCTGTCCACCCAGCGGAGCATCGTGTTCGATGCAGGACAGCCTGAGGGTGTCACGGATACATATGGACATGTTTTACTTACCTATACTGTACTATTTCATTCAATTCAAACAGACGGGTGGAGCAGCGTTGCGCCAAAAAAAAAAATCGAACAGGGTGGAGACGAGCCGTTAGAACCTTGAGGTTGTTCAGGAAGTGAGTATTCAGATGCTTTTCGGTGGTCTTCAGTGTTACATATTGTGCTAATGCCGAGCGCATGTGATGCATTGCAGACCTTCTTGACTTCCATCTCCCGCATCAACGGGCTTCTACCGCGGCATTACTTACCGCGATCCGCATTTGACATTGGTAATTGATTTATTGAGGTCAGGATTTGCGTTAATGTGTCAACTGGCGAACGGGAAGCGAAAATTTGAAATTTGGGCCATTTTCGGCCGATTTTCAGCGTTTTACGTTATGTTTTGGAAATTCGAACAACCCGGCCATTACGCATTACATATTCGAACGAAAAGGCCAATGTTACGCGTTACGTTCGATTTGAATGAAACAGTACAGTACTTTTTACTCCTATACAGACATCCAACAAACTAACTCAAATGTACAGTTGCAAGCAACATGTGCCAATGACCCGATCCCGAATCCTGTCGAACGGACCTTCTTCATTCATTCAATTACCGCTTTGCGCATCGGTTGAACATTGAAGACACTAATACGCCTACGGTGCGGCTGCAAGCGGAGCTACAACAAAATCAAAAGTGACGTGATGTGCGGAGAATAGCACCGCTCGAAGGACCGTAGAGGGTGTGTGTGTGCAAGGGTGTCCTGGGAAGGTTCAGCACTCTGCTCGCGGGGTGGGGATGACGGAAATAAGGAGTATACGGGGCAGCAACGACGAAGGCTGCAATGGCGACAAAAGGCAATGGCGACAAAAGGCAATGGTTGAAGACACAGAGGACGACGAGGGACACGAGAGCGAGAGCGAGAGCGACGACGATTGCGAGAGCAAGAGCGAGATTTAAAATGCGAACAGAAGAGGGAAAACTTTGTTGTGTTTATAGTAAAAGTATCTAGGTTTATATAGTAGTGGGGAGACAGAAAAGGATAAATAGAATGGTAATACAACGAGAATAGAACCACCGTAGATGTCTAGCAACCAGGGGGAAAGGCACCAAGAATTTTTGAGGAATAGCAACAAAGTTTGCGGCTTTGTTGAATTGTATTGGGAGGGTCGTCTGAGCGTGTGTTTAGACAGGAACAGAGGAGAAAAAGGATAAAGTGTTGGTATTTTGAGTATCGGCGGAGCAGGGGGTGGCAGACGTCGTGGAGACGCGAGAGGGACGGCGAGGGATGGTGAGGAAAGGGTTGAAAAAAGGCGGAAGTAATGACAGGCATAGCCATGTGTCAAAATCGAGCGGATCAGAAGTAGTTTGCGGCGATCAGCGTCGCGGGATATTCATCAGCGCATACCGTGTGCTACAGGCCGTTCCTGCTTTAGTTTTCACCTTGAGTAAGTACGGAGGGAAAAGAAAGGTAGAAGGTGTTGTGTGAAAAAGAAAGCTTGAGGCAGCATGACCTGACGCCGGGTCGAACGGGGACCTTCTCCATGATCACTCTACCATTACTCAATGACGGCAATGAGATGCACACCGTGTGCTAAAGGTCTTTCCTGCTCTAGTTTTCGCGTTGATCAGGTACGGGGGGAAAAGAAAGGTGAAGGTGTTATGTGAAAAAGAAACCTCGGGCACCACAACCATGACCCGACCCCGAGTCGAACAGGGACCTCCTTCATTCATTCAATTACCGCTTTGCGCATCGGATGAACATTGAAGACGCACCCCGCGTGCTACAAGTCTTTCCTGCTCTAGTTTTCACCACGATCAGGTATGGAGGGAAAAGAAAGGCAAAAAGTGGTATGTGAATAAACGATAGAACGAACTCTGTTCCATGCATTTGACCCGACCCCGAGACGGGGACTTCCTTCATTAAATCTGATTGCCCAGAAAACGGATGAGAGTGCACACCGCGTCCTACCAGGTCTTTCCTGCTCTACTTTTCACCTTGAGTAAGTACGGAGGGAAGATAAAGGTATGTGAAAAAACGATAAAATGAACTCTGTTCTCTGCATATGACCTGTCGAACGGGGACCTTCTGATTCCCCAGAGAACAAATCAAGATGAAGATGCACACCACGTGCTACAGGTTTTGCCTGCTATATTTTGTACCCTGATTACAGTAAGCGGGTCGGGAAGGAAAAGGAAAAGAAAGACAGAAAGTGTTGTGTTGTGTGGGAAAAGAAAACCGAAAGAAACCTCATCTATGACCTGAATCCGAGTCGAACGGGGACCTTCTTCATGATCGCTATATTTATATTGACTTCAAATGAAAATGAGATGCACACCTCATGCTACCCCCAACTTTCTGTCACAGTAACACCACACATAGCATGGTCCGAAATTTTTCCGGTCAGACAAAAATCTCTGTATTCAATTTCACTACAGGGATTGTGAGCCTCAGAACCACGGCTGGGCAGGAGCCTGCACCATGGGTTGCTTTGAACCTCAAGTCCTGAGGTGGTGGTGTTGTGACTCTTTGTTGCTCAGTGGATACATTGCCGATCAAATGTTCTACTTCCCGATGACCCACTTAAGTAATTCTTTGAATGAAGCATTGCTGCATGAGTACTATTCAAATGTGGTTCATTAGAATGTACCTTGTAATAGGTCATCATCTAGGTGAGACTTTGAGATGAGGTCCCAGGAATTTTCGCTGGAGCCTAGGAAGGAAGTAAAGAACTGGCTGACCAACCTAGCAACAGTGAGAAGGGGTGGGTGTTTTCTGTCTCATTCATTATTTCACTCACAGCCTGTCCACCCACTCACGGTTTGGAGAAACTCAATGGAAAGCCTGCAATGTAGAGTCATTAAACTCAAAAGAGAAGATTAGCACCCGCTTGTTTTCATTGATTCAACAACATTTTATTCCCTACTAATTCACACTGGTGGGCCACATACTTTCCTGGTTTAACCCTTGTAGTTCAAGAATTCTTATGAAATTCACCTTGAATTTGGTGGGATTGGGCCAATGCCGATGACAGCTGATCAGAGGCTACGGTGTTGCACATGATGTGAGCAACGGCGGTGGACCCGGCATTATAAAAGGCTCGGGTTCTTTGTGCATTGGAGATTGATTCCATAGGAGCATCAAACAGGAAGTATACCAATCTGGTACAGCTGAAGAAAGAGAGGAAGGGTAATAATATTGCCTCGAGGCACGGTTGGACTATCAACGCCGGCAATCAAAGTTGTGCAAACATAAGAGAACAAAGACTGTGTACGCTCTGCCATGGCAAGTGTCAGTGTTCTGTCCATCAACTGCCATGAACCCACACCCACTGCCATTGCCCCCTGTGGCAGTCAGCGGCTTGCAGCATCAACTTGTTCCTGCAATGGTGCAGTTTTGATTACTTGTGCTCACTCTCTATATGCCACTCTTTCTTATGCCCAGTCTATCACACATCACTTTTAATTCCATTTCACATGAGGGAAACTTACACATTGTGCTTCGTGCCAATACGAAACTTCAGTGTATCCTGATGCAGATCAAAGATGGATGGCTGGGCACCCAGAGTCAATCACTATCCTTGCAAATATGATGCACAACATTTAAAGTCATCAGTCTTGCCACAGAATTCATGATTGAAGGGTTGAAGGACAAATCTGTAACATTGAATTCAAAAGTGTGGGTAGTAAATCAAGGCCAAGCTAAGAAATCAAGCATCTATCTCATCCCAGCATTTCTCCCAGTTTAAGCCATGTACAAAGTGGCTGAGATCCAATTTTGTTACCCCATGGGGGGAAATGACAAATGAATTCCAGGGAAGACAAAAATCATTGCGGAGCCACGGAGGAACCCACATGAGGCGATGACGGTGGGAGTCAATTACCCAGCCATCTGATATGTGAGAGTGAGGTCCTGGTTGAATGCCTTGTGGAGATTCCTAGGAGAATGGTCAGGAGGAGAGACACAGAGGAGAAGTGACTCGCACCTTGCTGACTGGCAAGCAAGTGTGTCCTGTCAATGGGGTACCAATCTCTGCACCAGTCTTTGAGTCCCAGATGCGCACAGTGTTGTCATTTGAGCCAGACACAATTTGGCTCCCATCAGGGGAGAAGGCAACTGATGTCACCCAGTCGGTATGCCCTGTCAATGGGGCACTGACCTCTGCATCAGTCTTTGGGTCCCAGATGCGAACAGTGTTGTCATTTGAGCCAGACACAATGTGGCTCCCATCAGGGGAGAAGGCAACTGATGTCACCCAGTCGGTGTGCCCTGTCAATGGGGCACTGACCTCTGCACCAGTCTTTGAGTCCCAGAGGCGCACAGTGCTGTCATCTGACCCAGACACAATGTGGCTCCCATCAGGGGAGAAGGCAATTGATCTTACCCAGTCGGTGTGCCCTGTCAATGGGGCACCGACCTCTGCACCAGTCTTTGAGTCCCAGATGCGCACAGTGTTGTCATCTGACCCAGACACAATGTGGCTCCCATCAGGGGAGAAAGCAACTGATGTCACTGAGTCAGTGTGCCCTGTCAATGGGACACTGACCTCTGCACCAGTCTTTGAGTCCCAGATGCGCACAGTGTTGTCATTTGAGCCAGACACAATATGGCTCCCATCAGGGGAGAAGGCAACTGATGTCACCGAGTCAGTGTGCCCTGTCAATGGGGCACTGACCTCTGCACCAGTCTTTGGGTCCCAGATGCGCACAGTGTTGTCATCTGAGCCAGACACAATGTGGCTCCCATCAAGGGAGAAGGCAACTGATGTCACCGAGTTGGTGTGCTCTGCCAATGGGGCACTGACCTCTGCACCAGTCTTTGAGTCCCAGATGCGCACAGTGTTGTCATATGAACCAGACACAATGTGGCTCCCATTAGGGGAGAAGGCAACTGATGTCACCCAGTTGGTGTGCCCTGTTAATAGGGCACTGACCTCTAGACCAGTCTTTGAGTCCCAGATGTGCACAGTGTTGTCATCTGAGCCAGACACAATGTGGCTCCCATCAGGAGAGAAGGCAACTGATGTCACCCAGTTGGTGTGCCCTGTCAATGGGGCACTGACCTCTGCACCACTCTTTGAGTCCCAGATGCGTACAGTGTTGTCATCTGACCCAGACACAATGTGGCTCCCATCAGGGGAGAAGGCAACTGATGTCACCCAGTTGGTGTGCCCTGTCAATGGGGCACTGACCTCTGCACCAGTCTTTGAGTCCCAGATGCGCACAGTGTTGTCATATGAGCCAGACACAATGTGACTCCCATCAGGGGAGAAGGCAACTGATGTCACCGGCATGGTGTGCCCTGTCAATGGGGCACTGGCCTCTGCACCAGTCTTTGAGTCCCAGATGCGCACAGTGTTGTCATATGAGCCAGACACAATGTGGCTCCCATCAGGGGAGAAAGCAACTGATCTCACCCAGTCAGTGTGCCCTGTCAATGGAGCACTGACCTCTGCACCACTCTTTGAGTCCCAGATGTGCACAGTGTTGTCATATGAGCCAGACACAATGTGGCTCCCATCAGGGGAGAAGGCAACTGATGTCACCGGCATGGTGTGCCCTGTCAATGGGGCACTGACCTCTGCACCAGTCTTTGGGTCCCAGATGCGCACAGTCTTGTCATATGAACCAGACACAATGTGGCTCCCATCAAGGGAGAAGGCAACTGATGTCACCGGCTTGGTGTGCCCTGTCAATGGAGCACTGACCTCTGCACCAGTCTTTGAGTCCCAGATGCGCACAGTGTTGTCATTTGAGCCAGACACAATGTGGCTCCCATCAGGGGAGAAGGCAACTGAATTAACACAGTCAGTGTGCCCATTCATTGATCTCAAGAGGTTTGGCCAACTTCCATCTGACTGTCTGGAATAGCATAGAACATAAGGGAACTTTTTACCAAACACCTGCCAGACCTTGGACAGCTTGGGTGCAAAGGCTAGCCCAGAAATGTAAATGTGGGGTACACTTTGAGTGATCACCGGGGCAAATCCCTCAATGAACCTCTGTCCATCCACCAGTACCAATCCAAGGTCTTGGTCATTTGGCTGAGAAATTTGGTAAGGATAAGAATTGCCAAGACACTACTGGACCTTACCTGTGCATACTTTTGAGCAAGCCCCAATGCACCTTGCCCAATACCAACTTGCCTCACCAAACTCAAAACCTCCAGCCAGTGCAGAAAACAATTCTCCATGAAATGATGTAATTTAGAGCATATCATGTCCTCAATCACTGTCTGAGACAGGTGAGTAGCCCAATATTGACTTGCATAGCACAGTCCAGGAGAAAGATGTTTTTCTATATGCATAGGAAGGTCTGCAACCTCTGAGTTCAAGAGATGTGAGTCTTCAAGGCCACAGATATTGAATTGAAGCTGATGTTCAAGTATATGAAAGCACTGAAGTGTCAGAGATCGAGTCTGAGAATTCCTATCAATGAACCAAGGGTGAGTTCCACAATCCTTAGTACTGCAACGCTTTGGATCTGTCAAGTAATCACTGAAAGATGCATGAAGCATTTGTGCTGTCTGACCAGGACCCCACTGCAGGACACATCCAAGATCTCTGAGAAGCTTAGAGGATCTACCAGGTTCAAAGTCTAAGATTGAATCCATTGCTTCAGCTGTCAAGGGCACCCTGCCTAGGACCACAAGAACTAGAACTGAAAGTGCATCCTGCGAGAAATCACTGTCAGACCAGTCAGCTGAGCTTTCTAATGCAATTGTGTATAGCTCATCCAAGCGACTCTCTGGGGTGAACTCCCGATCAAGTAAGGTTTTCAGTTTCTTCCTTGGACTATCACGGTCAATGAATTTGTATGCTGTTGATGCCCAGATGAAGAGACCATCACAGTACTGTATGAGCTGCCATATAGCCTGTTGTCCTGGCCACCCATTGTCTAGGTTGTGCTTGATTTGAACCTTCTCCATACACTGTGTGATGTACAAGACAATGTCATCTTTGGTTTCCTTGGTTGAGATATCTAGAGGAAATGGTTTAATGTGTTGCTGTTTACCAAAGGCAATTGCAATATCTGGATCACAACGACTGGTGATAACAAACCGAAATACTGCAGGAAGTTTTGGGAAGTCATTTATAATGAGTGAAACAAGACTGCTGCGCAAATCTTGATCCAAGCATTCATCTAGTGCATCAATGAGGATGATGATTGGCCCACAAATACTGTCCATGGCAGTGAGTAGAGGACCTTGTACAAATTTTTGGTATTGAGTCTGCAGGGAAGCATTCATCATGGCTGGTTCATCAGTGATTACTTTGCAAAGAGCTTCCTTGATGTATGGGTTAGACTTGGCCAGCCAATACGCAATAGTGTGGATGACCCCACTAGCCGTGATGCTGGGTTTGTTTCGATCAAAGAAAATAAAAGCCCCAAGGCGACCTAGATCACGGAAATAGCTGGCAATAGTGGTTGATATTGTGCTCTTCCCAGACCCTGCAACACCATGCAGCCAGAATACATTGCTATCCCCAGATGGTGTAGTGAGCCACTCAGTGATTTCTGTCAAAGTATTCTGCCTGGTACCAAGGAGACATTCTGTACGAAGCGATGCATCAAAGTCACCAGTCTTGAAAGTCTCCAGCATTTCCATTTGAACTTGTTTCTTTCATTAGTTCCTTGCTGGAAACACCCAGAGGAGTTAACACTTACCCAGATCTTTGATATTGTCACGAATTTCCGCAGAGAGAACAGCTGATTGGATTGCAGCACCTGTTTGCAAAGAGGCTTGAAGTTCAAGCAATCTGACACAGAGCTCATCAATTTTTTCCATGTTGTTGGAGAAAATGTTGTGAACAAGTCGTCCTGGGTGAGTAGTCAGCAAGTGATGATGCTCAGGGGAATTGCTTGCCTGTGAACCCATGTCCAGTATACTCACGAACAAAAATTGCACATTCCCACGTCTGAATTGTGATTGCAGCAACAGTAGTCTCAAGGGATTTGATCTCGGCCATAAACTTGACATCTTTGGCAAAGGAACAGACATCTCTCATTGCCAGAACAAGTTTGACAACCTTGGCATCCATCTCATGCTGTCCCTTCAACACCCTCAGACCAAGTCAAGATCCAGGGGACAGAAGTATACAGGAAAATCTGCATACCTCATATACAGCGGTCAAAATGCTCCATGCTGCGCTTGCATATGGGTGAATCTGAAATGACACTCAGCCACATTGCTGCAGTGTTTGCACAAAAATTGCACCTGAGCCAGTTTACCCCCAAAGTCAATAATGTTTTTGAGGAGTGGAGTAACTTCATTGAGCGCTGTTGACAGGTCAATATTCGCAGCTGCCTCCCCGAGGTCGTTGAGGCGTGAGGTAGTGTCCCCAGGAGCCATCTTTTCCATGTCTGTTTGCATATTCTGGAGCAAAGTCTCTGGCACGATGGGACATAGGAGGACTTTGAGTTTCCCCACCGGATTCTCCTTCTCCTTGAGATCGAGTTCGGCTACTCCTGTGTAAGCTAACGGAGATAGAAAATAATGAAAATCTGGAAGGCTCTCACCTTCCGATAATACACAGAGATGCAATAGATCCTCGATAGTGATATGGCACTCGCCAAGCACCTTATCAAGACGCGGAACCCTGGAATCATGGCAAAGCCGTAGGGTGAGAAGCGCCGATGGTGATTCCGGCGATCTTGTCGGATATGAGACCTACAGATGGGACTACATGTATGTTGCTCACAGCAATGCCTCAAAATTATTCCACTCTGGCTTCAAGCTTCGCCGGATAACTGGAGTCTTTTCAGGGCGCGCGCCAGCCCCATCGATAGTGACATAAAGATTGGGGGATTTTTTGTGGCCTGAACCGGGTTTGTAAACGATGCAATCTGCACTTTGGACTGGTTCCGGTGGTTAGCTCGGACGGTAGACACAAGAGACTCCGGACTGACTGTGTAGCGAGTACGTTTGGGACATGGTAGCTAGCGTCAAGAGCTGCTGCTGACACGTGTCAGATGCATACTCACACTGAAGCTTCCTTACGTTCGGCCTGTCTGCCGGTTGCTATTGTGGGAATTTGCTGGACGTTCTAAAACATAGTCCTCGAAAGGCCGATACTTGTTTGACTTTTCACTCTGTACGGGTGTGAAAAGATAGTATCTGCTCTAGGTCAGAGGGACGACCTGGCAAAAAGAATCCGGCGACGTGGCCTGGCGGACGCAGCTAAGGTGCTATATTAAACCGTATGACAGCTGCTTCACATGCCATAGCACTTCTACTCTTCGTTTTCCCACATCGTCGTGCCCCCGGCACTTCGCTTTCTTTGTCGTTAAAATATGATTCCTACCGTCCCACACAACAGATGAAGATGCACACCGTGTGCTACAGATCAGGTACGGAGGGAAAAGAAAGGTAGAACTTCCCAAGGCGTTGTGTGAAAAAGAAGACTCGGGGCACCATGACCTGACCCCGGGTCGAACGGCGACCTTCTTCATTCATTCAACTTGCTGGTCTGCGCGGTTATCAGATGAAGATACACACCACGTTACAGGTGTTTCCTGCTCTGGTTTTCACGTTGATCAGGTACGGAGGGAAAAGAAAGGTGGAAGGTGTTGTGTGAAAAAAGATCGAACGAACTCATGACCTCACCCCGAGTCGAACGGGGACCTCCTTCATTAAATCTGATTCCCGGCATCGTCATGAATAACAGATGAAGATGCACACCGCGTGCTATCAGGCCTTTCCGGCTCTAGCTCTCACTTTGATCAGGTACGGAGGGAAAATAAAGGTAAAAAGTGGTATGTTGTGAAAAAACGATAAAACGAACTTCGTTCCATGCATGTGACCCGACCCCGAGCCGAACGGGGACCTCCTTCATTAAATCTGATTCCCACCGTCACGGATAATAGATGAAGATGTATATCAGGTCTCTCCTGCTTTTTTTGTACATATTGAGTAAGTACGGAGGCGAAAGAAGGGCAGAAAGTGTTGCGCAAAACAAAAACAAAAACAAAAAAAGGACAACTCAGGCAACATGCCCATGACCCTCCCCCGAGTCGAAAGGGGACCTCCTTCATTCAATTGTAACCTCGATTGGCAGTAGATGATGAATATGCACACCGCGTGCTATCAGGTGTTTCCCGCTCTAGTCTGCACCTTGAGTAAGGACGGAGGGAAAATAAAGGTAAAACTTAGTGGTATGTGAAAAAAAACGATAAAACGAACTGCAATTTATGCATATGACTCGACCCCGAGTCGAACAGGGACTTTCTTCATTAAATCTGCTTCGTGACGTTACAACAGATGAAGACACACACCGTGCGCTACAGGCCTTTCCTGCTCTAGTTTTCAACTTGAGTAAGCACGGAGGGAAAAGAAAGGTAGAAGGTGTTGTCGTGAAAAAGAAAGCTCGAGACAGCATGACCTGACCCCGGATCGAACGGGGATCTTCTTCATGATCGCTATATCAAGCTGACGCAGTCATCGGATGAAGACGCACGCCGCATGCTACAGGTCTTGCCTGCTATATTTTGTACCCTGATTACAGTAAGCAGGTCGGGAAGGAAAAGGAAAAGGAAAAGAAAGGCAGAAAGTGTTGTGTTGTGTGGGAAAAAAAAACCGAAACAAACCTCATATATGACCTGACCCCGAGTAGAACGGGGACCTTCTTCATGATCGCTATATCAACTTCGAGATGCACACCGCGTGCTACAGGTCTTTGGCAGGTGCATTTTGTACGCTGTGCGTGGATACATGGCCTTATATTCGACTGGTGCGAGCGCCGTCTCGCATTAACGTTCACGGTTGAAACGCTCAGAGCGGAAATTGGAAACTGAGCCGCGTGGTCGGTTGGATCGAATGAATCGCGCCCACGGCCACGCCCACAGAAGCTTGACGTACACCACCTCAGGTCCAGGTACAGTACATGTGCTATGCGACGGGAGCCTAGCCTAGACCTACATCACATATTTGGCCCGCCCACAGACGACGCGTATACTATGTACCTACTCTAGACCGGAGAAGCACACGCGACCGGGAACACCGAGAAGGCGCGCGGGAACGAAACTGTGAGAAGAGAGCACGGGGCGCGTGGGCGTTGGGGAATCGGGAGTTCAACACCCACGGGTCACGGATGGGCGTCTCGGTGGCGGCACATGTGCAGCGTACGCGTATGTACACCAGATCGCGGAGGAAGCGGTGTGGAAGCTAACCTAGGGAGGTGGTTGCCGGCGGTGTGGGAACGACTGGTGTGGTTCGCGTTCTCCCTCGTTTGGGAAAGAGATTCAGTTCGGTAGACGTTGACTCGGATGCACTGGCAGGGAAGGACGAAGATGAAGAGGGTGGGTGGGTACGGGCGGGTGGTGCCAGTTGTGGACCCATGTGCAGCATATACGAGAGGAAGCGACGGCCTGGCCATGGGGTCAGTATATACGTGAGCCTAGGTGGTGGGGTGGAGCAAAGGAAGAAGGAACAGAGATGGTTGCCAGCAGCCAGCAGTGTGGGTGCGCGAAGGCGAGACATGCATGCGTGACGGACAAGACACAGCCGACCCGGCTCTCATCTCATCTCATTTCTCAGGCCTAGGTCCCCGGGAACACGCGGGCGCGGGACACACAGAGAAGGCTCGCGGGAGCTAAACGAAGACAGTGTCAGTGCGGATTGAGACGAGTTCGAAAGTGAGGGTTGCGTGGAACTAGGTGTCGGCACCCGGAGTGCGCTCCGTCGTACCTATCCGTATCTGCCTCCGTCGTATCGGTTCTGCGACGCGGCCAGCTGAAATTGAGCGAGGTGACTTGCGGCCCGGCGGGTCGCCCCGAACGGTGTCTGGGCGCGGAGCTGAGAACGCGTCGCGCTGCTCGACAGACGGCAGACAGCGACAACGGGTCTTTCATATAAAATAAAAAAATTAATATGTCGCAAAAATCGCTTTTGAGTTATAAGTCAGGATAAGGCCTTTTTGAGCCTTATACAATAGGCTCAACTCAACCTGTGCGTACATTACCAATATTGGATTTGGAATGCAGCCTGAGGGGGGTCCCTTTGAATCATAAGTGAATATAGGTACTTATAACCCCTTATAAGCCTCTATAAGCATGCCGGCTTGCCTATAAGGTTCAGAAAGCCCCTATCTTGGCTTATAACTCAAAACGGATTTTTGCGACTAATATTACGAGACGCCATCGACATGGGAACTCGAACTTGAACTTGAGGGCAGGAACGGGCGAGTGCGGCAATCACTGGATCAGCGTTGGCGCATGGCATCATCTCATCTAATCTTCTCTTGCGGTTTGGTTTAGGGAGGAAGTCAATGAACTGAAGAATTAAAACTGAGCAGACTTACATCCAAGTGCATCCTAACAGCACTCAAATCCGAAGTACAGAGGTATAAAAGGTGAAAGAGCTAGCCGGCATAAAATCAAGATAAGTCCTTGAGCATACTTACCTCCAGGCAAACTGTCATAGTTCGGCCTTTGAGGGAAGATAACAACGTGGCTCAAAACACAGGTCCTAGGCAATGTCAAATCTCTGTGTGGGCAGATTCAAAGGCTATTGAAGAGGTGAGCATACCTGAGGGAGCACAACAGCCGCAGCGACGGCGTCCCAGCGTTCGTTGAGGGCAGTAAGCCAAGATCTAAGCAAACAAAGTCAGAAAAAAAATAAGAAAGAAGAAGAAGAAGTGAAGTGGACCAAAGTAACGGGCTTCAAAGCACATACTTAGAAGTCCGTACCATAGCCAACTGAAGGAAGTATCTAGGCCCAATCAAGTGGTGTTTAACTGTGCAGTAGAGTGTGTAAATGGATTGATAGAATTCTTCCCCGAGGATGTTGCGACAGATGTCCCAGTTCGGTACAAAACCCAGGTCATCCAACTGTCCACCTCGACACAAGCTTCCCCGTACAAAGCAATCCATTCATCAAAACCTCGACCTGAACGAATAAAAACTACTGTGATGCTGGAAATGACACACTTTACAGTACAAGACCTTAATGGAACGATACCCTCCGATGCAGACATTTGGATCTCTATCCGAGACAAAGACATAATAAATACCATTTGGGGCTTCCTGTGGAAATGCTGCCACCAGGGATATAAGGGCGGGACTCACTGGAGAAATATTCCCGGTTACGAGCAGTGGGCGACATGCACACACATTGCTAAGTTGATGATGCAATGGAACACATTCTGCTTGAATGCAATGCACCTGGACAGGCAGTGACCTGGAACCTCTGCAAGGAGCTTTGGTTGAAGAAACACCTGTTCCCCCCCACCTTGAAGATTGGAACAATTCTCGGTTGCAGTCTAGCCGAGTTAAGAATGCTAAAGGAAAGCCAGACAGGGAGGCAAACAGACTGTTTAAATTTTAGTCTCTGAATCAGCATACCTAGGTTTGTCGCTGCGTTGCGAGCGTGTGATCTCTCGAGGGAATAACCCAGAGAAATATCACTCAGGATCTGAAATCCACAACCGATGGGTTAGCCGAATGAATCGCCGACTGAAGATGGAACAACTTCTTACCGATATTGGACGGCGCCGGCCTGCTCTGCAGTTGCCCTCGTAGCCCTGCGTGGCAGCACACCCGCGGCTGTAACATCAACTGTCCTTCGGAAGGCCGCACCTAGGCCTCGCGTCAGCGCAGGCACTGCGCTGGCACGGAAACAGGGCAACGAAAATTGACTGGGTCCTTGAAACATGGGATGGAATCCTGATGCATACTGAAATCTGCTGGGTAATTGGATCTGGCAGGCTGGGGTTTTAGTGGGTATAGGCTCGCTCCGTCCACTGGGACGGAACCATTACTCCCGTTAGCAAGTCCCACACTGCCTGGAAGAGGTGTACCTAAGTGTATTTCTCTAGGGTGGTTCTTTCCTTCGGGAAAGACAAAATAGTGGCATGGGGAGCTGATTAGATCAGACTGCACAATGCTTAACGCTCCACCAAAAAAAAGAAAAAAGAAAAAGAAACCTGGTCACATTTTTAGAGTGACAAATGCGTCGCGGTGTGTACGATCACCATTCCAACACGAGAAACCAGTTTAAACCGCAAATACGAGAGTAGTGGCGAATGTCGATGAGCGCTTTCCCAACTGACTGTGGCCTAGCCTTGATTGGTGTCGGGCCAGCGTATTCGAAACTTGACTTAAAACATCCCATTTCTCAACAAAACAATAATTGACATCCACAAGACTACACCTCGGCACAACAATGTGCATTACATACTCTCTGGACATTGGATACAGACAATCAAAGTACTCCCGGCTTCAAAGACATTGAGTAAATATGGATTAGAAGTTGACTGTTAATGCATAGGTATGAGCACACTTCACGGATTCAAAGGTAAAGACTTGCTTCAGTTATTGCAGTTAGTGTTTGCGACGCAAGTGAAGCTCTGCTGAGGGGTTCCAGTCGACACTTCAATACAGATACCCTCAGCCGCGGGCGGGTTCCCAAAGGTGGTGTCCAGATTTTTGCAGACCGCATCCTCGAAAATCGTCACGCAATGGTTTCCGGGCGCGTCAATCTAGTGGATAGTGATATAAGGATGAGTGTTCGAGAACGGAAGATTTTTGATCCCTGCACGTACCCTGAACGAACGACGGTCGGAAAAGCTGCGGCAGATGCCGTCGCATGGGAAGTCGAAGTCTATTGTTCCAGTTTCAGCGCACTCGTCGGCGGTGTACGTGATGATGTCTGTGTTGACTTTCGAAGGACCATGCAAAGCACGGTTAGGGCTACGGCGGCCATGGCGAGAGTATTGATGTTAACGAACGAACACATGGCTGGGTGAGGTAGTCGTAAATGCTTCGAGACTTTACTGGTCAAAGTGGGATGTGGCCAGTGGTCTTTATAGCTCAAGACATGCAGGAGGCGATGGGGATATTGCACCGTGAATACCTACTGAAACGCGGGAGGAGGAATGAAGTGTTCAAGTTCCGACCTGAACATTGATCAACGTTTTATTTTTGCTGCGGGTCCGCAAGTATTCCGGCCTGTAAGAATAATACAAGAGACGATGGGGATATTTGTTCTTGATTAATTATGTTCATCGGCCATTGGATCGCATAATTGCCCCCAATCAGAACGCGGTTCATTCTTGCGACTGATGCGCTTAGTTGAACTGTAGCCTTTCCAGATGCATCTCTAGGCTTGATATGTTCAAGAGTCAACAGCTAGAACAAGATACATGCAAATACCACACCGTTCGACTTGACTTGTCTCGTACTCCACATTCATTTAGCGATCAATATTCACTTCTCCGGTAACTCAGCCAGGGCCCCAGGTGTAGAATGCGGAAAGAGTTCCGTATCACTACTCTATGTGATGCTGAAAATACCGCCAGGCCATTCATTCAGTTTGGGGGCGGGCATTGGCGGCGAGAGTAAAAGCACTAGCAGGTTTCATCCCGGTAACCTCTTCCTGCATCCGACGGACGGACGGGTTCAGCAGAATGCTCCGATGGACTGGTGAAACAGCTCCAATCAGTGGTGCGTGTGGTCAGTAATATATTACGGCTTCCAAGGTGAGATTGTTACTTGCTGGCTTCTGTTATGCTTAATGACTCAGTCAGGCGCACAATGTCGCATCGATTAGCGCGCCCTTTCAGCCTTTGAGTCCCGATTTCCCCGTAGCAGCGGTCACCTTCGGGTCACCTTCATCAATAATTTCGTTCTGTTCTCAATCATCGCACCTCGTTGGATGTTTCGTCTTCTGTCGAAAGCAAGCACAACTCTCAAGCGCCTAATTCACATTTGTAACATGTCTGTAGGCCGCAGATCACTAGAACTGCCTGGAGGAAGGTAGATCTGAAGTGAAGCAACAATCCCGGTGTCGGAGATGGAGGAAAGCATCGACTTTAGTGCTATGACATTTCTTAATTACGTGTTGGCCCCTGCCCATATCTTTCGGGATCATTGATCACATACCTCAGTCGTTTACTCTCAACGTGGAGCGGCTGAGGTATGTTTTCTACTTTACTTATATTTGAACTGTACTTATATTCTTGTAGTGCATTCTGCGTATTATTTAGGTGCAGTTAATTTCAGTCGTTTACTCTCAACACGGAGCGGCTGAGCGCATTCTGCGTATTATTTAGATCCATAACCTCTGAAACCCGGTCATCGGAATGTTGGAGTGTGTGAATGGACTGTGACATTCTCACATCTTTGATCTGATCTGATCCTCTGTGATCCGCGATCATTGATCTCCTTATCCGATCCCATCTGATATCTCTGATCCTATCCGATCCTCTTATCTGATCGGGATCTTATTGTCCTGGTACCAATCTTATTGTCTTGACATCCATCTTATTGTCTCTATTGTTTCTATTGTCTTGATAGCCATCTTATTGTGTTTATTGTTCTTATTGTTCTTATTGTTCTAGCTACTCTATTGTCCTCATAGGTATATAAGTAGAGTAGCATTGCCCTGGATCTTCAGTTCTTACTGTTGACTCCAGGCAAGTAGTTTCATCTCATGCAATCTAACAGAGTTCTTACTGTTGACTCCAGACCTCTGTGCTTGCCTGTTCAACATGGAAGACCCGAAGGCAGGGCAGGACGCAGTTGATATATCGGGAAGAGTCATCTTGGAAACAGTGTAACGATCCCCTACGTGGGTGGGGCAAGGTTAGAGAATCAGTGAATAAAGCCATGTCACTTACACGGGATCCACCCGCATTGCTTTTGTCCAAGAACCTATCCACTGCCATCCAATAATCCATGCCCGTCAGGCCACCGTACTTTCAGTTCGGGTCGGACTTTGCCCAGGGAGACTTGTCCTTTGGGCGTTACCCCAGCAGCAGCTGCACAGCAAACTCCACGTGTATACTCTGCCAATAGATTTGGACTCCTCGTCACACCCCCAGTCCAAGGTGTGGCAATGGGGCCACCAGCGGTATTGATGGTTGCACGGCGATTGTGTATGCCAGGACTGTTAATATAAGCCTTCTTGGTGCACTGTTGGTTCGGCTGACCACAAACTGGAAGACACCCGTGCTGGATCACGCAGTGCTACCATATAGTCCATGAGAAACACATAACCTGCATACCGAGTCCCCTAGAAGCTGGCCCAGATTGATGGACAATCACATCCATACCGAGTAACAACAATTTTAGTGGGAATGGGACTCGCTCAGTCCCACTCCTGTGCTAGCCGAGTGCATCAGCAATCCCTGGGTCGGCTATGTACCTCTACGTAGTCCTACGTATTTCTGTAGGGACCGTATTTGCCGTATGAAGGTCCCCCCTTGCGTAGACGTACATATTTGATGGCCGCTGTACGTATTCACACGTATTTCGGCCCGGTCTATGTAGTGCCCGTATTTCACCATATTTGAGCCCGTATTTGCTGTATTTGCCTGTATTCACTGTATTTGCCTGTATTTCATGTAGACCTCACAATCGCTTGCAAAACGCTTCCAGTATCCCAAAATAACCACAAAATCAACAGGGCACCGTAGAATTTGAAAACCATGATATTGAAGCTACTACTGCAACAGGGGCTCGACTACCTAACAAAACAGGAAGCTGACCTGAAAGAATGTGCACACCTGGTTGGAAATCATGAAACAAGCCAAGTCTACATGCAACACGACACCGTCAGCCTAGGAACAGAGACGAAGGGAACCACACATACCTTGGATGACTATGTCAAAGTCATGAGGTGCCGGTGTTCAAAGGATTTCTGCGCCAATAATCAGTTGAAGTTCATAATGAGAAGCCACAGAACACACCACCTAGAAACACAACTCACCACCCCCCGCACATGATGCCGACCATATCGTCCTATACACAGAATTCATCAGCACCGTTAAACAACAAAAAGAACGGCAACGAACCTTCCTCGCCCCCCACACCCCCCTCACCCACGCGATGGGCGGGCGTGGGTTTTCGGGGTCGGTGAACTGTGCGGGATCAAAGAATAAATGTTAGCTTGGAATCAACTGCTAAATCAGAAAGAAACGAAAATGTACATCATGCAATGGCCTCACGAGATCATACAGATCCTCGTAGTATATCCCCAGCTTGCCGCGCAGGTGGTGCTTCAGCGGCACTGTGAACCTGGTATGCACCTCACCCCCCACAGCACACCGTCCTCCACCGTGGGGTTCGGCACAGGGAGCAAGGCTGGTGGATCGAGGTCTCAGAGGCGTGGCTGCCGGCGAGCGTGGAAGAAGGCCATTTCGTCGCGTGTGTGCTGACTTTGAGAGTGGAGGTTGAGGTAGTACTTGCAGTCGCCGAGGAATCCAAGGTCGAGGTGGACATGCCCGAACACGAAGTCGAGGTGGAGACGCCTGAGCTCGAGGCCAGCGGTGGAGTCGGAGCAGCAGCTCCCAGAGGTGGGGGAACTGCCGATGTGATCGTCGGGCGCGAGTTCTCAGGGTCGGTGAACTGTGAGATGGGGAAAAATAAGCGAGTGAGTGAATACAGCCACGAGTCAGAAAATGAGAATAAATGATCGAAATGAAAGGGAGATGACCACAGCCATCAGTCCCGAGCCGCAGGCGAAGCTGTGCACACAATGCGGCACCCCGAACCTGAGGTGGCAACCACAGGGCGGCTGCCGTGTACGACGAGTGGCAGGCAGCGAGTGCAAGCGACGACATAAGCCCACAATCCCGGGCCACGAGCACATGGTGCTGCTCCCGAGCACCCCCAAGCCGCCTGATCCACCCGATCCACACCTTGACGTGCCGTGCACTGTAGGCACATCCTACTGCCCCTCGTAAATCGTACCCGGTTCTCATTTTGTGCAGGCTACAACCACGCACTCCACACACCCGCATTCACACGTACCACCCGACATGGGCATCTACCACGCACGCTGCCACCCCATCTGCCTCGCCTCAGCCGCCGGCAGTGCGCCTGCCCCGCCCCATGCGCTGAAACAAAAGGCAGCAATGGAAACGAAAGGAGCAAAGGAATGAAAAACTAAGAACAAAAGAAAGAAAACAACAGGAAAGAAAAGCAAAGAAAAGAACGAAACAAGAACACTCATCATGCAACGGCCGGACGAGATTGTACAGATCCTCATAATAAACCCCCAGCTCGCCGCGCAGGTGGTGCTTCAGCACAACGGCGAATCTGTGTGTCAGAATTAATATTGAGAAAGCGGAATGGAAGGGAAATAAGCGGCAAGAAAGAAGAAAGTAGCTGCAAAGTAAAAGTCAAAGGGGAAGGACAGAAGCATCCCCTGCCCAAAAAAAGTTGAGGAGAGGAGGCAAATGAGCGGGAAAGGCCAGCCCCCACTCGCGAACGTGATATAACCAAAAGCCAAACACTCATGCGTCCACCAAATCGAGCGCCATCCCTTTCTCCGCTGTGACATTGCCCATCTCCTGTGGGGTCTGCACATTACTCGCACCGCACCAGGCATGGTGAGGCGTGGGGGGACGTGGTACCAGATGAGGCGGGCCATGGTGCGGGTGTTGCGGATGACATTGGTCCAGGCGGTGCGGCCCATCCAGTAGCAGTTGTAGCCACTCATCACGCGGTAGGAGATGACGAAGCCGTCCACTTCAGAGACCTTGGGGATGATGAACGGTGGAGAAGGACAAGGGATGTGAAAGAGAGGTGGGCCAAATATTTGGCCATGGTTCGTCTTTATGCACATGTGTGGCATGCACATATTCACAAACAGGATTTATCCTGTTATGTGCCTATTTGGGGGGAGTCTGAGGGGGGAGGACCGAGAATGTCCGCCTTTGTCGGCACATGACTTGCATTTATTACCATTTGGAGCTATGAACCAGATAAAATACAGCAAAGTAACACTGCTTCAGCTCCAGCCATGCCACGGCTGTTTGAAGCTTCATATCCACATCCTCTAAAATCATGTAAATAATATAGGGGATGTAAGAAAGAATATGGAAGCTTTCTATGTACTCAGAATTTCAAAACAAGCTTGGTACTTCTCGGGACTCAGATAACATGGTGTGGTCTGCCATCCACCACCAAGTCGGCATTGTTTAGCTTGTCTATGACACTCCTGCCCCTTACCTTCTGTGCTTGGGCTCCTGGAGTACTCAAGGCACCACTCCGCTCTTCTTTTGCGCTTTCGGCCATGGGATTCAGGGGAAACTAACCAGCAGACCAATTAGGAACCCTCCGCCCAAAATTGTTGTGGGCAGACCAAAATTGGGCTCCAATGTGCATTGTTGACTACCCTTCTCAGATTCCATCGCTAACTACTTATCCAAAACTGGCCATCCTCAGCTCAGTTTTATCCACTTTTCTCTGGTTCTTGACTTGGCCAGTGGCTGGAGTGGTGATATGTGGCTTGGTGAGCTGGAACAAGGCTGGAAATATTATCCTGGGTTGGTACATGCATGTGCCCACTTTCAATGATATCCTGTCTCTGAGAATCTATTTTCTTTCCACAAATGATGGTGTCCATGGCACAAGGAAGGGTGAAGTGAGGAAGAGTGCAGATGCAGAAGAAGGAGGGATGTTCTCAGGCACAACAAACCCCATGGTGAGTTGTAACTTGTGGCATGATGGGTGTCGTCAGGCTGCTGCCGGATTCTCATCCAATGACAATGCCAAGCAGCTGCAGCAGTCCCAAGGAGACATTCAAAGTGTTGCCAGCAGCTCAAGTCCATCTTTGCAGTCATACCACCTGCCACTGCTCCTTCCTCTGAGCACTCTGTACACATTCTCTGATATTGGGACACCTCCACCGATGTACTTTCCTACAACCATCACCTGCCTCCGTTTCCTCAATCTTACGGAAATCCTCCTCAATTTGATTACTATTGTGTTCACATCCGTACAACCCTTCCCTGTCTTGTTTTTAGTTACACCTTATGCTTCTCGACAGTCTTTATGCTCCTTCACGCTATTTGCACTACCTCTTCCCACGACATCTGTGACATCTTACACCATCTACATTAGATTTAATAAGTCTAGTAGTACTATGGTTTTATATTAGTTTATACTACCTACAGCATAATAAATCTCATCCATTTTGTGGATTCTTTAAAGCTTCCTTGTTCTTCAATCTGAATTGCTGAATGTTCGGCAGTCCGGCAACGATGACAACATTTTTGCAAAGATGGGTAAAAGTATCAAATAAATGTACCTCTCACCGGCATCTTCACAGCTCCCTCTATGGGCCACAAATAAACCTCAAAATATTCAGACAAGGAAATCACACCTATGGCTTGAGTTGGTAAAAATTTAAGAACAATCTGAGCCCAAATGCTTAAACAATGATTTTCTCAAAATCTTTTTGCAAAGGTGGGGCAATGATAGTAACCGCTGCACCAA
The DNA here is from genome assembly GCA_029378375.1 of Mycena olivaceomarginata. Classification (NCBI taxonomy): domain Eukaryota; kingdom Fungi; phylum Basidiomycota; class Agaricomycetes; order Agaricales; family Mycenaceae; genus Mycena; species Mycena olivaceomarginata. The sequence goes on along the minus strand of JARKIC010000800.1, from coordinate 52,014 downwards.
TGTTGACAGCATCAAGCTTCGAGTCGTGTAAACGTTGGACAGACAACTTTGTTACTATTTCTGCGTGTCCTCAAAAATGTTGCAAAGTCTACGAAACCATACAGTCTTGTGTGAATGACATGGATATAGGTCTGTTACAGTTTCTTGTGAGAATTATCGTGTGGTATTCTCTCTGTATTTCTCACTCCTGGATCCTCAAATACATACTGTGCACCTGGGCAATGACATCGAACCTAATGGGTGACATCAAAACCGCCAGCAAAGAAAAAGAATAAAATGAACTGTTCAGAAACCTCACATTCACCCACACTACCCAGTTCTCATTATTCACAGCTTCAAGAAGGATGTTGAGCATTGAACTTCATGGGGCTTGATACACATTGAGGCAGCACTAAGGAAAACAATGTGGATAAAAGAGGTATGAAAGATGGGGTTCATACACCATCCCACTACGAGGCCCAGAGACTGCTTGGAGCAATTTTCAACAACAACAGGAAGGAGCAAGGAAGAGGCAACCATCTACATGCTGACAACATGGTTAAACATCACATACACATCCAAGTCGTTCAGAAATTGGAATGTACTGAGGATCAGAGAACTTCTGACAGCTCCTCAGGGCTCCTTGTGAACATTAAATAAACATACCCACATCTGTGAATGTTCAAAACTATTGTAAACATTCAAAACTATCATCAACGTTCAAAGCCATCATAAATGTTATACTATATTGTTAACAATTTTCACGGCAAATCCAGTGGATAAATCCTCTATACACTAGACATTCTCATAATTTCAACTGTTAATCATCCTGTTTGTGACCCGCCGCTTGCCAGCTCTCTTACCATCATGCTCACCAAGCATTTGGATTTGGTGTACCGCCACTGTGTGACTTGTGAGCTCCTCACCAGTTCTTACCACTGTTACCAGGTCAGAAAGCGTTCTGGCCGAGCACGTGCTGCCGCTCTGCACATCGTCTTGCAACGCACCAGGCGCACATTGACACATGCCCTCCCCATCCTGCCTTCGTCCTCTGCCCCTTGATTTTGAATGCCTCACCAACTCTCGACCCTGAAAATGTTCACTTCCCGACCCGAGCTCAGCTTTTCGACCGCACGCGCTGCGCGACTTGCCATACATGCAGCCACACTTTGTACGACAATCCTCGACTCCGGCTCCGTCCCTGCATCCGCCTCAAGCCCGGACCTACGATTGCACATGCAGGACGCCCGTGCCGGCCTCAGCCATCTTCATCTATTCTCCTCCCTCGCTCCCTCACTCTCTCCCTCATTTGTTCGCTACCCTTTCTTACTCCCCCTCCCCCCCCCCCACTCGTCCCTTTCCTGCGGTGTAGCCGCTTCGGACGCGCTGATCTCGACAGTGATGGCTCTCTGGCATTGGCTCATTCAAAGTCCAGCATCGACTCCACCTCTCCTGCCCTGCACATCCGACCCTTTTCCGGCGCGCTCCGCACCTCCACACACCACCCCCCCTGCTTTTCTCCCTGTTCCCATCTTCCCTCCAGCTACGTCACGGATACTCTTTGATTTTTATACTGTTGGCCAGTACATTGCATGAATGAATACAATGTTCTTACCTCACTTGCTGGCTGATGGAACGAGTCGACGGTATTGGATTCAATTACCCTTGGACAGTTTCAATAAATTAACTCACAACCCTGTCGAGAGCATGAGGTGAAGAAGCCCCAGGAGCTTTGCTTAATCATTCCTGGTTGAGACCATAATCCTGTATTAAATCCGGGATGAATTAATCTGCAGCGACGGATTAAACAGGCTTTGAACAGATTAAACAGTTTTTGAATGGGATCAAAAGAAAATAAGAACAGCACACCCGGTGTTCGAACACACAACCTCCTTGTGATGGGAGATTTTTTAAAGCCATAGAATAACCAGTTGTGCCAAATGGGAGATATCAGTGGATCAAATACAGTGTCTATGTCACATCAAGAAGATGACTACTATTTCTGTTTAGAAGTAGACCTCAGAGGCCTATTTAATGTTGAAGAATGTGTTCAAGTATTAATCCATCAATATTAATCCATGAAACATTGAGCATTGATCCTTGTTTAAGTTATAGGTTGAGCAGTTAGCTAGCTTAATAAATCCAAGGTGTTCATTATGTATAAGGCAATTTGATTATGTCAGTGTTTTTCCTGGTGTGTTTATGCAAAGTGATGACCTACACTTGACGTTTTTGATCACTTTGTTAAAGGCACCATGGTGTAGTGGTTATGGTCTCTGTTTAGCATTTGATGCTCTGAGTTTGAATCTGGCTGGAGGCATTTTTTGCCTTATGTCCCGAAACAGCCCATCCACGGATTAATTCATCCCGGATTTAATCCAGGATTATGGTCTCAACCGGAAATGATTAAACAAAACACTGTAAGGTGTACCTGCGTTTAGGTTTGATTGTTTGCTCCGCGGTCCGTTACCTCCCTTACCGTTTTATTCAATAATTCTTACTGACCAGTTTGTCAGCCATATCCTCATCTACTCTGCCCATTGCATCTGAACTTCGAGCACGCCGTTGTGATAGCCGTTCGAGGAGATTTGGCTCCACGGCGGTCCGCTACCCCATCTAACATCAATCCTCAAGCCCAAACTAGGCTCAAAGCTTTCCCCATGTGGGAACGGTACGCGTCCTGATATCCCATTCGGATGTTTCTGTTTCAACTCTCATGTCCTCCCGCTCCCCCTCTGACCGCCTGCACTGTGTCCGACCTTCGGGAATGCCGTGTATATCATGGCTTGAGCAAGTAAGTCTGTTCCTCCACCTACGACGTACTATTACTTCAAAACTCAAGCTGAAACTATTCCCAAATTTATGGCAGTACATTTGACGCGTGGAATCGCGCGCGTGTGGTAAGTAGTCACGATTCTATTGAATACCCCTTGCTAATACAATCTTGTCTTTGAAACGTCCAGGTACGTCTGTATTTTTTTTGTGATGCTTCCATTTCCTTTGAACTGACTCAAAGATAGTTCAGTTATCAATGCTACACCCTCGGGCAGGCTACACCTAAAGTATGTTTCGAATCGATAACCGCTTCTTTCTCATTCCTTCGTCTCGTCGAGCTGACTCCCGCTCAGTTCATTTTCCCTCACCTCAGAATCCGTCTCTATTTACCTTCGACACTCGGGGTACAGCTTCACCTTCAACCTACAATTCAGTTCAGGTGTGTCTCAGTTGATCATGTACTTGCCTTGTTTGAGCACCGTAGCTTGAACTTAGCGAACTGACCCATCATCAAGCCATGTCCCTCGAGGTGAGCCTTCACCTCATTCAAATTTTCCATCCGACTGACGTGCTTTTGATACAGATCCGTCAACATTGAACTTCGCCGAAGCACCCTCTTGTGCGATGCACTGGCGACGAGCAGTGACCTCGAAATGTTGGCTGTTCTTCAGGTATGTGTTCCGTTCTCTCATATTTAGCGGGTTGCTGATTGGATCTGTCATAGGTTGGACGTGAAGAAATGCCCGAGGCACTCAAGACACTGCAGCGCGCCCTTGAGCGCGTAGGCGTTGTCACAACACCTCCTGTGCCGCTCAATGCTCCCACTTGAGGCCCATTCCAGCCTGCGCCGCCAGCATATACTGCACATGGAGGGGTGAGAGGGAATCACCGCTGGTCTGTGTGTCAACTTCACCGCCAAGCTGGACAAGGTACAGGACGTTCAGGATTTCCTCAAGGTGTGTCCCTTTCCGTCTCATACCGCCTCTGCTTCGTGGGCTCCTTTGTTAATCTAAACCATATTTTGTAGGGCACCCTCACCCTCGTCGAAGCCGAGCCAGACACGCCGTTCTGGTACGTTGTGGAGTTCCCCGGCACCTGTGTATTCTCCATCGTCGATTTCTTCGCGGCCGACAAGGGGTGGGAGGAGCATCTAAATGGCAAGGTCGCCGCGGCGCTCTTCGCGTTGGTGGACAAGCTGCCCGCGAGCCAGCCCGACATCGTCAAGTTTGATGTGCTCTCGGCAGATGTCAAGTCCAAGTCGGGCGCAGATGGGCGACTCCGGGATGAAGAACGAATCCTCAACGGCGGACCAGTCTGGCATGAAGGATGATTCTGGGATGAACGAGGACTCCGGGATGCAGACATCCGCGGTCAGCGGTGGTGAGCATTTCTCCACAAGCATCCTTATCTATACCCATATGTTGTTGCAGTATCCCTCGCGCTCCTCGTGCCTGCCATCGCCAAAGGCGATCAAGTTAACGCCACTCCAAAATTCCTCGAAGGCGCCATCCCTCCCATCCAGGCCAAGCCCGGGACGATCCAGTGGTACGGCGTCAAACTCACCGATGCCGACTCCACCCCTCCTCCCCTGCACCCGTGCTCGCGTGCCGCCGCTTCATGTGCGACACGAGGTGGTGGTACGTGGACTTGTGCAGCAAGGGCGTGGGCGACGGGAGGGCAGGACACTGCATGGTGCGTTGGTGTTGGCGCCGGCACTGGGAGACGTGCCCTCCCCGCCCTTGCCAGTGTTGTGCAAAAGCGGCAGCTCCGCCTTGCTCTTGCTCCACGAGTGCGCCGTCAGCGGCCTCACGGGCCACTCCGGTGTCTCAAATCTCTGCACGAGATGATTTGTATCCTATTGTATAGGCCCCTGCACCCTGTGCCTGCCCTTCGTTTATCGTTTAGCATCCCGTTCTCCTTGATCGTGCCACCGTCTTTCTCGGGTCCCGAGTTTATATTGCATTATTGTCTGTACGGCTAGTTAGTTATCTTCAAACTATTATATTGAATCAATTTTTTTGGCAATAGCGTGCAGAACTAATTGACTCAGAGGATGTATTTTGTCTGCCTGGGCAACACCTGCCCAGCCGTCAAATCAGTGAGGTCAGACTACACAGAACTACACAGAACTACACAGTTGGCCCCCAAATACAGCGAGGTACATATAAAAGCCCAAATACGGGCAACTACGGAGATGAGGCTGAAATACGGGCAACTACACAGATTGATCTCAAATACGGTTCACTACGTAAGCACCCTGGAAATACACAGCTCTACGTAACTCTACGTAAGAAGCCTTCCAAATACAGCAAATACAGGCGAATACGGTAAATACGGCAAAAACCAGGGTTTGCTGATGCCTGTGTTAGTGTGACTGAGTGCACTTCTATGTGCGACTGATCGCAAATAGATCATTAGTGGGACTGATCTCCCATCAATAGCTTTTCTAATGGCCTGTCTGCCATCTGTTGAACCAGGGAATAGCTGTGATGGGACGGTCGGGTCGGGTCGGGTCAGGCCACCCAACCCGACCCTGGGTGTTATCGCGTGCAAGGCCTAGGCCTGGACACGCGAGCCATGCTAATTCAATACTGTCTCTGCCTGCCAGTAGCCGGGCGGTAAGCTAGGGCCTGCACGTGTCGCTCTTGTTTCCCCCCAATTGTGTCTTCCTGTATAGTTACTGCAGGTTTTCATCGGCACAGCAGAGCCCACTATTTTTGAAAAGCGGGTAATTCATTGAACAATCTCAAATACAGTCCACTATGTAGAGCATCCTGAAATACGGACAGATACACAGCTCTACGTAAAGAGCCTTCCAAATACAGCAAATACCGGTTTGCTGATGCCGAGTCGAACAGGACTTTCTTCATGCAACTGTCACAAAGTTGACACGCGCGTTCCTCGGATGAAGACGCACACCGCGTGCTACAGGTCTTGCCTGCTATATTTTGTATGTACCTGATTAGTAAGTAGGTCGGGAAGGAAAAGAAAGGCAGAAAGTGTTGTGTTGTGTGGGAAAAAGATTGACAAACCTTTTCCATAACCTGACCCCGAGTTGAACGGGGACCTTCTTCATGATCGCTATATCAAGCTGGCGCATTCATCGGATGAAGACGCACGCCGCATGCTACAGGTCTTGCCTGCAAAATTTGGTACCCTGATTACAGTAAACAGGTCGAGAAGGAAAAGGAAAAGGAAAAGAAAGGCAGAAAGTGTTGTGTTGCGTGGGGGGGAAAAATCGATACAAACAGCATTCAGGACCTGACCCCGAGTCGAACGGGGACCTTCTTCGTCATTAAATCTGATTTCCACCGTCACGAATAGCAGATGAAGACGCACACCGCGTGCTACAGGTCTTTCCTGCTCTAGTTTTCACCTTGAGTAAGCACGGAGGGAAAATAAAGGTATGTGAAAAAACGATAAAACGAAACTTCCTTCACCATGACCCGACTCCGAGTCGAACGGAGACCTCGTTCAACTTTCGCTGACTCGATCCTTTCGCGTATATCAGATGAAGATACACGCCGCGTGTTATCAGGTCGTTCCGGCTTTTGTTTAAATTTGTACATTGAGTAAGTACGGACTCGGAGGCGAAAGAATTCGAAGGGGGGAAAGTGGTGCGCAAAAAAAGGATGATCCAACCTGCGAATGACCCGACCCCGAGTCGAACGGGGACCTCCTTCATTCAATTGTGACCTCTATTGGCGATAGCTGATGAAGACGCACGCCGCGTGCTACAGGTCTGCATGGGTTCGGGCGTCGGCGCGTCGGCATGCACATGTACAGTATGGGAAATGCAACGGAGAATCAATATTCCGTCGCGCAGATGTAAGTAAGGTGCCAGTCCAGAGATCGGCAGATGTTGATGGGGAAGATGAAGACAATGGGTGTTGTCGACTGTACTTGGGCAGCGTACACCAGACAGCGGAGGAAGCGATGAGAGCACAGGTGTCACTGTCGTCTCGTCTGGCGGCCTGGGCATGGGGTCGTGCATATGCATGCTAGATGTTTGCCCGCAGTGTGGGTGCGCGAAGGCGAGACTCGCGTGACGCGGCACGGGTCTCATTCTCAGGTCCCTGGGAACAGGAACAGTGAACACGGGACACACACACAGAGAAGGCTCGCGGGACCTAAACGAAGACAGTGTGCGGACTCTGAACCACCGAGAAAGGTTGCGGGAAGCAGGAGTCGCGTGGTCGTTGGCCATAGGATAGGCTGAACCTTTGACTCGAGCGCCCATTGACACGGAAGACAGAAGGCAGAAGGCAGAAGGCAGCCAGCACTTAGGCTATGCTGTCCATGTGCAACCAACGTATGTACATACACCATGGCCAGAGGAAGCGATGAGACCGCAGGTGGCGTCTGGCGGCTGGCCATGGCGAGCCTAGGTGGTGGAGACTGAGTGGAGCAAAGGAAGAAGGAAGAGAGATGGTTGCCAGCAGTGTGGGTGCGCGAAAGTGAGGGCCGCGTGTAACTAGGTGTCAGCGCCCGTATGCTCAGGATCGCACACGACGCTGAAATTCAGCGAGGTGACTTGCGGGTGGCCCCGAACGGTGTGTTAGCGGTATAATTCTACATTACTTCATACTTACATTCATTCCATTCCGTCATCCCTACGTTATCACTTTCGTTATTCCAAGCTTTTGCTAGCACAGCCTCAGTTACTTTTCTTTAGCTCCGTAACTGAGGCGTGCGTACCCATATTAATCTGACCTACTTACCTTACTAATTATCCTGTAGACTACGCTAACAGGTATATTATTAACAGAGTTACTTTTCTTTAGCTCCGTAACTGAGGCACTACGCTAACAGGTTTTGGCACCCCGACCGGAATGGCATCAGAATTCGGACTGTCCAGCGCGACAGGAAAACACGCCACCCCGAAGCTAGCTCAAGGGGGAGCAAACTTCGTCTCCTACAAGGAGAAGATGACCGAATTTCTGACTGGCCAACCGGGCTTCCGCAAGCACTTGATGGGTCGTGTAAAACCGCCCACCAAGCCTGCCGACCTCAAGGAGGACACCACGAAGGCCGAGAAGGATGCGTACGAGACAGCTATGGAAGCGCACGAGGACGAGATGGATGAGTACCTGCAGAAGCAAGCAGCTATTGCAAGCATACTCACCAATTCTTGGCCCAACGACGTCCACCAACAGCTCCTCGGTATCCGCCCCGTCCATAAACTCTGGTCGTCGCTCTGCGCGCTCTATGAGAACAAGAGTGTCCTCGGTATGGTCGACATTCTCGTCGATCTTCTTCGCATTGAGTGCACCGGCGACGAGGACGAAGATGTGCTCGCCGTCATCGACCGCTTCATCAAGAAGCGAAATGAGTACATCAGCGCCGGCGGACAGCTCCCCGACGACGTCTACGCCGCGTTCCTCATCAAGGCCATGCCTTCTTCATACCGCTCCACTATCCTTACCACCGTTACCACAGCGGCGACAATGGGCGCTCCACTCAACTTTGACGTAGTGCGCGCCCAGCTCAAGGAGGCGATCCAGTTAGATGTTGCGCAGGCGAACCGGAAGCGCGAGGAGGCGAAGGCCATGGCAGCCAAGTTCGAGCGCCACAAGCAGCAGCAGCAGAAACAGCAGCTGCAGCAGCCGAAAAAGAAGAGATGTGCCAATTGCTCATATACTGGCCACACCAAGGAGGAGTGCCGGAAACCGGGCGGCGACATGGAAGGTGTCCCGCTTCCGAAGAAGGACAAGGGATCCGCGAAGGGGAAAGGCAAGGCAGCGGCAGCGGAGGAGAAGTCATCCAATGCAAGCGAACACCACGCATATGTCGCCGCAGCCATCCCCGACAGAGCACTTCGCGCATCTGGCGGGAAATCCATCCGTCTCCTCGACACCGGTGCCTCCCAGCACTACGACGGAAGCGCAGCGAATTTCGTCGACATGCGGCCATGCGAGCCGTATCGCATCGAGACCGCATCCGGAATCGAATACGCCACGCAGATTGGTACGGTCGAGTTTGCGTGCAACGATGGCGACGTCGAGAAGACGTTCACGCTCTCGAACACCTACTACCTCGAGTCATGCACCACTGGCCTCATCTCCCTCACCCTGTTTACGGAAACACGGTCTTGTATTCAGCAATGCTGAAGCTGGATACTGGTGTACTCACCGACTCCAAGACTGGAAAGGTTGTACTGCGCGTCTACCCGATGACCACCTGGCGCCCAGAGCACGCCAAGGCAGCATCCTGCGCACGCAAAGTCCGCGCGCAAAACCCTCACGCGTAAAGAAGCACATGAGCGACTCGGCCACATCGCGCACAGCACCATCGAAACGATGGCGCGCAATGGCTCAGCGCTCGGCTTCGAGGTCGACCTCAGCACGCCAATCGTGCAGTGCGAGGTATGCATCCTGAGCCAAGATGAAAGGGATCCGGATTTCTAAAAAGCACCGCTGATCCGCGCTCAAAGCGCCCAGGCGAATTCGTCTCGGGAGACCTCTGGGGACCGGCGCGAACCACAGCACGCGGGGGATACAATTATTATGGCACCTTCCTTGACGACAATTCCGACCTCGCGTACGTCTACCTTCAGAAAGGCAAGACAGAGGCGGAGACGCTCGGGCACTACAGCGACTTCGAAGCGTCGATGAAGACGCAGCACGGCGTCGACGTCAAGGTACTCGGAACCGACCGTGGAAAGGAGTACACAGACGGCGCCTTTGACAAGCACCTTGCATCGAAGGGAACGAAACACCAGCTCACCCCGCACGACACCCCACAGCTCAACGGCGCCGCCGAACGCCTCAACGGCACCATCGCCGGGCAAATGCGCGCCCTCCTACTTGCGAGTGGGCTCCCCAAGTCGTTCTGGGGGCCTCGCCGTCATGTATGTCGTCTGGCTTCGCAACCGCACGCCGACAAAGAAGACCGCACCGAAATCACCGTACGAAGTCCTGACGGGCGAGAAGCCCGACCTGAGTCGCGCACGGAAATTCGGGTGCCGCATCTGGGTTCGCGTACGCGGCGGGTCGAAGCTCGACGAACGCGGAGTCGAGGCGAAGTGGGTCGGACCCAGCGTGGAGACGCCCGACGGCCACAAAATTTACCGGCCATCGAAGGGCACAGTAACCGTCGAGCGGGACGTTCGTTTCGACGACGAAACGACGTTCGCGGGGGAGAAGGACGAGGGGGAGATCCCCGTCCCGGGCAGCGATGAGAAAGGGGAAAAACCAGCGCAGCAGCGAAGCGCACGTACCTCCGAGCCCAATACCTCCACCCCAACACCTCCTGCATCGAACGAACGCACTGCGTCACAGGGGGAACTCCCGGATTCGCCCACTACTCACCCAACAACTCCACCCCACGAAAATTCGACTTTCCGCGCAGAAGACATCGCCCCCGACGTACCGGACGCGGTGGACACGTCAGACGCCGCAAGCGATGTGGGGGAGGAGCCTAGTCGTCGTTTTCGCAAGCCGTCGGCGTACATTCGTCGTTTACAAGCCGGAGAGGGCGTAACGAGTGGCGGAGGTGGAAATTCCCGCATGTACACCCGGGGTCTTCAAGTCCCGAATGACGACGCGAACTCTCGCGCATCGATCGCGTACGCAGCCGCCATTCGTCCCGCGTTCATTCAGACAAGCCCAGAAGAGCGAAATTTGGCCAGAGTGGGACGCTGCAATGAAGCAGGAAGTAAGTGGCTTGGCAAGTCACAACACTTACAGCATCGTGACACGCAACGAAACGCGTGCCGCTCCCATTCTGCCGCTCAAGTGGGTATTCGCAAACAAGACGGATGAGACCGGGGAGGTCAAGCAGCACAAAGCGCGCATCTGCGTCCGCGGGGATCTTCAAGACTCGCTCGGTTTTCAAGTCGAAACTTTTGCTCCAGTGCTCAAACCCACCTCGCGCAATATTCTACTCGCCGTCGCAGCGCACCACAGTTGGCACGTTCGGCAATGCGATTTCAAGGGCGCCTACCTCAACGGTGTCCTTCCGAGCCCATCTACGTCTAGCAGCCCGAGGGGTTTGACTCGCCAGAGGCTCCCCGTGCCACGCACGTCTGGAAACTTCACAAAGCTCTTTACGGGCTGAAGGAAGCCGGGCGCATCTGGTACGACACGGTCAGCAAGTACCTTGTTGACGAGCTCGGCTTTACGCGCAGTGAAGCCGACCATGCAGTCTTTTACCGTAAAACGGAGACTGAACGTACTTTTATAGGGATCTACGTCGACGACCCCATTACCACGGGCGACAACCTCGATGCCCTCGTCAAGCTCGAGGCGGATCTCAATAATAAATTTCCACTCAAAATTAATGGCGACGCGACTCATTATTTGGGTTTAGCCATCCAGCAGGATCGTGTTGCCGGCACCATTGCACTCTCTCAAGCGTCGTACATCCGCGACCTTGTGGCCCTTACGGGTCAAGAGAATGCGAAAGCAGCACCGTCCCCACTCGCACCTGGCGCACGTCTCGGTCGCGAATTCTGTCCAACCACCGACGAGGAAAAAGACGACATGCGAAATGTTCCGTATCGCACCATTGTTGGTTCCCTCCTGTGGCTCGCGGACCGCACGCGTCTGGACATCGCTTATGCAGTGGGAGTCCTCTCCCAGTTCCTATCGAACCCGGGACGCGTCCACTGGGAAGCAGCCAAGCACGTCGTCCGCTATCTCAAGGGCACAATTGATGTGTGGCTGGTTTACGGTCGCTCAAGGACAGGCCTTTTGGGTTTCTCGGACTCCAGTTGGGGCTCTGAGGTGCTGAACTGGCGGTCGATGTCCGGCTACGCTTTCACCCTTTACGGTGGAGCAATCTGTTGGAGCGCGAAGAAGCAATCCGTGGTCGCGCTTTCGACGGCCGAGGCCGAGTACATTGCGATGACGCGTGCGACGAAGGAGGCGATTTGGATTCGCCAATATATGGGAGAGCTCTTTGGTGACTTCATCGACCCCACCGTTCTCTACGTCGATAATCAGTCTGCTATCGCAATGGCGAAGAACGACTCGTTCCACGCCCGCACGAAGCACATCGCTCTCCCTTACCATTTCGTTCGTCACGCCGTCGCCACCTCCATTGTTTCGCTCTCGTGGATCCCATCCGAAGCCAACCTCGCCGATCTATTCACCAAAGGTCTCGACTCGACCAAGACATCCCGTCTTTCACGTGGACTTGGGCTGACGGTCTGAGGGGGAGTGTTAGCGGTATAATTCTACATTACTTCATACTTACATTCATTCCATTCCAACGATCCGTCATCCCTACGTTATCACTTTCGTTATTCCAAGCTTTTGCTAGCACAGCCTCAGTTACTTTTCTTTAGCTCCGTAACTGAGGCGTGCGTACCCATATTAATCTGACCTACTTACCTTACTAATTATCCTGTAGACTACGCTAACAGGTATATTATTAACAGAGTTACTTTTCTTTAGCTCCGTAACTGAGGCACTACGCTAACACGGTGTTTAGGGGCGGAGCTGAGCACGCGTCGCGCTGCTCGACAGACGGCAGACAGTGACAGCGGGTCTTTCATATAAGGATTCGCGAGGCACCGAAGCAGCGCCATCGACATGGGAACTCGAACTTGAACTTAAGGGCAGGAACGGGCGAGCGCGGCAATCAGTGGATCAGCGTCGGCGCATGGTGGATAACGTTATCTCATCTAATCTTTTCTTCTCCTGCGTTTCATGTCGGTTTGGTCTAGGAGAATCTGGGTCTTATCTAGGGCCACAGGGCAAGGGTGTGCCGGGCCGAGAAGCCGAGACCTAGGGCAGGGAGGGTGGGTCGACCAGATGGCCGATAAAAAAAAAAATGACCTCTTATAATTTTGCCCAAAACTCATCTAGAGGACATCCAATTAAGCTATAAAACACCTCTGTGCTCCCTCGAGCTTGTACAAAGCCCGAATCAAGTCTAAACGAAGCTGCATCACCCAGATCCGACCCTTTAGGAAGTGTTCCGTCATCGAGTTGGCACTGCTTGGCAGCGGCAACTAGCAAATCATCGCTATTTTTGACCAAAGACATGGCTCATTCCGAGGTGACACTAATCGAGCTGCGGAGGGTCAGCCGGGCAAGAGGCGTCGCAGAGGGTGAGGAGACGGTATCGCTTACATTGCTATTGGAAATGTTGTGCCGATATTATTGAACCGTTTCCAGACATTCAAGTCGTCCAGAGCACAAGAGAACCCTTGAAGTCAACTTGGTACTAGTGATTTCGAGTTGCCGGAATAGTGTTATGGCTGAAAATGAGTGTTGAAGAGTCCCGTTCATGCCGAACCAAGAAGCGGATCAAAAATTACCTTATTTGGACGTCACGTGGTAGGGTGGTTCAGAGCAAGGGGTTGCTAATAAAAAAAACAGCCCTAGGTATTTTTTTTTCGTTTCAGAATCCCCTTGCCACAGGGCACCCGGAACACCGCACTAGCCAACGCCACCAGCCTAGCACTCTCGGTGGTCGGGCAGCGTCGAGCAGCACCCTCGGTGGTCCTACTGGACCCACACTCAAGAGCGCGAGCACATGCAACCATTCGGGAAGATCTATCGCCCGCGTGGGGCCTCTACTTTTTTCTAAAGATAACGATACATACGACATGATATATGCGAGCGATCCTCGCTCCGAGTCCCGTCTCGCCTGCTTCGTGCTTCGCGTCTCCCCTCTCGAAGCCTACGGTCCTTTGCGGTTCCTTCCTTAACTTGAACCGTCGACGTCGCCCACCATGTCCGTCAAATCCACCGGCAATGGCAACCCCAGCCCCGACCCCGAAAAGTTCCCCGCGGTGCGCCATTTCAGGGTGGATGGTGTGCTTGTCCTGGCGCGGCGCGGCGCGTGGTAGCTGTGCACGGATCCTCCGACGCGAGAGGATTTGCGGCGTTGTCTGCTTCTCCATCTCTACATTCTTCTCGTTCCATCCCTCATGCTGACCACCACCCCGCCCCCCAGCTGGCTCGCAGCAAACACCGTCCTCTCCACCCTCGGCATCGGCATCCTTGGCCCCGGCATCTTCTTCCTCGGCCTCGGCGGCAGCATGCTCACCGTCTTCTTCACCAATGTCGCGACGTGTGTGTTGCCCGCGTATATGTGAGTTTTTGCCTTTTTGCGTTGTTTGGGGGAGGGGGTTTTGGGGCGGGTGTGGGAGGGAGGTGGGAGGTGGGAGGTGGCAGGTGGCAGGTGGCAGGTGGGGAGTGGGGGAGTGGGAGGGCAGGAAGGGGTGGGACGCGACACGTCCGTTCCCATTCCCTTGTTTTACCTTCCTCCTTCCTGCTCGTAGCCCACCCCGTCTCCTCCTTGTCCGCTCCCCCCTCCCCTCTCCCCCCCTTCGTTTCCTCTCCCACCTCCCCTCCTCCGCTCCCTTCCCCCGCTCCCTTCCCTCGTCCGCTGCTCCCCGTCCCTCGTCCCCCATCCTCCCTGTCCCCCATACTCCCGGGGGACCCCGCCACATTCCCGCTTCCACCCTGACACTAATCCTAATACTAACCCCCCCCCTCCCCCTCCTTAGGGCGACCTTCGGCCCCAAGCTCGGCCTCCGCCAGATGTCCTCCGCGCGCTTCTCGTGGGGGTGGCACGGCGCCAAGGTCGTCGCGCTGCTGAACTGCATCGCGTGTGTTGGGTGGAGGTGCGTTGCGTCTTACTGCTTCCGCGTTTCGCATTTCTTGGGCAGCGCGATGTCTCTCTCTCTCTCTCTCTTTCTCTCTTTGAAGAGGAGGAGGGGAGTTTGGGTGGACGGGCGACGACCACGACGGCCCTGGGGTTTTTGGTGTCGATGTGTGGGTGAGGTGTGCGGTGTGCAGTGTGCGGCGAGGCGACGACTTCGACGACGCGACAAGATGCGAATTGAGATGGGGCGCGTCGATGGCGCCGAGTTGTAGTGGGGCGGTGTGGAGAGAAGAAGGAGCTCTTCGCTCTGGGTGGATTTCCGCTGTACCTCCTGTTCCTATTCCATATCAGCGCGACGAGACGACGTCGCTGTTTGGCGGGCATGGGGAGCGGGCATGGGGAGTGGGGAGGGGACGAGACGAGACGCTCATGCTCGTACTCGGAGATGTGATGCATTCCATGCGATGAGGGAAGAGGAGAGGATGGATGCTCGAGCGAGGGCCGGATCGGGGCGGGCACGTCGTAGTGCCGTGGGTCGCGTGGCCTTGGGCTTGGGCTTGGGCTCGGGCTTAGGCTAGCGACACGGCGACCGGGTCTATTCAGACTCGGGCGGGCTTCATTTTTGGCTTCGGACTCGGGTCGGGTCGGGCGGACCTTACTTGCGCTCGGGCTCGAAGGTATTGCAACACAGGAGTAATGAGAGCTGCGGAGAACCTGGGAATGGGATCGCCTTTGAGATATGGTTGGTCGCTTTTGCCAGAACTGGGAAGCCAAGGAGGGGCCATAATACAGATTTTCGCCGTGACGCATCAGTACGGTCGATAATGTCTGGACATTACTTGAAAGAAGTTCCTTCAAAGGACAGCTGTCGCCTGGGAGTTTTCTTTGCGTTCAAGAAGCTCTAAGGACCTCTTCCTCGTGTCAGCGAGCCAATTATGAGACCGCTCGCGTTTTGTGTAGGGATGCCACATAACTTATGTGCGCGAATAGCTAGATTTCGCAAAGTGCAAGTATGTACTTTGGTCTCGTGCAGTGAGAGATCGGGTTTCAAGAGCGGATGGAAAAGCCTGACAAGCGGTGAGGATAAGGACCATCAGAGGCGTGAGCCACGTTCGATGGCGGTTCTGATGGGGTTCTGACTCACCGAGCAACGCGAGAGCGACGTCGAATGCTGGCTGATCATTATAGGATACTTACTTGTTCTTCATTCGTTTCTGATCTGTAACAGAGACTAGCTGATCTATACCAGGGCCGACTGGACAAAAGTCCGGTTGAAGTGAGTGGGCGCGCGTTGTAACGCAGTTAGCACGCGTTGAACGTCGTTTCGACGCGTTACAACTTCGTTTTCAACGGATGGAGCAACGCGTTGGAATCTTCGAATTCACAGAGTACGGTCCATCAGTCGTCTTTCACGTCTTTCGCATCTTGGACAAAGATGCGAAAGACGTGAAAGACGCGAAAGACGAAAATTTCCCGAAGACGATGCGTCTTCCCCAGCTAGGGTCCATTTGCTTGTCAAAGACGGCCGTCTTGACCAAGACGTCAAAGACGCCGAGTGTCTGGTTCTCAAAACACTCAAGATCTTTTAAAGATGATTTATTTCAAGGTATCTACACCAAACATACATGTATAGTGCGACGAGTGGACTATGAGCGGGTTGATGTCGCGTTGAATATTGGAGCACCCTGTGCGATGGGGCGTGGCATGGGTGATTCAGCGGTTGCACACAAGGCCTGGGCAGGCCGAGTCGTTAACGCCGAGGGAAATCGAGGTAAGTGTGAACACACCTTCCCGCGCAGCCGCCGACATGAGCTCGGTATACACATGTGCCCTCTCTGCCCTCCTCGGTTGATCGCTGAGCTTGCTGCGTGAGGATGCACCCGAAGTCCCTGTATGACACGGAAAGGCCCGATGGCGACAATCATGTGAATGGGATGCTTGTGATATGGCTTGCACTTGAGGATAGTTTCAGGGAGCTTGACTCGGAGGAAACAAGAGATGAATCCAGCTTGATCCGAGAGCTTGAGACAGTGAGACGAGACGAGTTCTTGAAACTTCAGAGAGAGGAAAAAGATTGCGGCCTTGAGGCCCGGTTGAAGGCAACTTGAAGGGTTCAACTTGAAGGGTTAGACCATGAGCTCTCCACCACTTGCTTTCAGTGGCGTTGTCTGAGCAGTCGAGGCCGAATCGAAGCGCGACAGAAAGACGGTGGTAAAGGCACAGATTGCCTATTTTGAGAACCTCGCGTGGGAGAGACTTCGTGTGCGGCCTCGGGGACGGAACTGGAGGAAGGGACAGAGGAAGGAGAGGGGAGAAGGACCATACGTCGTCACGCGTGTCAACGGGACCTTTGTCCAAAGACGGCCGTCATACTGTCATCATTGTTCCCATCAATATCTCGGTTACTTCGGGTATTTGACATTTGCCGTTACCTGTCGTCTTAAGCGAGCCACCAAGGATGAAGGCATACAAGTCCTTTGCCGTTGTCGGAGCCGGGACGATAGGATTACCTATCATCGGCGCTCTTGCTGCACAGAAGTGTCTCTGTTGTTCTACTTTCGCGACCAGGCTCGCCCCCGAAAACTGTGCCGTCTGGCGTCAAGGTCATCCAGGTCGACTATAACGACGCCACAGCGGTTGCTGCGGTGCTCACGCAGGCACAGAGTAGATGTCGTACTCTCCACCGTAAACATCGCGGGGACTTGGAAGCCAGACGGCTCTGGTGGACGCCGTAAAGCTGTCTGGAGCTCAGCTGTTCGTGCCCTCTGAATACGCGACACCGACCGATCATCAGCCACCGGGAACCGACAATCCACTCGGAGGTACTGGAACCAAGAATAGGATCGCAGGTACGGCCAAGATCACCCGGCTCGTGCCACTCAATGCCGACTGACGACTCGCAAGAATATGCCCGATCAGTTGGTGTGCCTTCGTTGAGGATTTTCGTGAGTGAACGACGAAAGGTCGCCCCAGATTACTTACATGATGAATTGTTGTTCCGCACAGACGGGGCCTTTCACTGAAGGTATTCCGCTGGCTTCTTGGGTTGGCTGAGCACGGCAAAATTATCGCCGTGGGCAAAGGCGAGGCGCCGGTGTCCTTCACCTGCCGTCCCCGACATTGCGGGTGCGCTTCTCGGTCCAGGCTCCGGCACGATTGACACTGACATGAATTAAAACTTCAGGGTTCGTGGCATACGTCTTGACGAGCCTTCCCCCCTCCGAGCTGCAGGACCGTATTTTTCGACTCGAAGGCGAACGAACAAGTCTGAACGATTTAGGTCCTGCAGCTCGGAACCGCGGTGGAGCATGTTGATCGCATCGAAGGCGATGAGTTGAAGACCGGGCTACTGAAACTCCTCGATAGTGGCGCTGGTAGTACCGGCTGGGACGAGGCGCACAAACGGGAGGGGTCCGGGAGCGATGCTGCGGGTAGCGCGAATGGACTTTGGCCAGGCCACAGCTGGAAGAGTATCAAGGAGGTACTTCAGCGCTGATTCGATGTACGATGATTTTGGTGCCAGGTTCTAATTTGCCAGATAAACAACTTCGAGAAAATTCCCTAAAGTACCGGGTCCATGCAGTGTCGATTACAGTGTCGTGTTTTGAGTCCATTGGAGTACCAAGGTGAATGAATCTGCTGGAATTATTGCAATTGGATGATGTGTTGAACCGTTGGTGAAGACGATGAAAATGCCACTTACCGGAAGTTCCCGAAAGTCGGAGCTGTGATACACCGCGACGATCTTATCCGATGCACAGCCCTCGATCGCACACAGCCTTAGGGCACCTTGAAAGGGCGCCAGAGCAGTGTTAACAACGTTCCTCATTCGTCATCAAGTCGCCTACATTGCAAGAAAAGTTGTAAACTGTGAGTCTCCTGCATTTACCAGCTATTCAGTCCGTGAACCTTTTTGTAGGTACATCCCATGCCAGAATTCATGCGGGTATCATTGGAGTCAGGGCAGGTTAGGGAAACCAAGGGTTTCTGTCTACGCCCCCCATCTCCGCGCACTTGGATCCACCGGGATTGGTACACCGACCCGTCACTCCCCGAGCCCTGGTCGACCGACTGGGAGGACTGGGAAGGCCTGCGCCTCTTTGAGCAGACTGTTGATGGGAAGCTGAAGATCGAAAAACTGTTCAAAGATGTCTTCGACGTCCCCGGCACCGTCGAGCCGCTGGCTTATGTGGTTGCACAGGGTCCGAGCTGTACCTGTTTAAAGCCGGTGGCCGCTATTATCTTTGGTCCGACGGCCGCCTCACCGTCCATCGTACGGAGTTTGCGTCGTCCAAAGATTTTTTGGATCATACGTTGCAAGAGGACGCGGACGATATGCCGGACGTAGACATCCCGATGCGCCCGGGAACCAATCTGAGATGGCTGTATCGCTCGTGATAATCCTTTTATCCTTCGCCTGTCCTCCTTCCGCCTCAGCTTTCATTGCTATTTCTGCTCCATCCTCTGTAGCTACCCGTTGCCGCCTTTTTTATTTACAGTCTTCGCCAGAATATCGTAATCTTACATTTACTGTCGGGGACTGGGTAGTTGACCACCCAGGGTGCAAATATAAGACTATGGATCACAGATTACACACAGCCAAGCTTGTGGAGGGAATGGGATTTTGACGATTGTTCATGCCCAATTTCAACTGTTTCTGGCTCAAATGTTGAATATGCTCTTATTCGTTCTTTATGGAGCGAGTTGCGAGCGGGAAAGGACATGTGTCGGTTCCTCTGAGTATCTGCTTCCAGTCTTGATTGCACTCGTTCCAAAGGAATTTCCATGCTTCAATTTAGACCGACTTATCTGTGCCAGTGCTGCATGCCTCATCACAAATAGAGGAAAGAACGTTGCGTTCCATTACAAGCCCTCCAGAAATACATGAACACAAAAAGAACGATTACACCACCGACGGATCCCCGTATTTATTCGACGTTGTCTCATCATCCTTCGATGCCAGTTCCTCATCGCGGTGTTGAATCGTAACTGTCTCCAGGCGCACCTGCACCTCGCTCCTCGTCCCCAAACGCCCGTTCCGCGTTCCGCTGAGCTCGAAGTTGTTTCCCGCGCTCTCGGCTCAGGCTGGTGTCGATACGCCCGCTGCTGTCGCCGTACGCACTGCCACGGCTCACGCGGATGATGATGTACGAGAACTAAAAGACGGTCGTAAGCGGGAGCGAAGGATAAGATTGGACAGCGAGCTTACCACGAGGCCCTGTAGTGCCGCCGAGATGCGCAGGTAAGTGTTTGATCCTAATCCTAGAACGAACACAAGTACTCACGATGGTGGGTGGGGTCTAGACAGGAAGTATATTGAGTGTGAGTTGAACGGCAGTAGGAAATCGAACTCACCATGTCAATGAGGATGTAGGTGACGTAGCTGTCCAGACTGTTAGCAACAAGCTGCGCTATGAGCAGTAGGGTGTAGACAGCCGCTGTTCAAGTTTGCGGTGTTAAGATACGTGTCTTTCCAGAAATAAAAACACAGAAGGCTGAACTAACCCGATTCAACGATAATCGTGATGATTCTTGAGGTGACATCGTCCGGGCGGCTGCTTCCGGACGTGACTCCGGCGACGTTCCGGCGCACGGTGAAAATTTTGAAAGAGATGAGGCCTACAGTGTGTAAGAAACGGAGGACATAGTTAATTCAGGATGGAGGGCACCGGTGCAGAGGACATTGGTAAAGAGCGTGAGATAAATGAATATGTCGATTGTGATGGAGATTTCACTGAACAGATCCGTGGCGGGGTCGAATGATACGAAAGAGTACATAGACCAGACGGTTACACCTATGCGGAATTGCGGTGAGGAAAGGAACCGAGGAGCTGTGCAAATACATACCGAAATTGGCGAGCCAGAGCAGGAAAGGGAGGATCGTGATCCAGTAGTTCTTCTTCCATACGATGAACGTCCGGAAGATCTGGTTTTTTTTGCGGGGTCAGTGTGATTCAGACCAGAGATGTTGTACGGTGTGCATACAATGAAAAAGTCGGCGATTAACGTGGCCACACACCAGCAAGCGTTGGTGAGGATGCCCCTGGTGTTATTCGGTGCTCCGATGACAAGTACCCCACCCTCTAAAAACGCCCAGTGAGCATTGACTATTCCATGCATGAGAAAATGAGCACTCACGTATGTTAAGGATACACTGGACCATATCTATCACACAGCGCTGATAGGACAACAGATATCAGCCAAAGCACAAGACGCTGGGGTGAATGGGCGACCCACCATGGTGATGAAAATGAACAGGGCAATCGCAGTTCCCATCACGTACATCTGCTTCAAATTCTGCGACTTCTGTTTCCGCGCCAGAATGATACAGGATTCGGTGAACACCGCGAGGTAGAAGCCTGGAAATTAATTCGTGTCAGAGTTTATAAATCCCCGAATCGGAAACGGCTTACCATAGAGCACGTTCTCAAGGAACACGCTGAGAGGTTGGTTAGTTGCGCAGTTATTGAGTGGGGTGGAAGAGATAGGACGCACCCAGTGAACGATGATCTCACGGAATCCGACATCTCTGACTCCGAGACTCTGAGCCTGCGGTGAAGGGAAGACAACGAGTAACTTTTGGCGCTCACAAATACACATTAAAACGAAATCTTGAATAGGGTTCAGAGACAGGAGGATGTAGTTGGGGCTCATGTATCTTCCGACTTGTGGTCTCGACGCCCCTGTAAATAACCATAAATCAGCAACGAGAAGTCAAAAACATACATCACTAAACTGAAGCGACTTTGAAGTGAAGTTCGGGCTCGGTATACCTCCAACATTGAAGCTTGTGGAGGATGAGAACTGAATTCCGGCTTAGGGTATGTGGTACGCCACCCGGACTGAACAGCGCTTCCCCTCCCCCAGGTCGGCGGCTTTGATTGATCGTACTAAACCATTCTCGATCGTCCGCTCGGGTCAAGGTAATTCCCCAAACCGTCCGTGCGTCGGGCAAGGGCTTTGAATTTCTTCGGAAGTTGAATTATGCTAAATGAGATGAATGACATTGAACTGGCGGCAAATCTTCCTCCGCACAAAGCCGCCCAGCGAGGTCTTGGTTCCAATAGTCTCATAAACTAAACGAGACATCGATTCCACGCGAGCAGTGAGACCCAATGCGGTGCTTCAGCTCGGAGCGTGGACCAGCAAATTCCGAACTAGGCCAGGAATGCAGACAGGAGAGGACCTTGAATAGGGGACGCGGGTGTAGATGTATATTTGTAGCGCAGAGAATAACAAGGCAAATACGTGCATGGGGAATCCGGGGAATGTGTCAGTCAGTCCAAGGCGCGATGTTGTGGCACGCCCCAGCGCGCACGCCACGGGGGTTCTTTTTTGGTCATCGATTCCGTGCTCCAAAACGAAAGGAACCAGATTGACAGCGATGACATATCCTGAGTCTTATCCATTGGTATGCTGTGCTGCGGCGAGTTCCACGTAGATCAGGGTAGGCAGAAGACGAGGGAAGAAAGACTCGGGTGATGCATGCCTGTAAGTATCGTCCATCGAGTCCGAATCGCCGATGCCACATGCGATCCGCTAATGCGCACGAACGCGTACCCATTCTCACAGCTGCCAGTGCGCGGGAGACGCCAGGGATGTATAGCTCGCTGGACGTGACGGCGAAAGGGTTGGCAAAGGGTGGCGCGGCGGAAAAGGGTGTGAGCCTGAGGCCGAAAAAGGAAACTCCTGTCGCGTATCAAAAATATCCCACGGCTGTGATTTGAACATCGAGGCCAGACAAGAACATCCTCTGCTTATTCATCACTGTACAATTTTTTCATTATTCTCGGGGGAAAAAACGGCGGAAGACTGTTGCAGCAAGTGGCCCGGCCGAGTTGAACGGGCACCTCACGGATCCGGATTCAACAGCTTGGAACAAATGAAGACGCGCACCGCGTGCTACCAGATCTTCCCCATATGTTTTTTCTTTATATTGGGCTACCAGGTCTTCACATTATATCTAGGCAAGTGGGCCTAACAAAATCATCCCAGACGGGAGGGCGAAAAACCACGGAAGCGAAAGGACCTGATCCCGGGTCGAACGGGGACTTTCTTCCCCTATCTACCGTACGAAGTACCAAGGCAGCAGAAGACGCACACCACGTGCTATTTCCCGCTTTACTTTGTACCTTGTAGTAGGGAAGGAAATATTTTTTTTTGCCAACGAAAGCGCAGTCCAACAACAACAGATGAAGCTATGTGCCATTAGATATTCCCTTGGTTAAGTCACCGACTGATTGAAGGTTGAAATTTGGGTTTCAGCACTCTAAAATATATATATTTACAGGAGGCAATATGACCTGACCCCGAGTCGAACGGCCCTCCTTCATCGAATCTGATTCGCACCGTCCAACACAACAGACGAAGACACACCACGTGCTACAGGTCTTCCTCACCTCATTTCAAGCCTTGGGAGATGGCAAAACGCAGGCTGGTTGAAATTTCGGTGAATTGAAAGTTACGGAGAGATATGCGCGCCAGTGCCAGCCCCACCCCTACTACTTAGCTTGCTTTGCTTATACATGCATTCAATTCCAAACGAGAAAAAAAGGTGAATTCGAAGTCTTGCGCCGAAGAAAAAAGCATCCGGCAAAGGCGTATGACCTGACCCCGAGTCGAACAAGGACCTTCTCCATACATTGACTCGGTTGAAGTTATTGGATGAAGCCACACCGCATGCTACAGGTCTTAGGTGCTATGCTTTTTGCCTCGCACAGATGGGAGGAAAACAAGATGGTCCAGAGTCGGGATATGAGCAGACTGGGATATTGCCAAAAAAGAAAAGAAAAAAAGCGGCGGCCAATGACAAACGACCTGACCCCGAGTCGAACAGGGACCTCCTTCATTCAAATTTTGGTTGTTTAACAGCATTTGACAGATGAAGATGCACACTGCGTGCTACCAGGTCTTTCCTGCTTCAGTTTGTACCTTGGGTAGGTGACAGAGTCTAAGCGGGTTGAAGTTTCGGAAGCGGAGAAATCCGCTTACCAGCTCTTGGCCCCAGCCCAGTTGCTTTGCGTATACTGTATACACTAGAAAAGGTGAATTCGAAGTCTTGCGCGTGCGGTTCGCTTGGACGACAATGACCCGACCCCCGAGTCGAGCGGGGACCTCTTTCATTCATTCAACTTGCTGGTCTTCGCAGTTATCGGATGAAGATGCACACCGTGTGCTACAGGTCATTCCCGCTCTAATTTTCACCTTGAGTAAGTACGGAGGAAAAGAAAGGTAGAAAGTGGTATGTAAAAAACGATAAACGAACTTCGTTCCATGCATATGATCTGACCCCGAATCGAACGGGGACCTCCTTCATTAAACCTGATTCCCACCGTCCCACGCAACAGATAAAGATGCACACCGCGTGCTACACGTTTTCCTGCTCTAGTTTTCACCATGATCAGGTACGGAGGGAAAAGAAAGATAAAAAGCGGTATGTGAAAAAACGATAAAACGCACTCGGTTTCATGCACATGACCCGACTCCGAGTCGAACAGGGACCTTCTTCATTAAATTTGCTTCGTGACGTTACAACAGATGAAGACGCACACCGCGTGCTATCAGGTCTTTCCTGCTTTTGTTTTCACCTTGAGTAAGTACGGAGGGAAAATAAACTTGGAGGTAAAAAGTGGTATGTGAAAAAACGATAAAACGAACTTCATTTTATGCATATGACCCCGAGTCGAACGGGGACCTTCTTCAATTCTGATTCCCCGGAGAACGAATGAAGATGAAGATGCACACCGCGTGCTACCAGGTCTTTCCTGCTCTAGTTTTCCCCTTGATCAGGAACGGAGGCGAAAATAACGGTAGAAGGTGGTATGTGAAAAAACGATAATTATAAAACGAACTTTCCGTGCATATGCCAATGACCCGAGTCCTGTGGAACGGGGACCTTCGAATCCTTCATGATCACTCTATCTATCACCTTCAATCTCACGGAAATGAGATGCACATTGTTGACTTAAAACATCCCATTTCTCAACAAAACGATAATTGACATTCACAAGACTGCCTCGGCACAACAATGTGCATTACATACTCTCTGGGCATTGGATACAGACAACCAAAGTACTCCCGGCTTCAAAGACATTGAGCAACTATGGATTAGAAGTTGACTGTTAATGCATAGGTATGAGCACGCTTCACGGATTCAAAGGTAAAGACTTGCTTCAGTTATTGCAGTTAGTGTTTGCGACGCAAGTGAAGCTCTGCTGAGGGGTGCCAGTCGACACTTCAATACAGATACCCTCGGCCGCGGGCGGGTTCCCGAAGGCGGTGACCGGATTTTTGCAGACCGCGTCCTCGAAAATCGTCACGCAATGGTTGCCGGGCGCGTCAATCTGATATAAGGATGAGTGTTAGAGAACGGAAGATTTTTGATCCCTGCACGTACCCTGAACGAGCGACGGTCGGCAAAGCTGCGGCAGATGCCGTCGCACGGGAAGTCGAAGTCTATTGTTCCAGTTTCAGCGCACTCGTCGCCGGTGTACGTGATGATGTCTGCGTTGACTTTCGAAGGGGCCATGCAAAGCACGGTTAGGGCTACGGCGGCCATGGCGAGAGTATTGATGTTAATGAACGAACGCATGGCTGGGTGAGGTAGTCGTAAGTGCTTCGAGACTTTACTGGTCAAAGTGGGGTGTGGACAGTGGTCTTTATAGCTCAAGACATGGAGGAGGCGATGGGGATATTGCACCGTGAATACCTACTGAAACGCGGGAGGAGGAATGAAGTGTTCAAGTTCCGACCTGAAAATTGATCAACGTTTTATTTTTGCTGCGGGTCCGCAAGTATTCCGGCCTGTAAGAATAATACAAGAGACGATGGGGATATTTGTTCATGATTGATTATGTTCATCGGCCATTGGATCGCATAATTGCCCCCGATCAGAACGCGGTTCATTCTTGCGACTGATGCGCTTAGTTGAACTGTAGCCTTCCCGGATGCATCTCTAGGCTTGATATGTTCAAGACTCAACAGCTAGAACAAGACGCATGCGAATACCTACGTTGTTCGACTTGACTTGTCTCGTACTCCACATTCATTTAGCGATCAATATTCACTTCTCCGGTAACTCAGCCAGGGCCCCAGGTGTAGAATGCGGAAAGAGTTCCGTATCACTACTCTATGTGATGCTGAAAATACCGCCAGGCCATTCATTCAGTTTGGGGGCGGGCATCGGCGGCGAGAGTAAAAAGCACTAGCGGGTTTCATTCCGGTAACCTCTTCCTGCATCCGACGGACGGACGGGTTCAGCAGAATGCTCCGATGGACATGGTGAAACAGCTCCAACCAGTGGTGCATGTGGTCAGTAATATATTGCGGCTTCCAAATTGAGGTTGGTACTTGCTGGCTTCTGTTATGCTTAATGACTCAGTCAGGCGCACGATGTCGCGTCGATTAGCGCGCCCCTTCAGCCTTTGAGTCCCGATTTCCCCGAAGCATCGATCACCTTCATCAATAATTTTTTTCGTTCTGTTCGCAATCATCGCACCTCGTTGGATGTACCTCGTTGGAAGTTTCGTCTTCTTGTCGAAAGCAGGCACAATTCTCAAGGGTCTAATTGATCTTTGTAACATGCCTGTAGGCTGCAGATCACTAGAACTGCCTGGAGGAAGGTAGATCTGAAGTGAAGCGCTTGCAATAAGTAATCCCGGTCATCGAAGGCAGGGCAGGACGCGGTTGATATATCGGGAAGAGTCATCTTTAATGATCCCCTACGCGGGCGGGGCAAGGTTAGAGAATCAGTTAATAAATCCACGTAACTTACACGGGATCCGCCCCGCATTGCTTTCATCCAGGAACCTATCCACTGCCATCCAATAATCCATGCCCGTCAGGCCACCGTACTTCCAGTTCGCGTCGGACTTTGGCCAGGGAGACTCGTCCTTCGTGTGTTACCCCAGCAGCAGCCGCACAGCGAGCTCCGCGCGTATACTCAGCCAATAGATCCGGACTCTTCATCACACCCCCAGTCCAAGGTGTGGCAGTGGGGCCACCAGCGGTATTGATGGTTGCACGGCGATTGCCTATGCCAGGACTGTTAATATAAGCCTTCGCGGTGCACTGTTGGTTCGGCTGACCACAAACTGGAAGACACTCGTGCTGGATCGCGCAGTGCCACCAGGTAGTCCATGAGAAACGCATAACCTGCATACCGAGTCCCCTAGAAGCTGGCACAGATTTATGGACGATCACATCCATACCGAGTAACAACGATTTTGGTGGGAGTGGGACTCACTCAGTGCCACTCCCGTGCTAGCCGCATCACCAAAACCGGGAGATCTCGCTGATCGCCGGTGATGCCTGCAATCACACAACGAGCTGATGGCAGTGTGCAATCGGTTTGCAGACCCACCACCTACCATTGTAATTGCGACGCAATGCCGGCGAAGCATTGCCAAAGTTTTCGCAAGCTGGGTGAAGGTTTGCAGAATAATGCACAGGCTACACTTTTTTTTTGTCGAGAAATTAGCGTGAATTCCTCGATAGTCTTGGACTTGTCCACTGCACAGGCCACTACTGGCGATCACTAACGATCTCAACACAGTCTCCCCGCTCTTCTTCAAGTTAGAGTAACTTAAGTGTGGCTATTTATGTAAATTGAATTGAGATGACATTACCAGTGCCGCGCGGCAAGCATTGAATAAATTTGTTCCAAAGTAAGTACTTACTCGAGGGTTATCCGTGGTTCATAGTACGACGGGATTGACTCGCGCGAGTTCAGAGTCGGATTGCAAGGTCTTGGCAAGGTCACGAAGACGACATCGGCACGTGTGTGGTCTGTGCGCATGTTGATCTTTGATGCGATGATCTGAGTCACAACGCCACTTCTCTTCTCTCGACCACGACGTCCCACCTCCCACTCTCGCCCTCTGCCGGTACACTTCTCAACACCCCGACTTCTCAATATACTCCTGCTATCATGCTAAAGTCCTCAACAACCACGCTAAAGCCCTCAACACGTGTCCAAGTTATCAGGGCGTCTCAAGTGGCTTCGAACGACATCTTGCTTGAGATTCGAGGGGCCAAGTCCAGACTTCAGACTTGGCCTCATTTCAAGACTCAAGTACTAAAGCTCAAGCCCTCAAGCCCTTTCCCTCAACACTCGAGGCTCCAAGTCGTTCATTGTTCACACCACCCATCAAGTTGGCCGTGCTCAAGCCGTGTCTGTTTCTCTCACATTCAAGTGCTAGCGGCAAACTTTTTCTCTTCAAGTCCGCAAGATTGTACCCAGGGCGTCGTCCTCATTTCCACACCTCAACTTGTCCTCGGGGCCGCCCTCCCTACCAGCTTGCCGCGTTCATAGGCATGTGTTTACAAGTGGCGTGGTGGGGTCTTCGAAGGTGGCTATTCATGTCGTGTTATTTAGTTCTGCAATACATATTATCTCTTTTCATTTGCATCTGAGCGTGGTATTGGGCAATGGAAGCAAAAGGAAAGCGCAGCATAGTGTAGCCAAGGTATAATTGGGTTTATAATCCTTCATAAACCTCACAATGGTTTGCACACAACACCGTGTAGGTGAAGATTACAGGAAAATTGGTGTGGTATATACGGGGGTGAAACATCACCTAGCTTATTTGGGTCTGCCGTGGTTTTTGACGAATATGCGGGTCTGCAAGGGTATGCATACCGTTACAATTAGTTCCCGGTTTTTGGTGATGCGAGTGCGACTCGTCCACGTTAGTGCACTTCCATGTGCGACTGATCGCAAATAGATCATTAATGGGACTGATCTCCCATCAATAGCTTTTCTAATGGGTTGTCTGCCGTCTATTGAACCAGGGAGTAGCTGTGATGGGATGGTCGGATCGGGTCGGGTCAGGCCACCCAACCCGACCCTGGGTGTCATCGCGTGCAAGGCCTAGGCCTGGACACGCGAGTCATGCTAAGTAATTCAATACTGTCTCTGCCTGCCAGTAGCCGGGCGGTAAGCTAGGGCCTGCGCGTGTCGCTCTTGTTTCCCCCTAATTGTGTCTTCCTGTATAGTTACTGCATCGGCCACGGCAGAGCCCACTATTTTGAAAAGCGGGTAATTCGTTGGACAATGGAAACTTGCTGGACGAAAAAAATTGCGCAATTTTCTCAACGTTATTTTGGAGACAGTAAAGAATGGTGCACCAGGACCCCTGACAATCCCTTTGGAGGCTAGGGCCAGAATTCCGGAAATCCTCGATTTTTGTCCGGACAGATTTCCTCGAGATCGTGTTGTTTTTGTCCGGACAGGACCTAGCCCAGGCTTCCAAGAGGGAAAATAAAGGTAAAAAGTGGTATGTGAAAAAACGATAGAACGAACTTCGTTCCATGCATATGACCCGACCCCGAGTCAAACGGGGACCTCCTTCGAATTCATTCATTCAATGACCGCATTGCACATCGGATGGAGACGCACACCGCATACTACAGGTCTTCCCTCCTCCAGTTTTCACCTTGAGTAAGCACGGAGGGAAAATAAGGGTAGAAAGTGGTATCTATGTGAAAAAACGATAAACGAACTCGATTTCGTGCCCATGACCTGACCCCGAGTCGAACGGGGACCTTCTTCAAGATCGCTATATCAACTTCGACATGCACACCGCGTGCTACAGGTCTTTGGCAGGTGTATTTTGTACGCTGTACCTACGGCGGATACATGGCTTTATATTCGACTGGTGCGAGCGCCGTCTCACGTTGACGTTCACGGTTCAGAGCCTCCACCGAAATTGGAAACTGACCCGCGTGGTCGGTTGGATTGGATGAATTGCGCCCACGCCCACGCCCACAGAAGCTTGAAG
This sequence comes from Mycena olivaceomarginata, assembly GCA_029378375.1. Classification (NCBI taxonomy): domain Eukaryota; kingdom Fungi; phylum Basidiomycota; class Agaricomycetes; order Agaricales; family Mycenaceae; genus Mycena; species Mycena olivaceomarginata. Next base: position 22,918 of record JARKIC010000800.1, on the reverse strand, counting down.
CACATACATCACCTCAGGTCCAGGTACATGACATGTGCTATGCGACGGGGAGACCTTACATCACAGTGATATATTTGACCCGCCCACAGACGACGCGCACCTACTCTACCCCGGAGAAGCACACGCGGGAACGAAATCGCGAGAAGAGAGCACGGGCCGCGTGGGCGTTGGTGAATCGGGAGTTCGACACCCACGGGTCGCGGATGGGTGTCAATGTCTCGGTGGCGGCACATGTGCAGCGTACGCGTATGTACACCAGATCGCGGAAGAAGCGGTGGGGAAGCTAACCTAGAGAGATGGTTGCCAGCGGTGTGGGTCCGCGCGCGCATGCATCCTCCCTCGTTTGGGAAAGAGATTCAGTTCGGCAGACGTTAGTTCGGATACACTGGCAGGGAAGGACGGAGATGAAGATGAACTCGACGGTGGGTGGGTACGGGCGGGTGGTGCGAGTTGTGGACCCACGTGCAGCATATACGAGACGAAGCGACGGCGTGGGCATGGGGTCGTACCGTTCATCGAGCCTAGGTGGTAGGGTGGAGCAAGGAAGAAGGAACAGAGATGGTTACCAGCCGCCAGCAGTGTGGGTGCGCGAAGGCGGGACACGCATGCGTGACGGACAGGCTCTCATCTTATTTCTCAGGCCTAGGTCCCCGGGAACACGCGGGCGCGGGACACACACACAGAGAAGGCTCGCGGGAGCTAAACGAAGACAGTGTGCGTGCGGATTGAGACGAGTTCTAAACGACCGAGAAAGGGTGCGGGAAGCGGGAGTTGCGTGGTCGTTGGCCATAGGATAGGCTGAACCTTTGACTCGAGCGCCCATTGACACGGAAGACAGAAGACAGAAGGCAGCCAGCACTTAGACTATGCTGATCCATGTGCAACCAACGGATGTACATACGCCGTGGCCAGAGGAAGCGATGAGGACCGCGGGTGTCGTCTTGCGGCTGGCCATATACATGCTAGTCCAGTCTATCGAGCCTAGATGGTGGGAGTGGAGCAAAGGAAGAGATGGTTGCCAGTAGTGTGGGTGCGCGTGTAACTAGGTGTCGGCGCCCGGAGTGCGCCCCGTCGTACTTATCCGTATCTGCCTCCGTCGTATCGGTGCTGCGACGCAGCCAGCTGAAATTGAGCGAGGTGACTACGGGTGGCCGCGAACGGTGTTTTGGCGCAGAGCTGAGCACGCGTCGCGCTGCTCGACAGACGGCAGACAGCGACAGCGGTTCTTTCATGTAAGGATTCGCGAGATGCCATTGACATGGGAACTCGAACTTGAACTTAAGGGCAGGAACGGGCAATCACTAGATCAGCGTCGGCGCATGGTGGATAACGTTATCTCATCTAATCTTGTCTTCTCCTGCGTTTCATGCTGGTTTGGTCTAGGAACTGCTAATATGCATCTGAGGTCTTATCTAGAGCCACAGGGCACTCGGAACGCCGTACTAGCCAACGCCACCAGTCTAGCACCCTCGGTGGTCGGGTAGCACTCTCGGTGGACCGGGCAGCTTGTGAATTTACTGGACCCACACTGGATAGCGCGAGCACATGCAACCATTCGGGAAGATCTATCGCCCGCGTGGTGCCTGAACTTTTTTTCTAAAGATAACGATACATACGACATGATACTTATGCGAGCGATCCGTCGCTCCGAGTCCCGTCTCGCCTGCTTCGTGCTTCGCGTCTCCCCTCTCGAAGCCTACGGTCCTTTGCGGTTCCTTCCTTCAACCTGAACCGTCGTCGCCAACCATGTCCGTCAAATCCACCGGCAATGGCAACGCCAGCCCCGACCCCGAAAAGTTCCCCGTCGACGACGCGCACAGCGCCGAGCACGAGGACCCCACCATCGGTGCGTCTATGTGTCTAGCGTGCAATAAAGGACGCCGTTAACTTGACTTGCGGTGCAGACGCCCTGAGGGTCCTCGACGACGCGCCCGTCGACCCGCGCTCCTTCTGGGGCCGCAGTCTTGCTTTGAGCGCCGCGCTCGAGCGCAAGATCGGCATCGAGGCCCGTGGGATCCAGCGCGTGCCCGAGACAGAGCGCGGGGATCGCCCGAGCGGGAACTTGTTTATGTGCGTGTAATGTTTGCGTGTTTTACGGGTTTTATGGGATTCGCGTATGGGGTGCGCCATTTCTGGGTGGATGGTGTGCTTGCTTGTGCGCAAATCTTTCGACGCGGGAGGATTTGCGGCGTGGTCTGCTCCTGCTCCTGCTCCCCTTCCCCCGTCCCCTCCCCACTCCTTCCCTTCCCTTCCCTTCCCTACTCCTCAGCCTCCCCCCACCCACCTTCCTCTCCCCTACCCGCTTCCCTTGCCTCCCCTCTCCCACCCCCACTTCCATCTCTATTCTTCCCACCCCCTCCCTCATGCTAACCACCACCCCGCCCCCAGCTGGCTCGCCGCAAACACCGTCCTCTCCACCCTCGGCATCGGCATCCTCGGCCCCGGCATCTTCTTCCTCGGCCTCGGCGACAGCATGCTCACCATATTTTTCACGAATGTCGCGACGTGTGTGTTGCCCGCGTATATGTGAATTTTTGCGTTTTTTTTGGGGGGAGAGGAGGGAGAAGAGGGGGTTTGGGGCGGTTTTGGGAGGGAGGTGGGCGGTGGGACGCGACGCGTCCACTCCCACTCCCTGTTTTGCCTTCGTGCTTCCTGCTCGTAGCCCACCCCGTCTCCTCCCCGTCTGCTCCCCCCTCTCTCCTCTTCGTTCCCCTCCCATCTCCCTCCCTCGTCCGCTGCTCCCCGTCCCCCGCCTCCATCCTCTCCCCGCACGTTCCCGCCTACACTCATACTAATCCCTCCCCTCCTTAGGGCGACCTTCGGCCCCAAGCTCGGCCTCCGCCAGATGACCTCCGCGCGTTTCGTGGGGGTGGCACGGCGCCAGGTCGTCGCGCTGCTGAACTGCATCGCGTGTGTCGGGTGGAGGTACGTTCCTTTCTTATTTTTTTTGGGGGGGAGGAGGACGGAGGTGGAGGAGAGGAGGAGGGGAGTTTGGGGGGATTCGACCGCGGCGGTACACGTCTCCCCGCCCTGGAGTTTTGGCGTCGAGGAGGTGTGGGCTGCAGTGCTCTCCGAGGCTTGGGTGGCCAGGCGCCTTCGATGCGCTCGAGTTTTCGACTTGGGGGGGCGGGCGATGTCGGGTGGAGTTTCCAGCGTCGAGTTCCGCGGAGGACGCAGCGGGGGAGAATCGTTTGCGGCGCAAGAGACGCAACGGCTGCGAACAGAGTGGATGTAGCCTAGCCTTGCCGGTCGTGTGCCCTGAGAGCCTGGGGGTGGCGCGCGGTCGCCAAGGCTTAGGGCGGGGGGAGAGATGCGCCTGGGCGGTGCGCTGGACTCGGACGGGCGTCGTGGCGCGTTCCCCAGTATTGTGGACACCCGAGCGTGTGTCCCGCGCGCACCGGGTCTTCCGCTGCGTGCCCGTTGTCGCTTTTGGGGGCGCGAGGCGGTACATGTGACGTACGGTTTGTGTTCGGGCGTGGGGGAAGACCGACTGTGGCGCGACCGTCGGCGTGGGTGTGGGGTGCGCCGGGTGCACCGTGGACCGTCGGTGTTGGTGTAAGGCACGCTCGTCGACTTGCTGGCCGTCGTATCGTACTGTCCTTTATTCTCTGTCTCCGTCTTCCCTCATCCTCTTTCTGGTTTTGTTCTTGTTCGCTAACGCCCACACAGCGCGATAAACACCATCGCCGGCGCGCAGACGTCCGCGTTGTCGCGCGCGACACGATCTCGGACGCGGCGGGCGTGGTTATCATCGCCGTGCGTCTTGCGTCCTCCTCCTCCTTCCGCTCCCTTTCGTATTCCATACTTGGGTGCTTTGTTTCGTGCTTATCGTGCTTCGCCCACTCGCGCGCGCCGTGAAGGGCCTGGAGTGCTGTGCAAAGGGCGTAGAAGGCGGCGCGGAGTCGATGCTAGTGTGCTCTACGTCGAGCGAGCACGCCCATGCCCCTTCGCCGCGCCCGCCTTCTTCCACCTGTATTTCATGTCCTCTCCATCGCCCCCTCGCTTTTCGCCTCCTGCTTTCTCTCCCACCATCTTTCCCAACCCTCTCCTCCTATCCCGCCTTGCACCCTCCCATCCTCCCCCCACCCTCATCATCCTTCCATCCTCCACCTCTACACGCACCGCCCCTGCCCTCTCTCCTCTGTCTCTGCTCCCCTCCGCTCTCCCCTCCCCGCCCCCGCCCCCACCCACTTGTTCTCCTCCCCGCCCTCCCTCCTTCCCCCTCTCCCTCATACCACCTCTCCCCCACTAACGCCCCGCCCCAGATAATAACCCTCGCCCTCGGCATGCTCGGCTACAAATACGTGCACCTCTACGAGAAGTGGTCCTGGATCCCGACCGCGATCACGTTTGTGATCCTGCTCGGGTGCGCGGGGAAGCATCTGGTTAATGTGCCGATGGGGACGTGCGTGGATTTCTGACTCCTGTTCTTTTGTTTCTGTTTTGTTTTTCGCTGTGAGTGAGTGGAGGGAGCGTTTACTCCCCCTACGACGAGTCGACGAGTCCCGCGAGCGTGGTTATGGGCGGTGCGGCGACGGGGGTGGACGGAGGAAAGAGCGCTCGTCCTTCGGGAGTGGGTGCTCGTATTCGCTCGCGTGGCTGTGGAATGCAGGCGAAGCGACGTACGAGGATGGTCCGCTCGCGTTTGAGCGTTCGGGCAGTTTGGCCGCAGCCCCGGAGTGCCTTCCTGCTGCCGTCGCACCGCGCGAGGATGGCCGCGACCTCCGCTTCTCCCCTCTCTTCCCTTCCCTCCATCCACACAAGGACCTACGCTGACATTCTTCCAGCGGACAAGCCGAAGCCTCCAATGTCCTCTCCTTCATGGGCGTCATTTTCGGCTTCGCCATCGGCTGGGTCTCCCTCGCCTCGGACTACAACGTCTACCAGCCCGCGTCTACGCCCGCGTGGAAGACCTTCGCGTGGACCTACGCCGGCCTCATCTTCCCGCTCGTGCTCATCCAGTGGCTCGGCGCCGCGCTCATGGCCGTCGCGGGCGGCCCTGCCCCCTCGAACTGATGCCTGGGCGGCGGCGTACGAGGCGGACGAGCTCGGCGGGCTGCTGGGTGCGGTGCTGATACCCGTGGTGGGCAACTTTGGGCGGTTCTGCATGGTGTTGCTGGTGTTGAGCGTGGTGGCGAATAATATTATTAGTGCGTGCCTCTGCCTTCCTTCCTTCCTTCCTCTCCCTCTTCCCTCCTGTCCCCCTTCCTTCCGCGGACTCGTTGCGGTATATGGAAACGACGCTAACCACGCCCACAGACGTCTACTCGATGGGCCTCTCCATCAGCGTCGTGGGCATCTGGCTCGCCAAGGTCCCGCGGCTCATCTGGCCGATCGTCATCACCGCGATATACATCCCCATCGCCATCGCAGGCGCCAACTCGTTCTCGAGCTCGCTGGAGAACTTATGAATGTGCTCGGGTACTGGCTGTCGATCTTCGTGGTCGTTGTCCTCCTTGAGGTGCGCGAGCTCGCTACTACGACTGCTTCGGTATCTCGTGCTGACACCTTGATCGTCTGCAGCACTTCGTATTCCGCGGCGGCGACTTTGCGCGGTACGACGCGGCGGAGAGCTGGAACAAGTCGGAGCGCGTCCCGATTGGTATCGCGGCGGTCATTGCGTTCCTGTTTGGCGCGTTGGGCACGGCGATGGGGATGGCGCAGATTTGGGTGAGCTATCCCTACCATATACTCCAACCTCCTTCCCGGCGCTTTGCGATGATACGAGCGGGACACTAACATTACTCCTTGACAGTACATTGGCAAGATCGGCGCCCTCGTCGGCGGCGCGGCGAACCCCTTCGGAGGAGACATCGGGTTCGAGCTCGCGGGCGCGTTTGCAGGGATCGTGTAGTGCGTCTTCTTCCTCTTCCCTCGTCATGAGCTATTTGATACTGACGCGTGTCCCAGCGTACCCGCACGCTACCTCGAGCTCAAGAAATTCGGGCGATAGATCGCTTGTGTTGTCTCAGTACATACCTACAGTCGTTTCGTTCGTTGGAGTGTATATAGGGGGCAGGATAAGATAAGTAATCTAGTTTTTCGGTATGCATGCATAAAATAGAAGGCACGGGTGGATGCCCCGATAGTTCGTTGTGACACACATTTCTTCTATAGCCTTCGGACTCCCCAGGGCTCTTCTTCGTTCTTCACGCTGTCCCGCCCCAGAGAAAAAGTTTCCGGACGCGGACTGTAGCTCATCCTCACGTACGAAATTCGCCGAAGAATTCTCTGGGGGGATCGATGTACGTAGAGCGACTTCATAAGTGTATGCGGAAGAAGGAAATGGATCATTGTGTACTGAGTTTTAGGACATTGCTTGGTGCGAGAAACATATATTGGTTAAGTATCGCAGGAGGCTATTTTACTGTATCAAGCGCGAAACTGAGTCTTGCAGTCTGTGAGGCGAAGTCGATGAATGAGGTGTATCAAGAAAATGAGGCTGTGGAGAGGCAACGTTCGAAAACCATAAAAGAAACATAGGACAGGGACGCACTTCGGTTTAGTCAAAAAGGTCAGTATGATTAACACAGAAAGCCGGAGAATCAGTCGTCCAACACCCCACGAAGCAGCGTCAACACATCTTGTCACGACTACAACTTCAAACCGGTTCAAGAGCGAAGTATACTGCGCACGTACCACTAATCACGGGTCAGATCCATACCTCCTTAGTAGACCCAACGAAAATGGAAAATCCCTCGTTCCGCAGCTCAAAGAATTGCTTCATATGGCTAGCGTTGGGCCGGATACCACTCATATAACGCTTTTCCACAAGCGGGACCACTCAGCGTCGGCGTCGGGATCGACCGTATGAGCAGTCGTCAAAGTGTTCTCGAAGCTTGAATAAGTCTGGGAGGGCGCATGTGATATGGCAGGACCGTAGTGACTTCGTCTTCAAGAGCGCGAGAGCGCGAAGAAGGGTCGTGTAGTCCAATGAGCAGCCATCAAAAAACGAATCCAGGTCGACTTTGACATTCATACACATTGATTGGAGGTGGGATGTAGCGGGCGACGCGCTGATGAGGTGCATAATGTTTGATGCGTCGTTCGGGAACACTGCTAGCTCGATATCGGAGAGCGCATGAAAGAATTGGAGGCCATCCCGAAGAACTCCCCTGGGATTCTCCTCCTCGCGAAGATGGAGCTTTCGCAAGCCAGTCGGGGACAATCTGGAGAAATAGGAGGAGGCGTCGTCGGCGTTAGGAGGAAGGCTAAGCGTTGTAAGACCGGGCAATGTCAAGTATCGGAGGAGGTGATCGGAAGAGTATTCGTCCAGGAGCAAGGTCTTCAAGTGAGGTAGCGGCGGGAGCGGAGATAACGATGGAGTGCGCCGCGAGACTCCGCCAACTTGTGCGAGTCCGGTAATGGGCTAAAATGGGGCACAACTGAAGAACGCTCAAGGCCTCCTCCAAATCAAGACCGTAGGCGGTGAGGCCCGTGAGCTGTGCCCAGGGAAGGACAACACCAGAGAGTGGGAGGCTGATGAGGGAGACCACGCGCAACTTCGGCGCCTTCGCAAATAGTGTGAGGGGCGTATCGGAGATGTAGCGCCAGCCCATTGATGTAATTGGGGGGCAGCGGATTGAGAGAGAGTTCCTCAAGGGAAGTGAAAGTCCCTCGCAGAGCCTCTTGCACCCGAGGTTGGGAAAAACAGCCGAACGGGACAGCAAGATGTACACGACGCCATTGCGATGCATGGTCGAAAATCTGGAAGAATCCGTCCGGAAACGATGACGAACCATGGCCTGGATGGTAACTGGGTAAGAGGGTGTACTAGAAATGGAGAGATAAACGAAAAGATAGTACCCTGATAGGTGAGACGGAGATTGAGGGGAGCAGCGCCCGCTCGCTGAAGCCATTTCGGGAGATGGTCACTGCCCATACTGCCAAACGCCCGCCCGCTCCCGCTATGAACCGCAAACGAAGCCCACAGCGCTGGAGTCCTCAATGCAATGTCTCTCCACCTCTTGCAGATCTTTAACAAAAGCAATGGGGCCGTGAGGCTGCTGGGACCGATGGAGCATCTGGAAGGCATCGGAGGAATATTTCGGATGTAACCTCGCTCGGCAGGTCGAGAACGAGGTAAATAACGGCGGATAACGTTTTGCAAATGGTCGTTCGCTCTGCTTCGAGGAGGGGAATCTGAGAGTCGAGGTGGGCAAGGCGATTGCGTAGATGCTGCAAGTCTGGTCGGAGCATTTCCAACAGAATGCGGCGGAGGTATTAATGAAAGCTCGGCCTCCCACTAGGCGCAGGTTCAGTGGGCTGTAGATGAATTCCAGCTGCGATAGAGAGAAAGAAAAGCGAAAGGGCAATCGGTTAGTTTCCCGAATCGATCCGAAAGTGCAGCACGTGCGTCGGCTATCTAGTCCGATTCCGAATTGTTTTCCGGGTTCGAGCTTCAACATCATTGTATGCTGATGACAGATGTTGGAACAAGTTGAACAACATCTGTAGCGCCCTCCGCAGCGCCCACTAATTGGTTGCATCAAATCACTTCTTGAGTCAACTGCAAAATCAATTGCATGCTTTATTCACGCCTACGATCGCGTGCAGCACGCACAGTGTACTTGGCGGGTCTCTGGAACTCTACAGCCATCGCTGCTCATCTCAATGGATCCTGAAAACCACGGGCACGCATCGCCAGCGCGCACGCCGCGTCCTTCCCCATAGCGCATGGCGGACACGCTCCTTATCCCCTGCCGGGCATGCGCGATCCAGGTGGTACATACCGCCGATGCGGCGACGAAACTCAGTGCGGTGCGCTGCTTCCAGTATTGGAGGAGAAGTAATTCGAGTCTGGGGAAAGTTGTATGTGTTTTCGTGCTTTTGAAATGTGCACTGAGGACGTTTCTTTTCGTAGTCGTGCAACAAATGCGGCCTCTTCGAGCGTACTCACTCGCGGCCCCGTCCTGAGCAGTTCCCACACAAGCCCCTGGTGATGTCCAGCGAGCACGTCCATGCCTCTTCACCCCGCCTTCTACCCGCTCCCGCCTTCCTCCACCCTGTATTCCATGTCCTCTCCATCACTCCCTCGCTTTTCGCCTCCTACTTTCCCTCCCCACCGCCCACCATCTCTCCCCACCCTCTCCTGGCGGACGAGGCGGACGAGCTCGGCGGGTGCGGTGCTGATACCCGTGGTGGGCAACTTTGGGCGGTTCTGCATGGTGTTGCTGGTGTTGAGCGTGGTGGCGAATAATGTTATTAGTGCGTACCTCTGCCTTCCTTACTTCCCCCTCCCTCTGTCCCGGGGTATGAAAACGAAAGACGCTAACCACGCCCACAGACGTCTACTCCATGGGCCTCTCCATCAGGGTCGTGGGCATCTGGCTCGCCAAGGTCCCGCGGCTCATCTGGCCGATCGTCATCACCGCGATATACATCCCCATCGCCATCGCGGGCGCCAAATCGTTCTCGAGCTCGCTGGAGAACTTTATGAATATGCTCGGGTACTGGCTGTCGATCTTCGTGGTCGTTGTACTCCTCGAGGTGCGCGAGCTCACTGCTCCTACTACTGCTAGTACTTGCAGTATCTCGTGCTGCCACCTGTTTTCGTCTCGCAGCACTTCGTGTTCCGCGGCGGCGACTTTGCGCGGTACGACGCGGCGGAGAGCTGGAACAAGCCGGAGCGCGTCCCGATTGGTATCGCGGCAGTCGTTGCGTTCCTGTTTGGCGCGTTGGGCACGGCGATGGGGATGGCGCAGATTTGGGTGAGCTATCCTACCATATACTCCAACCTTCCCGGTGCTTTGCGATGATACGAGCGGACACTAACATTGCTCCTTGACAGTACATCGGCAAGATCGGCGCCCTCGTCGGTGGCGCGGCAAAACCCCTTCAGAGGAGACATCGGGTTCGAGCTCGCGGGCGCATTTGCGGGGATCGTGTAGTGCATCTTCTTCCTCTTCCTCTTCCCTCGCCATGAGCTACTTGATTCTGACGCGTGTCCCAGCGTACCCGCACGCTACCTCGAGCTCAAGAAATTCGGGTGATAGATCCCGTTTGTATTGTCTCAGTACATGTCTACATTCGTTTCGTTGGAGTGTATATAGGGGGCAGGATAAGATAAGTAATCTAGTTTTTCGGTATGCATGCATAAAATAGAAGGCACGGGTGGATGCCCCGATAGCTCATTGTGGCTAGTGTGGATGGCAGAATAGTTTGAGCTCAATTTCGCCAGGCAGAATGGCAGAATGGCATGGCAGATTGTCGGCAGAATCCGGCACAATATGGCAGAATTTGTGGGTATAAAACAGGTACAGGGCCATGTTTTGCTTGATTTCCATGTGTTCTTGTGCCTCCAGGCACCATCCTAGGCAAGGTCAATGATATTCACTGTCCAAGGCGTGCACATAGCTATTTTACTTATGTTCTAGTGGGTTCTCAGACTTTGGACATGTTACTGATTCACTCTGGAGACACCAAAACACCATTAAAACAGGTTTTCAGTTGATTTTCAGCCTCAGGTGGGTCTAATTGATCTGAATACATTAAAGGACCATTGGAGGTCCAGTTTTTATTGAGTTTTAGGGCTTGTATACAGATATTTATAGGCCAATTCTGCCACATTCTGCCAACGCTGGTTGAATTGAGCCATTTTGCCTGCCATTCTGCCGGGTCAAATGGCAGAATGGCAGCATTCTGCCAACCACACTAAAATTTGTGGCGCACATTTCTTCTAAGGCCTTCGGACTCCTGGACTCCTCAGGGCTCTTCTTCCTTTTCCACGCTGTCCCGCCCCGGACGCGGACTAGCTCATCCTCACTTCCTTTTGGCATCAATCTCTTTTTGAACCGTTCCCATTCTATGAACAGCGTAAACAAAATTCCAGATCCCGGGAGTCCTATCCAAGAAAGACTACACAGCTCTGATCAGGAGGTTTCCGCCTGCACTTTGCCCTAGACCAGTTACCGGTCTGTCTATGAATTCTGTCGATAGACAGACCGGTCGATCTGAGTTTGAAATCCCATGACGCGCGACTTACTATATTGGGTGATTGTGTAATACAGTCGCGGTCCGCTTGTAACACCCGTAAACAACGCGTCGCTTCTTTTACCATCATCGTTAGCTTGCCCATGGACGCCCAAGGCAGCCTAAAAAGCCTTCGAGAGCAAGCTGATGCTCTAAAGACCCAACCCAAAAAGCAATACTCTCGCAATAAACCCAATACAATCCCTGGCACCATCAGGAAAAAAGTTTTTCCTACGTCAATCCCGCTTATGGTATGACAGCGGTATCGCCATGGTACCTGATGCCGCTGGCTTGATAGCGGCTGGTAGATCCTCGTAGCTGTACTGTCAATGCTCGGTAGCCCTGATTGCCACCGGAGTAATATTAGTGCCTCCTGTAGTTCCAGTAATTTCGGACCGGGTATGAGAAGATATCAGAGTTCGATTGTTCACTGCGAGCAAAACATGGATTCAGGTATATTAATGATGTTCAGCTATGACGTCCAGCACGCCCAAGGAGTCGTATTCGAACTCTCCGATCTTCTGCAGCTCTCCTGGATGCGTGAACAGCCACAAGGTATCGAAACAAGTAAAAATCGTGGTGGCGAAGGTAGGGATTGAGATAAAAGGAAGTACAAACATCCAACACAACGTCAGAGGTCCAGCGAAGATTTGCAGAGCGGCCAAAGACGGGGATTAAATGGCAGGAACATACAATGTCTCCAATGGGAATAATGGAAGATCGTTGCCGGTGGTTCCGCGAGGATAGCGATACTTGATGCATTTCTATTCCCACAATCGGCCGTTGAAGCGGTTTATACCAATCAACATACACAACCGGTTCCGGATACTGGCCGAAATCCTCGGGAATGCGGAAAATGACCCGAACACGCGCAACACAAAGCCCTGGAAATAATATTACTAAACATCCAACTCAAGGGTGACCAAAACTTACCATCAGTAGGACCTTCGTTCGCCCGTCGCGGACTTATGCGCACAAGGACCGTATCGAACTGACCGGCTTTTGCCTGTTTGATGCCGGTCATCGAAGCGAATCGCGAGCTCTCAGACAAGCTGTCTAAGGGTGCGGTATATCATTACAAGGTCTTGCATCGCCTCCTCCCCTGGCTCATATGCTGACGGTGCTCTAGGACGTCGACACTAGTACCGGATATGCCGAGAATAGTATACTAGGCCATATCCACAAGGAGAGCCTATTCAAGAAGAAGACCTCACTGGGTATCATCTTCGCTTCGCACTTTGACCCGTATCCGGCCCCAACACTTGCTATAGAATTCTCCGCGGTATGTCTTCATTTATATATCTTGATCGCATCCATCGCTCACATACCCCAAGCTCCAGCACTGCAACAGCGAATGGTCGACCGGCAAATTTGTCATGGCCGAGTTCACGGAGAAGGAAGTAAGCAAGAATTACGTCACTCACCTCAAGGATATTCAGCGCTGGGCGGACATTAACAAGGGTGTGGTCGATAATATTCGCCGCAAGTGGTACAAGCGTGCTTCGTAAGTCTGCTAGCACTTGTGATCTATCTACACTGACCTGTTTCCTCAGTCAGGGTCTTGTTGCCGATGCGTCAGAGGGCACGACTCACATTAGCCAAACTCGGGAAGAGGCATTGCGGGCGGAATTGGCCGGGAGGACTGGGGAGACGGATAGCGAGTCGGAGCAAGCGTAGTTTTAGATATTTCTGCAAATATTATTTATTATCATCCCCTCACTGCGAGAGCTAGCATCCAATGCGGCGCTGAAATGGATGAGCAAGGAGCTCCAATACCTTCTGTAGCTTTGGTAGCATGTTGCAATGGCGCGTTACCAAGCGCTACCAAAGTGCTACTGATCTCCGCGTGATGGCTATCAAGAGCTACCATATCTTGGCGCACGGCTACCAGGCGCTACATAAAGGGGGACTTGTCTACCAGGTTACCATGGTTATTCGGGCTATGAAGCGCGACGTACTCATCCCGTTTTTTCCTGATGACGGCTGTTTTCGCCGCCTCTAGTAAGAGTCCGCTACTGTCCAATATTTCTTTTTCAGCGGGCCCTACACTTTCCATCGATACACCGAGTACATCATACATCTCAGATCTGCGGTTCAGGCCACCTATAACCCCTCTGATTATTCCTTGTGGTTCTGCTCGACCCGGGCCCTCGGGTAGCGCACCGATACCATCCCTCGATACTTCCCCACTGGATGATGCCTTCACCGGAGTCCAAATCAATACATTCGCTTCGCTTGAGTCACTTGATCAGGAATCTGTCTCAGCCCGAGAACCACCAACACATTTACGAAAATTGACGCTATCCTTTCTGACATGCGGACGGACCGTATCTCTCCCGTCGACATTCTGATACAAGTTCTCGACACCCAGAATGCTTCGTATGATCGCTATCGCGGCAATCTTTACCGCAACGACAGCACGAAACTCTGAGTTACTTCATGTCATCATGGATGATTATTCCGGAAAAGCGAAGCTTCGCGAGTGTCTGCAATCCCTCATTCTCGACTTCGCATGCGAGATCGTTTCAGAGGAGATGAAAACAAGGAGAAAGGGATCCACGTTGCAGGGAGTTAGCGTCGTCAATCCAGCATTCATCGAGGATTGGAACCTCGATGAACAAATTGATACCACACCTTTTCTCACCCACATCCTCCATACTGCGGCTCAAACGGCAACTGCGAAAGCCAACAACAAGTTGAAACGGCCGGAAAAGGTAAGAAATGTCACCAGTTGCGATTCAGATAAGCTGATTGGCTTTCAGATGTGTCAAGTTGTGACACAGCAGCTACTGTATCAGTCCTCCAATCGGTTGTCTCGCCTTCCAGGCCGAGTTTGGATTGTTTCTCTGGACTACTGGATGCGCTCGACAGACCATCGATGCCCTATTTCGTTGTGGGCTTTCCATCTGCTACGACTCAGTGCTGAGCTTGATCGAGTTGCTGGCGAATCATTGCATGCTCGAGGCGATTGATTTTGCCGCCTATCTCCACGGCTTCTGCTACGACAATATGAATCTCAGTGGCTCAATATTTGTCGAGCAGCGTGGCGCCGGCGGCCCTGCCAAAGTTACTTCCGGAACTTTCGGTGTTCTCTACAAGCTTCGGAACGCAATTCCAGACAGAGCACATGCTGGTTGCTCCGATCATGAAGCGTTTCAAGCTTTCGAAAGGGCTCGAGTTTAACCGCGATATCAGGCCGACCTTGGACCACCTTCACTCTCTACACGATCAGCTCATCGTCGTTGTGATTCAGCGCATGTTCCCCTTTGTTCCAGCCTTCGAGGAGTTGCAGAGCAGTCCCGCTCTTCAGCACACTGTTCAACATGGTATCCCCACGGGGTATAAAACGATTTTATGTCCACTGCGAGCGACAACGATTGAGGAAGCCACAGTTCGCGCAAACCTCCTCTTCCTGACGACATCTATCTTAATCAACTAAAGCGAACATCGGAATCTCTCAGCGAATATGTTATTCCTGGATTCCATGATCAACTCATGAATGCACGCATCAGGTCAGCGCAGATCCTACGCTCGAAGGACACCAACGCCTGGAATCGCCGCGAGATTTTCCAGCTTGGATTTGGCCTGTTCCATCTCTGCCTGAACCTAGTCTGGGCCATCCTACACGTACATCGTGGAAAGATCAATGAAGTCGGCAGCTTGTCGTATTTCTTTTCCCTCATGGAGAAGGTGCGCCTTGGGAATGAGCAGCCCGATTACCATACTCTCCTTGCGGCATTGATGCAGATTCTTGATGGAATGCTTCTCAATGTGTGGTTGCAGGAGTGTGGCTTTGCATCCCTCCAGCTGTTCGCAGAATCGAAACCGTCTCCGGAGAAACTACGGGAAATTGCTGCTCGCATCCTCACCGAGTACGCGACCCCAATCCCCTCTCGTTCTGTACCACCAGCGGAGCCCAAAAAACCGCCGACATCCGATGCCGAGTCCAGCGATTCATCTAGCGATAATAGAGACCTTGCGCAAAAGCCGCACGAGCCGCATACGGCTTTTGGGCATTGCGCAAAATTACAAGGTTTTTGCTGGGTTCCGTCGATGTTTGTGTGAGTTCAATGCCCTCTCAGGTATCTGCGACGCTGTATTGCATTCATCCAAATGGGTATCTGGTCGATGCGCAACCTGGGGGAGCCATTTTTCCAGCCATCACTCCAGCTCCACTGAGACTTCCCACACTTTTCGCGTCTTGCGCACAGCAGCTGAGGCAGAAATGAGATTTCTTCACCCACCAGCACTTGTCCTTGGACCCAACTACCCTTCGATTGACTTGGTTTCTCAGTAACGTCAAATTTGATTTCCGCACGCGGCTTCGCGCAATGCCCAAAAGCCGTATGCGGCTCATGCGGCTTTTGCGCAAGGTCTCTAATGACGATGAACCTAAACAACCACCACAATCGGCTCAACCATCTGACGACATTCCCCATCAGAATCTCCGAATTTTGGCCAGAGATTTATTGTTCATCGCTGCGGTGATCCGTGCAATCTCAGACGGCGATATTGGGCGTGTCGAGGTGATGCTCCCCCATCTAGCAATGATGTTCCACGGTTCTGGTTGCAATAAATATTGCACCGAGATTTTGCACTTCATCCACAACCTCAAACACGTGTGGACACCAGAGTTCGCGTACAAGACTTATTCCCTCCCGCTACGGGCAGTACTGATTGTGTTGACAGGAATATCATGCGGGACAACATGATTATTTGCATTTCGGGCCTCGGTGCTGGGCATTGCATGCCGATGGATCTCAACATCGAGCATCTAATCGGATATTTGAAGGTGATTTACTTCCATTTGTGTGTCCGTCTTCCATTCATCCTGTCGTTCAAGATCTTGCTCCAAGCCAAGGGACTCAATTCCACCTGGGATCGCCTTGGCAATATTTCCGCTGCCATTGTTCACCTCCAACGAGTGAAGAAGAAAGTTGCCGCTGCTCTCGATGCCGCATATCAGAATACTGGGCACACTACAGCGGACACGTCCCACCTGGTTTTGGCGAGTTCAACGAAAGATTGGAAGAGCAGCTGCAGCAGCTACAGCCTGGAAGGTCAGTTACACCGGGACGGAAACTAACCAAGAATATTTTGGTCATCGGGGAAGCAAAACTACGATCTTCGACGCTAGGAACTTTCAACAAGAAGATTATGGCGATGATAGAAGGGCATCTGTTTGAGGATGACGAAGATGAAGTTCCCATAATGAGTTTCAGCACGGCACGACTTCCAGACGAATGATACTATTAAAATTACTCGACTGTACACTAATTATCTACCTCTTTGCTAGTGTTGACTCGAGTCTGAAATCTCGCACTTCTACGCAAATTAGTGGATACTTCAATAAGTGGCGCATTCCGTCGGGAAGCGGCTGTATCGTGGACAAATTCGTCCACCCAAGGGAGCAACTTTATTGCTTACGGCAACACCTCTTAGGTCATTTCGGTAGTGGTACGTGAATGGACCTATGAGGTCTGCGTCGGTGGTGTAGACGTTGTAGGCCGGGCTCGCTTACCTGCGCTTAGGTCCTCGCCACGTCGGCATCGGCATGGCCCGCCTATTGCCGCCTCCCCCGCTACCTCGGACTACCTTCACTGCAATAGTATGCTTTCGATACAGAACTCGTGTCTACGTATGTATGTATTCCGTGTTTATGTACTTCTGCCTCCGCCTCTGGCTGTGCTCTACCCCCGCCAAACTTGTGCAAGCACCTACACCACCCAAACGATCACTCTACTATCCAAATTATCCACGGAATCGCAATCCTTCAATCACGACGAGGAATTGAGTACACAAAGACGGCAATTGTAGGTGCATGGGTTGCAGCTCAGAGCGCACCAATTTTCCATCCGATACGGCTCGCATCGTAGGCGTCGTAGGCATCGGAGGTTCTGGGATTTGCCCGAAAAGTTGCCAGTTCACTCAGTTCAGGTACACTATACACAAAATGGGTATTATTGTCGTATTCTACGAGGTCCAAGAAATAGTAATATACACGACAGGGCCAATAGATCTAGGTGAACACAAGATGATGGAATGTGAGTTCAAGAAAACAAGAAGGGGATAGATCCAGGAGGGAGGATATGTACAGGGATGGATACACAAGGTGCGACAATATACGAGAGCGGGGTATTCAGGAGAGCGACAGACAAGGGATCAATGGACAGCAAGAACGACGTGCGTGAGTGTACGATTCAAAAAAAAAAAACAAGCCAGTGCCCGCCCAACCTCACTGAGGAGGATGTCCCTGCTGCTGCTGTTGCAAAGAAACAGCACCACCCATTGCCTGCATCAGCATTTGGGGAGGCAATTGGGCCAGCATTTCCACCAGGTTGCTGAAGATACCGTCGGGGGGGGGGGGCACGGCCGGGGCGGGGGCGGGGGGGGGGGGGGCGCGGGGGCCGACGCGGCGGAGGTGGAGGAAGAGGCCGCCGCTCCTTTATATGCGGCTTTGGGGCGAGCACGGGGCTGCTTCTTAGCCGCAGCAGGCACGGGGGCGTCGTTGTGCTTGGCGCGCTTTGGTGGCGGAGGGGGGGTGGATTCCGGGGAGTGGTCGGGAAATTCCCCGACGTACGAGCCGTCAAGGCGGACAAAGGCCTTCCCAATAGGCCGGGAATCCTGCGCCGAGTACATCGTCCCGACGAACTCTTGCGGAGCGCGACACTTGCCTTTCCCCTTGCCATTGTCCTCCTCGCCAGATTCGCTGCTCAATGGGATAAATTCGCCAGATTCGGAGTCGGAGTTGTCGGAGCTGTCGGAGGGGACGCCCTCAAATGACACCTTCTTTTGCGGTTTCGTCTTCCCTACGGCACCTCCACCCACCTGCTCTTGGGCAGCAGCAGCAGCTCTGGTGTTGCGCGTTACACGGCGGGGAACCTCCATGACAGGTTCAGGGGTGGGGGTGCGCGCCGACGACTTGGACGACTTGGACGACTTGGACGCAGCAGCGGTGGGTTTGCGAGCACGTCCAGCACCGGCAGAGGGTTTACGGGCGGACGAGCTCGACGCAGCAGGGGCGGACAATCCTGATGCAGTTGCGGGGAGCGGTGGGGTTGGTCCGCCGCCGCTTCGGTTGCAGGTTCCGTCTCCTCCTCCGACTCAAGCTCCTCCCTCGCCTCCTCCTTCGCCTTCGCTTTGCCCTTCGCCTTCGCTTTGCCCTTCGCCTTCCTGGACTTCGCCACCACCTCCTCCACCTCCTCCGCCTCCTCTGCCTCCTCCTCCCTCTCCCTCTCGTTTGCCTTGGCCTTGGCCTTCCGTGGGTTTCGGCACCACCACCACCACCTCCTCCTCCTCCTCCTCCTCCTCCTCCTCCTCCTCCCTCTCCTTTGCCTTTGCCTTTGCCTTTGCCTTTGCCTTTGCCTTCCGTGGTTTCGACACCGCCATTGCCTCCTCCACCGGTTTTGTTTTCATCCGGAGTGCCATCGGTGTCTTGCGGACGATGGGGTCAGGCAAGTCGAGATCGTAAACGGTGCGCCAAAGCTTGCCGTTGCCATCGGCGCAGGGCACTGCGCGGCCATGTGATGTGCCCCAGTGGCACACATAGTCTGGAGAGTCTTGGGGCGGGACTTTGAGCGAGTAATCAAATGAGAAGATCACCATGCCGCCTAGACGTAAAGTAATGTTAGAATTCTTCCAAAGAGGGGTCAAGACCGACATACCCGGCTTGTACTGGTGCCCCACAATTTGCATCCCCTCCCCTTGTGTCCCACGTGCATCCAGTGCCTGGCTCAGGCCATCGCGCTCCGTCGTGCGCCATCCCCGAAGAGGCCTTGACTGAAGTTTCCTCCATTGGAAAGCGGACTTCAGCCCCGGGCTCACCTCCTGGGTACCTCTCAATTCGAAGGTTTTTTGAGCCCAAGAGCTGTGCTGTTCCGGTCCACTTGAACCCATTCCCTTTGAAGAGATCGATGCCGTCGGAAGAGTGTCGCTGATGCTCATCGCCCTCATGCGATCTTGCACGGCATTGGTGGCATCTTTAGCTTTGATGTGGCAGGCAGTGGCAAGTTTGCGCTTCATGGCATCGATCTCGTCCTGTGTCATGCCCGAGTAATCGTGCTTGACGTTGGGTTGTTTCGAAGTAGAGCGCTCAAACTTTACGGGCACTGGCTTGGAGCCGGAGGTGCCAGCGCTGGAGGTGTCAGGGGCGGGGGAGGTAGTGGCGGAGGCGTCGGAGGTGCCGTCTCGGGCCTTTAAAGCGTGGAGTTTTTTGAGCTCACAGTCACTAGAGGTAGGTCAGAGATGTATAAACTTAATTTTGAGCATGACAGACGACGTACTACATTGCAGATTTGAGGGCGGCGAGAACCGGTCCTCAGAATAGTTGAGTTTATTGAAAAACTATGCCGAACATCAGTCAGTTCAGGTGGAGAGGGGATATTTAAAACCACGATGCTTACCTCGTAGAGACCCGATGTGTGCGACGACCCAGCCAACTGACTGTCCTGATGACAGTACGGCCCCCCGATGAAGTATATAACCTGGAAGTCATCCTGGGCTTCAATCTTTCCCGATCTGTGCACTGGGTCAGAACAGTTCACAATTGAGCAAAGAAAGAACATACCATGCGGTCCAAACACCGTCGAACAGCAAGGAATTTGCGCTGGCGCCCTTCGTAGGTGTTTACCTCCTCAGTGCTTGCCCATTCCGCATGCTTAAAAGAATTTCCTCCGCTTTCTCCACTCCACCGCATGCCTCGATGAACACCGGATATGCCTCCAGACTTCGGACTTGGTCGAGGGAGGAATCTTGGCATCCAAAGGGTGTGTCGGGCACCGAGCCGCGTACGAAGGATCTCCGTAACTCGGTTCATCTCATGATTGGTGTATGCCTGGTAAATATTCCACCGGTGGGGGGCGGCGGGTGTTCAGCTCGTTATGGCTCGCATGAAACCGCTTGAGCACCCGCTCTTGCGAAATCCCAGCATCGGCACTGCACATAGCGGCCACCGCGAGCATCTGTTCGCAGGGTAGCGGCCAGCATCGCCTCCTGCGTGGCAGAAAATTTACCACCGGGCATGGGGGCCCGCTTGCGCTTCTTCCCCACGGTTTCCCCATCGATCTCCGGCTCGTCGTCCTCCGAATCCGAGCCCGAGTCTGTATCATGGTCGATGTCTTGGAAACGAGCGGTCGAGGTCACCATCGGCACTCCGAAAGAGCCGCCTTTGAGGTCCTCACCGCTGGCACCTCCGAGGTTGTCGCCTTCGAAGCCATCACCGGCCCCTCTGAAGTTGTCGCCTTTGAGGTCGTAGTCTTGGAAGTTGTTGCCTCCGAGGTTGTCACCTTCGAAGTTATCGCCTCCGGCCGCCTCCGACGCCTCCGATATTGACTTCTTGGATGTTTTGGGGCAGTAGATCCAGAGCACTAGGGGGGGGAGGCAGGCGAATTGGAGGGAATCCCCCCATATCCAGAAAGGTGCTCAGATCCCCCGTGAAATCCTTGATGTTGATGGTCCCGGGCGATGCTATGGGCGACGACAAGACATGTTGGTCAGGAGCAGGAGATGTTGGGTCCAGCTCCAGCTCAGTCCTGAGCAGTGGGAACAGTGTGGGTGCCGCTCTGGAAGTGCCCATACTGGATCATCGGTGCTGCCGGAGGTGGTGGCGACTGTGAAGGCGGCAGAGAGAGAGGCCGCCGGGGGGGAGTTGTGGAGAATGCAGCGATGGGCGGGAAACTGAGGGGCGGGGATCGGAACGCGTCGATGTTTCAATTGGTGGGGGTGAGTTCTCCATCGATGGTGGGGGCTGTGCTCGTGCGGAGGCAGACGCGGATGTGCCTGGAAGAAAACGTGGACGCGGATACGGCGCCTTAGGTGCTGGTTGCGCTGATGATAAAAGGTCAGTAATTATTGCAGCAGCTGAAGGTATAGGGACAGACGAACCTTGTACCGGAGGCACTGGCGCACCCAAAACTTGCGCTACCGACGCATGAACTTGCGCTGTGGACAGCAGCGTGGGCACACGAACTTGCGTTGCGGGCAGCGGCACAGGTGCGCGAAATTGCACTGCGGGCAGCGGCGCGGGCGCACCCAAAACTTGCGGCAGAGGCGGCTGCGCATTCCCATGAGATCGAGGTGGTGGCAGTAGATTCCAGAGCGATCGAGGCGGCAACAGGCTCGAGCCTCGCGCGGAAGGCAGCGGCGCTGGCGCACTTGAGCCTGGAACCAGAGGCAGCGGCATCGCACTCGAAAATTTCGCCGGAGGCAGCGACACGCTCGAGCGAGATCCTTGCACTGGAGCCGGTGGCTGCGGGTTTGGGGGTAAAGGCGGTGGGGCCATGGTGTTTGGTGGCGGGGGCGGACTTATTTCGCGGGGCGGGGGCAGTGGCGGACTCTTGGCGGCCTCTGCTCTCCGGACCATTGAGGCCTTGGTGGAGGCGCTCGCGTGCGGCGTGGGCTTGATGTCGGCCCGCAGGCGCGTTTTGAGAGGTGTGGTGGGTCCGGTCGCCTCAAGCCACTTGTGGCCACCACCGACTTGCTCCTCCTCCTCGGTATCCGAAGTGTCTGGTACAGCGATGGACTCGGTAGAGAAGGAGAGGGGATTGATGTGGGGGGGTCAGTGGAGGCAGCCGGGGGTGGACGCGGCTCTGACCACTCGAGCTCATCGATCTGCTCGTCGTCGTCGCTGTCCTCGTGGTTGAGGGAAATGTCCCCATCCAAATGGGTCCCAGCCCAGTAGCTGGGGTCCATGTTGGCAAGGTCGGCGGCGCTGTTCTGGAAGGATTCAAGGCTCTTGAAGGGGGAGACGGCTCGTTGCGGATCGTCGAAGGCAAAGGAGGAAGGGTCACTGGGGTCCATTGTTTTGAAGGAGGTGGCGGAGGTGCAGGTGTTTTTTTTTTTTTTGGTCGTGTTTCACTGAACCACAGGCTGCTCCCACCTACGGGTCGCGATTGACGCGTCTTGGAGGCGACTGCAGCCTGTGTGGGTCGCGATTGACGCGCGTCAAACGCGCAGACAGTCTGAAGGTATGATAGATTCTGAAATGGGTGAGTTATATGATAACAGCGGTCCCAGTTCCACTTACTCTGGGTGGATAGGCTGTATTGCACGAACGAGGTGTAGGAAAGAAAAGAGAATGAAGAAAACAGAAATAAGAGGCTGCCGGTGCCACTGATGCGGTCACGTGCGTCTCCGAGTGGCACCAACTACACCTCCACTACACCTCCTACTCTACCTCCGCTGGTCGATCCCGCCATTACATCAACACCGTTGCCATTTAGCTCAAGCGATCAACCAATGAGGAGCCGTTTAGCGGTCGTCCTCTCCTGTTTTTTTTGTCCTGCCTTCATTTAACTCACAACTACTTCCTTTCAAGTGCGCAATTCGATCTTATATGTTGCCCCTTGCTCATTGTTTTTTTTCTAGATTTGTTTCTATGTGTTTGAAATACCAAGCACGACTCGAGCTGAAAGGTCGGGTACTTCCCATGGGAACTCTTGCTTTAACCAACACCACATTCATGGGCCGACGTGCCCGCCATCTCACCGCCGACGCCAAGGCCTCAGCACGTCGCCAAAGTGATCTATTATACTCTCAAAGCCCTCAGTACGTCCCTTGTATCTTTTGGTGCACTGTAGTGGCGACAATAACTAATATTTTAATTAGCGGAAAACTGGTTCGTGCGACATCGAGACGGCTAAAACAACGCCGCAAGGTGGCCCAGACACCTCTGAAAACCTCCCTCAACCATATCCCTGGTCTCCCACCACTCAGCTCCGAGCTCGTCGCTCTAAACGAGCTTCCACTGCCTGAGAGTAACCCTCTCTTTCAGGCAGCGCTCACAGCGGCGTCCTGGATCGATGTCTCAGACATTGGCCGCTGGAAGAAACAACCTCCCTTCGAGGAAGACGATGATAGGACCGATCCCTACTCCGCCCCGTACTTCAGATACAGTGAAAATATTGCGGTTGTTCTTCATGGTGATCGCATGCGGGCACAGAATGAACGG